>JAWWEV010000018.1:13307424-13360464 GCA_035583235.1 Hafferia zeledoni | reverse complement strand
GGAGGGCGCAGGGGCTGCCCGGGGCGCAGGGGCCGGGGCGGCCGCGGCTGGTGCGGAGCGGGGCCGTGCGGGGCGGCCGCGCCTCGCTGCGGGGCCGTGCGGGCTCCGGGCGGCGGTCAGCGCCGTGCCGGCCCCGGCCCTGGGCACTGGCGTTTGCCAACTTCCTTCTCTTCCATCACTGCCGCTGCCGCTCCGGCTGATGCAAGGCGCTGTTTCATAAACGCTGCTCTGTCCCTTCGGCCGCGCTGGCGCCGCGCTCCGGGTCAGGTGCGCTGCAGCAGCACCTGCGCTGTGCGGGAGCAGCGCGGGGTGCTGAGCAGGGAATGCCAGCTACATTTGGCTCTTGGAGGCTACATTTGTCTTGCTGGAAATCATAGCAAGGAAATGCTTTATATGGCTTGCTAAATATATTCACAGAGAAGAATGTTACTTTGGGGAAAAAATTACTGCTTAGTAGTAATAATAAACTTCCATGAGAACTCTGAAGAATAATGCTACTAAACCCAGTTCTATTTCTTTTGTGCAACAAAGAAGCTGTTGTAAAAGAGAACTGTGACTTTTACTTGGAATGACAGCCTAGCAAACTCCATAGAACATATTCGCATTCCTGTTGGTGCCTGTTACTCATCTTTGTCAATGCTTGATGAAGGTCGGGGTTTTTTAGTGTAGGACGTGTCTTTTTTAGATAGTAGAACTTCAGGGTTTGTTTGGATTGGAGTGGTTATTCTTTCTGACATTGGTATTTCTTCTGCTTCACAGTGAATAAGTAGGATGTGGTATCTCATGTTTATTTTTATATAGATAAGTGAGATAACTTGGTATTATATTAGCAACAATACATATGGCTGTAAGCTTTCACACCTTATGCTTCTGGTTTGCATTTCACTAAGGTTAGGAAAACAATTCACACTTCTGAGTCCCTGCCCTCCCCCCAGTACATAAAAGTTGACCGCTGAATATCATGGATATTTATTTTGGCTAGATAGAAATTAAAGAGGTGGTGTCAGTAGTGGCACTGAAGATAATCTAGTGAGAATGCAAGAACGGTGAAACTGTGTTGGGGGTGTGGGGTTTGGTGGTGTGTTTTTTTTTTGTTTTCCCCTCAGTCTTTCCTTCTGGCATGGCCTGCCATACAGGAGGTGTGTAACACTCTACTGTATCCTCCAGTTATCGCTGCTGTTACTGGACTGGCACCTTTTAATGTCATCTTGAAGTTTGCAGGCTTCATGTCTGTTTAATTCCTACTCAAAGCTACCTTTTCAAAACAGCTTGTATTCAGGAAGTGCCAACCATGCCCAGCACCCTTAGGCTGGTAGGTACTGTTTCTAGTAGGTCTTTGTCATTTAGTGGGGAGTTGAGCTGGTGAAGATTTTGTGAGTGGATCAGTTTAGCCACTGGGTTCAGATTAGTCTTCTGTATTTCAGTTTACTTAAGGGACTAGCTTTGGCCTCAGATTTAGTCATGACTATGTGTGTTACTAATCTTTTACAGAAATAAGCTGTTTAGCTGATGATTGAAGTTTAGGAACATTGTACCTAGGTAATTTTTTATTAAAGCTTTTTAGGCTGTTAGGATCTTTTAGAGCTAACTAATTATTAAAATGCTTAACTTTGGTAACTTCTACACATGTATGTTTACTAAATGTACTTGTAGGAATGCATTGACCCTAGAGATGCCCTTCAGTCTGATGCCAAGATATCTGTGTATCATCCTTTAGCTAAATTTAGCAGTTCTACCCACAAACCTCAGTGGTTTTGTAATTATTCTTTTTATAATTCCATTATTTTTCTTTATATTAAAAGCTTTTGTGTTTTGGAGACTGATTACCTGTATGGACTCACACACTATTAGTGTAATATTTTGGTTGAATACAAGATAAGTAACTTTTACCTCAAATCCATTTATTAAGGTGAGCAAGTAATAGAAGATGATGATTGTTTGTCTACTTTGTTTGTTGTTTTAAAGAATTTTTTGATGATGTCAGTATTGACATGGTTAGATCCCGAACCTTGTGTTTGGGCAGGGAAGGTGGATGTTTCCATGCAGGTGAGGCCGTGGCTGTGTGGTCAGTAGAACTGGGTTTGTGCCGTGCTCAATGACTGGGCTGTGCTGTGGATGGAGAGGGAGGGCAGGATGGCATTTGTGTGAACTTACCCAGGGCCAGGAGGGAATGCTGAGTTAGCTGCAGGAAGGCAGAGGCTGCTGTTAAAATCTGCCCTTTCAACATCTATAGGTGCACTTGTATGAAAAACTGCACTGGTGACCTGAAGTTTTCTTTCAAGAATTGTCTTTGCTTTTTGCAGTGCAGCCAGCGATGTCCCTGCTGGGGTGAGTGCTGGGGCAGGGAGTTCCCTTCCTCTGACAGGAATGCTGCTGCTGCCAGATGCCTGGTCACATTCACAGTAATTAAGGACACTAAGCAGCTGTCATTGCCACCTGTGAGCTCTGGAACACAGTGCCCATTTGGGCATTTGTTGTTTTGATGATGGAAGAAGTATGATTTTTAAGTAAATCATGATGTAAAAAAAATAATTTCATCATTGTGTGCAGTATGACTGAAAAAAAATCCAAACCAAAAAACATTCCCACCCACCTCCTGCTCCCAAGCCTGACCTTCCCTAGTTGAGGTTTCAGGAAAAGCACTAATGAAGGAAGAAAAAGATCTTCAGGAAAATGACAGTCATATTCAAAGTAGGGCTTTATTAAAAAAAAACAAAATTCAGTTGCTTTTTAAGTTGATTGTTAGTGAATATTTTTGCTTTATGAACTGTGGTTATTATGGTCATCATTGGCTTTTTTACAGAGGAACTGTAAATATGTTAGTTGAAGTTAATGAGAAAAAAGTGTTATGTTAGAAAAACATACAATAACTACCATAATGCAGAGATAGGAGACAAATATTTACTGTATTTTTAAAGAAAGCCAAATGGAATTAGAAGTTCTGTGTTTTGTTTTGGCAATTTCGAGCCACACTGGCATATTTAGATTCAAGTTTTTTGTCTATTTTCCATGTTAATAAACTGGGACTAAAAACAGGACAATAAAACAGAGTAAATAAATTTAAGCAGATAGGTGCTTTTGTCTGTGTTCTTACTGGAAGTAACGAGGTGTGGGAAGTAAAGCAGGTGCCTGAAATTCTCAGATAGAAGCTTTATTGAACCATGATTTCTTTTGCTTTTTTGGTACATTGATGCATTATGTAACAGTCAAATGATGGAAAATTGTTCAGTTTGGGGAAGATTTTTTTCACAAAGATGAATCTATAATACATTTTATTCAACAACTTGATATATTTTTGTTTCAAGGAACAAGAAATGCATTAAACTTCTTTTAAAAGTCTTTTTGCTAGTTATGGATCTCAAAAATGGATCTGAATATACAACAATAAGGAATATTCTGTATTCCTGGTGAATTTCTGTTAAGGAGAAAAAATAAGCAGGCAGCTGCAGCTGGACAGTTCTCTTCTGAAAATAGCCAGTAGTGTGGTAACAAGTGACGTTTGTACTTCAGGTTATTTTCATTCTGGTTTTGTACTTGCCAGGTATTCTCTCGGTTTTCCCTGGAATCAGTGCATTTGAGAGTACTTGAAAAGAGTGAAAAAAACATGAAACTTTGGTTTTGTCCAGTAG
This sequence comes from Hafferia zeledoni, assembly GCA_035583235.1. Taxonomy (NCBI): domain Eukaryota; kingdom Metazoa; phylum Chordata; class Aves; order Passeriformes; family Thamnophilidae; genus Hafferia; species Hafferia zeledoni. The sequence continues at coordinate 13,356,835 of JAWWEV010000018.1, read as the reverse complement.
CTAAAGAGAATTAGTTGCAGAAGATCCTCATTTGTGTGTTTTCAAAAAACCAGTGGTGTTTTTCTTGAGCAAACTTTAGTTCCTGTGCATGCAGCAAACCAGAAGTTGCTTCACGTTCCAAATCATGTCTAAACCAGTGATGCCACAGACAAATTTTTAACTTTGATTATTGATTTATCAACTAGCTTTGTGTGTGTCTCTGTGTTTTTTGGCTTACTGAAGTAGGTGTGTACTTAGCAAAGCTGAATTTGTTTCAACTATGAAAAAGATAATAGGAAATAAGTACAAAAGATGGTATTTTCTTTCTGAACTTTTATTCTATTTTTTTTCTAAATTCCTTAATAACAATTTGCGAATTAATATACTGTTTGTAACATCATGATTTGGATTCCTCTGTGTTTTGGGGTTTTTTTGTTTATTTGGTTTGGGGTTTTTTTCAGGAGAACAGTGAAATTGTGGATCTTGTATGTTAAAAGAATCTGCTTTTCCTTGCAGTGTGTTTTGAAAATGTCTGAAAATTCCAGTGACAGTGATTCCTCCTGCGGCTGGACGGTCATCAATCATGAGGTACAGTTTCAAATTCGTAAAATTCTCTCAGTTTCAAAAGCACAAGAGATGTGGTTTGAGGCTTAGAAATGCTGGGCCTTGGTTCCATTTCTGTTGGTAGCAAGGTGGTATTGGAAGAGAAGGTTTAAACTTCTTTTCCTTGTTTTGGGCTTGATGGACAAGTTGGAATCCTGTCACCAAAAGAAACAGAAAACTCGTGCACAGCAGGCGGGTTACAGGAGAGTCCAGGCTGCTGGACCATCTTCAGAGGAAAAGTGGATTTAGAGGTTGACTGCAACAGTTGGGTTACTCAGCTGTGAATTGCAGACTTTATTTTCATTCTTGGGATGGTTATTTTACACTGTAACTGCAAAGGAATTATGCAGTCTAAATAAGTTAACATAACACAAGATTATGGGATGGCAGGGATTTGTGTAGCCAAAGCAGAACAGATTTCTGTGGCATGGAGATTTTCTGTTCCTGGTTATTTCCTGGTTTGAGGAAATAAAAATGGGGAGAGCACTGGTGTTCAGGAGCTGCCATTGTCTGCATTCTCCTCACCAGACCCTTGGAATCTGACAGGAAGGGAGCAGAATGGATGGCATGGGCAGGTGCCCTTCCCACAGGTGGTACCCAGGGAGGGGTGACCTGGAACTCTGTGTATGTCAGTGAATTGGTTTGGGGATTTAGGAAAGAGATAGAACTTTGGGTTAGACCAACTTGGAGTTCTGTAGTGTTACTTTCTTTGTTTTATTGCAACCTGTATTGATGGTGACGTGGTGGAATCTGTTTCTGGGTTTGTTTTGCACTGAGTTAAGAGGGGCAAGGAATGGCCATTGTCCAAATGGTGCTTGCAGAGCTCTGGCAGCTGCGTGTGCTGAGCTGTGTCTGCTCCGGACAGACACAGTGCTGTGTGTTGTTGGGCTGCTCCTCAGAAAGGACCTGCTAATTTTGTGTGGGAGGGTGGTGAGGTGATAAGATCCTTTCTCCACCTCTTTGCCGTTGCTGAAGTGGAAGGCTGGTGAAATGGAAGGGTGATGGAGGTCTGGCAACAGATGAGATGAATCAGAGTTCGTGCATGCACACCAGTCTGCGTGTTTTAAGGAAAGGATGGCTTACCCTGTACTCAGTTTCTTGGTATTTTAGCTAAAATTATAATCTGTTTTAAGCACTGCTCCTGGTGTTTACCTTGTTGTAGAGCCTGGACAAACTGAATTTTTGTGATTCTTTTTCTTATTCACAATTTAAGAATTGGAAGTAAAGCATCTTTCACACCACAGAACAATTGTCACAGGGTGAATCTGTATGCCTGGCAATAAATCCCAGCCAAGACAAAAACACCCAAATAATTTTGTAATTTCTTTCCTGAGATTTGTCTCAGATTTTAGTGAGTTACTTAATGAGTGGTGAATTTCGGCAAAACGTTGGAGATTAAAACTGTGATACTTATGTAGTCAAAAAAAAGGATACAAAGTATTTGACAATTGACTAAAACAGGAAATTTTCGAAAACTTTTAAGAAGAACCATAACTTTGTAATGGGATTGTAGAATGTATCCTGTGCAATTCTTTTTGAGGTATTTAATCTTCCTAAAGTACAGTCTTCTCTTAAAAATGAAAGCATGTTTGCTTGAGGTCTGAAATGAGACATCTTGGGAAACTGATCTGGAAGTATTACTACTACTGTAATTTCACACCTCCTGTTGCAAAAATAGCTATCTCTGTTTACAAAAACAGCTCAAGTTATTTATGGATCACAGTGACTTAGGATTTTTCAGTTATGTTTTGCATGTTTGTAGTTTTCTAAAGCTTTACTTGTGTTCTATCAGTTCTTTCAAAGAAAAATTACAATATAAAGATTAAATATTTAGAGATGTCAAGCATGTTTCTTGCTTTAGTGCCCTCTTCTAGAATTGTTTATGCTCAGTTCCTGTTTTGCTCTGAGGGTGTTGCTGATGGGCAGCTGACTAATAACTGAGGCTCCTTTCTGGATTAAAGACAGAAATCCAATTTAGAGTTAGTATAAATATTTGTTTTCCTGGTGTCAGAGATGTACTATTAAAACAGGTATTCAAATTTACTGGCAGGAATTGAGCTGGAGTCAAGTTACACATAGTTTTTTCTGGTAATAGTATTTTTTAGAGTTCGTGGTGTTACTTTTGAAATTTCCATTTGGGGAGGTTGTGTGTGCTTATGTACAACATATTCAAAACCTCCTCTATTTCAATTCCACTTAATAAACAGGTCTAATAAAGATATTAACAAATAGTTATTTAAAATTCTCAGTGTAGTTGTTAATTGGTTCCTAAATTTTTCCCCTAGAATTGTTTTCCTCTGACTTTCAACCCTTGGTCGTGAGAATTGCACACTAACAGTTGTTTCCCTCTAGTTAATTACTTGGTATTTCACTTGCTTTACTTTGCTCAAAGTCTTCTTCCATTCTTAAGGTTATTATTCTTCTGTTTTTATTATTAACGTTCTGTTTTCTTTGTAAAACTTTCTTCTTGCTTTACGGTTGGCAACCCCAGTAACTGTAATGTCTGTTTAAACTCTTCACCTTCAGGGTTCTGACATAGAGACAGTGACTTCAGAAAATGGAAGCACAAATGATAATCAGGAGTTTGTTTCAGAAGAATATGTTTCTTTGCAAGAGGAGGAGCAAGCAATTGATTCACAAGGTAAGATGTTAAAAAGGGGCATTCATGAAATAGGTAAGTACTAAATCAATGCTTGTACTTCCAAAAAATAACATTGTAGCACTGTGTTAGCATTTCTGGAGTTGGAAGTGTAAGACTGGTACATATAAATGTAGGGAAAATCCTTCCACTTGTTTTAATTACTAATTTTAATACTATTGCTGTGCTATTGCAGGTAACAACATTGCTATGAGAACACGGACAGGACAGGTTCAGTGTGCAGGTGATTAAATTTGAGCTTGGCCATATTTCCAAATTCATGACCTCTCCATGTAGAAACAGGATGAGACAAAATCTCCAAGGAGTATCTGGAAAATGTTTTAATTGCCCCAGCATAGAAATGTATTGTGGTATCAGTTTACAATACAGTGTTGGCTGTTACCTGTCTGTGCTTTTCATTTATAGGTTATTTGCATTATGGCCAATATGAACATCTGGATTTAAGTGTCCTGGATTCTGGTATTTATGGATGTATGTTAAAAACAAGATTTACTGTATTTTTAGAAAACCCTCCCTGACACAAGCACATAGAAATCTATCACAATTGCACATATTTTAATATTGCAGGGGAGTGGACATAATTTGTTGTTACTAGTTTTAATCCCATGTTTATTTGCTTGTGTTTTTTTCCTCTTTATGTAGCTCAGTGCAGCAATGATGAAGAGATACCAGTGGTAGATAATCCTCTCTCTGGGTTTGAGGAAAATCAGACAGTTCCAGAGGTAAAGTAAATTATGTTATTCAGAAGCTTGACTAAGCCTTATCTGGCAATGGGAAGAAATGTTTTGAAGGCATTAAAATAAAGCTTTTTTCCTTTTCTTAAATCTTTAACAAATTTTAAAAATTATTTTATATCGTATATATCTGAGTAATCTTCACATTGTCCATTTTCTTAGGGACAGAAAGAAAAAATTCCTGATGACAGGTCCTGCATTGGAACTATTAGTGATGATTCAGACATTGTTACACTTGAGGCTCCAAAACCAGAAGAAACTCAAAGTCAGGAGGAAGCTCCAGCTGATGGTGAAGAAGCTCAAAGTTCAGAGGATTTTAACATGGGTTCCTCCTCTAGCAGTCAATATGCATTTTCACATGTAGAAACCGGTAAGAGCAATAAATTACTCAGCAACTGTGGGCAAAAATGTATTTGTAGTCTCTGGAAAAACTCCAGGTGCCCTGAGCCTAAAATTTTGCCCAAATGTATGTCTGCAACCTTTTTAAATGAAAGTCATCTGTCCCATTAAGTTTTCACTATTTTAAATAGAAAGTAAATTTGTAGCATGTCTTGGAGAAGTAAAATTGCTTTTAGTTCGTAGAATAATTACAGGTTTTCTCCTGGCAATTTTTTAAGCTTTTATAGAGCTGGCATAAATGACTAGAATTGATTTTTGGTGTCATGAGGACCAATAGCAGCATGACTACAAAAACTTACCTTCATAGCTATGTAGTGCATATATATATATAAATATATGTATATATCTGTATATAAGATACTCCCAGTACTTGGCTGAAATAATAATCATATTCAGGAGGAGTGATACGAATATTTGTCCAATTAAAAACAAACAACCCACCAACAAACCCAAACAAAACAACTTGTGTTGCTGTTCTCTAGTTCTCCACTCTTCCTCTGTAATTATTTTTGGCTGCTTGTTTGTGATCTTTTCTGTTCTCTTTATTCTCTATAACACCTTTGTATTGCTGATTTTTACTTTTCAAATTAAGTTTATTACAAGAGCTGGGTTTTACTTAAAATACTGTTTTATCTTAGAGTAGGATACAGCATCATTAAATGTTTGTGTGTCTGTTTAGTATCTATGGGAAACAGAAAATGACAGCATCTAGTTATAACCAGTGATGATTTGTAACAAAGCAGGTCACCCTCTTTAAGTCTTCTGGATGACCTGACTTAATTTTTAATTTAAAATTTAGTTGACTTCCTTTTTTTCTTTTAGGATGAGTTCTAAAAATGTTTTTTTTTTCCCCTCCATGTTTTTGTACACAAAAGTCAGTTGGCTGGAGAAGCTGAGGAAGATTCCTGATTGTGTGAGGGGATGGGGAAATGAGGTGAAAGAGCATGTGTCTCGCAGTCTTCCTTTCCAAGGTGGTGTGATTAAATTTGATCAGCTTCTGTAAAGCTGATTGCTTATGGCTTGCATGGAGTGTTCTTACGGTTTTTAATGGCAATCTGACTTGGTCTTGTAGTAGTGGTGTTCCAGAGGGATGCTGAAGCCAGTCCTCACTGGAGAATTTGGCTAAGCTGTCCGTGTTTTATTGTTGCTTTAAAAAACCTTAATCTTGCATGTAGATTTGGAACAGACATCAGTAAGGTTTGTAATATTTAATGTGTGAACTTGACCATTTCAATGAATGGTTCTTGCTGGATTCCAAATCTGAGTCACTGGCAAAAGCAATTTCTTCCTTCTAACTTCAGCTGATTTCAGCATGGTCTTTGTCTTTAGTGCTGTTCATTCAGTTGATCAAGTGTTGCGGAAAATGTCTGGAGTACTTTTGCAATTATTTTAAATGCCAAAGTTTCAGCAGTAGACATTTTCATGCCACTTTTTGACAATAGAAATCTTTGCTATCCACTCCCTGTAGAGTTTGCTGTTGTGTTGGAAAAGCTTTAGATTTTCCCTAATATAGATACTAAAATGTTCTACAAGGATTTTTTGCCACCTATATTTGCAAACCAGTTCCTGTTAAGGTTGTCTTCACCATGCAAACAGAAACACTTTTTTACTGCTTCATGAATGATGTTAAACCAGCAGAAGGGCTCACACTGCAGTGATCTGTATCTGGGCTTGAGTTGTGTCTTGCAGAAATGTCAAAGAAAATCATGTTTTTAACTGACATGACTTCATCTGGTTTCTTGTGTAGATCTGACACTTGAAAATCACAGTACAAGCTAGAATTTTGGACTGCTATTGTGGTTACTGTTTCATGTGTAGTCCTTTCTATTTTGTGGTTGTTGGAGTACAGCTTTGTACTGAGTTCTTACAGCAGCTCTAAGGCAGTGTCGTTCTTGTCTGAAAGTGTAATTGGTGTTGACAACTTGCCAGAAAGTGCTTGTGAATGGCTCTAAGTGTCTTACAGCATTTTTATTTCTGATTGTCTTTTTTTCTTGTTGTTTTTTTTTTTTTCCTCTTTCCTGTTCTTTGCTGTCCAGTGTATTGCAAAGAATTTTCTCATTTGGCTAGAAACAGCTCGTTCCTTAACCACTTCTGTATTTCACATGTGCAAGTTTCTCTGGTTGTTGAAAAACCCTAAGAAACCCCACAGACAGGCAGTAATACACCTGTCTTACCAAGTCTGTCCTGTATATTCCTCTCTAATGTCTGCATTCTAGTAATGCATTCTGAATGCTTGTCTTCATTGTCCAGACTGGGGAATTGTGCATCTGCTTCAGTGACTGATTTTAAAATAGTCTCCTTCTGTACCAAGCTGTATTAATTCATTTAAGAGTCTGCATGTCTAAGTGGCTGTTTAAGTGATTTGTTGTTATTGCAAAGTCTGCCTGGTTGGTCTGGCTTGACTAATTGACTAAAATGGAGTTTTTTAGTAAGGGGGGAAGTTGTCTTCTCTCACCTGACATGTTGCTTGTTCATGGAGGCAGAGATTAGACATGTATTCCATATACTAATTGGGAATCTTTTCTGGGCTTGATGCAGTCGCTTCTATGAAGTTATAATTTATTTTAAGTGAGGAATCTTAAGTGGTAATGCTTTTTATAGGTAATAGCCAGCACTGCTTGGCATTCTTGTCTGCTCAGTGATGTGTGCATGGCTGTGCTCAAACAAATGATTTTTCAGTTGTGAACTGTTCAAGGACAGTAACTTTGTAGTTACACTTTTACATTTTGAGTGATGATCTCTGATAGGAGAATGAACAACCATATTTCTAGATTAGTGCTGTGTGATTGTGAGCAGCAAACTCAGTGTCTGAGCAGGAGCACTTTGTCATGTGCTGGAGATCTCACTGATCAATCCCATGGATCTCTTTCAGGAGTAGGAATGAGGTACAGGAATGTAAATACTTGAAAGCTATTTTTTCACCCTACTGCTGCTTCCCCTTGGTATTTACCTTACACTTCAAAGTTACGCTTTTAAAGGAAGGAAATTAAATAGTAATTACTTACTTTATAAATTTAATTTATAAATATTATAATAATATAATATTTATTTACAGTATATGCAACAAACACTTATACCACTAATGGGAATAAGCAATTACAGCTCTGTTGGTATTTTCCTGGTTAGAATGTATGGCTTTTGGGCCATAGGAACATAGAATGTACAAATGGTACCATAAATACCATTTTACAAAAAATCTATAGTAAAGATATTTTTTGGGGTTAGAATTTGTTCTTATCTCAAATTTTGGCTAATTCAATTTATGAAAACATAAGTCAGGTAATACAGATGTTTTGGATTGAGAGTGTTAGGGAAGGACAAACAGAAAAGCATCTGAGTGGTTCTTTTCCTGTGCAGTAGTGGTTGAAAGTGGCTTTTTTGAAAGGTGGGTAAAGATCTTATTAGGTAATATATATGGTAGATATTAAAAATAAACAAAATTGCATATTTAAATATATTTGTATGTTGACTTTGAATATTTCTAATAGCTACATTAATAGAATTTTAATAGAATTTTGTCTGCAGCTGCGTGTAGGTCACAGAATGAAGTTTTTTGAGAGAATATAACAAAAACATATCTGTCTTATAGGAGGCTTTCTTTTAGCAAGCCTTTATGTTACTCTTTTGTTATTAAATAGTTCAGTCTTTAATAGCTGCAGGAGAAGAAAACTGTATTCTTAACCTTTCTGCTTCACAAGAATTTGCAGAGGTAGATGTTTAAGAGGCAGGATTGTCTGAAAGAAACACTTTCTAATGTGTGAGTGATAAGGTATGGGGACCGTACAGGTTTTTGCTGATGTTTTCTTTATTCTCTATCATTTCTTAATTAAAAAAAAAAATTAACTTTAGAGATCAGGCATTCTATTCATAATATCCAGCATAAACTGTAGCATTGAGAATTCTAGTTTTGTTTATGCCCTCTAAGATAAATGCCAAATATATTCTGCATAAATATGATTGATTTTGATAGTCAAATTGGTTTTCAAAGCAACAATTAGTACATTTTCAATACAGTTCTCTGCTGGTTGTCAGTGTTTCCCTCTCAGGCCGGCAATGATGAGTCGAGCAGTGATGAGACCAGCGATCAGTCCGGTCCCGCCGTGCGCAAACGTCGCCCCAGGAAGAGGCCGGTGTCGGGCTGCGAGGCCGAAGCGGAGCCCGGGCCGGAGCCGGGGCAGGAGCCGCCCGCGGAGGAGCAGCACAAACGGCAGCTCAGCAGTGGCCTGAACAGGTGCATCATCCTGGCCTTGGTGATTGCCATCAGCATGGGCTTTGGACACTTCTATGGTGAGTTCAAGCAAACAGAACACAGACAACATCTTGCAAAGGACTTTTTATTGTGACTTGGATATTTTTCCTTGTTCCCTGTTAACAATCTAAACCTAAAAATGAGAGAAAGCAACTGCTAATGTATTGGTAATACAGGCAGGTCCTTCAGTGGTGCAAATGTGTTTAATATATACTACTTCAAAATTGAAGTAAATAAATAGAAATTAGATTTTGGTTGCCCTTCCAGATAGAAATTTCTTGTTGCTCTCATAATGCAGTGTGTACCCTTCATTTTTCACATAGTTTCTTGTGAAATATATTTGTGGTAGTGCTTACCATTCCTAAGAGCATTCAGAGAGTCATTTGGGGCTTTTGTCCCATATGAACTCATCTGGTAAATGTAATAAGAGCAAGCCATATTTTTTACAGAGTTCATAGTATCAATATTTTTCACAGAGAAAAATGTGCTGTGTTTGTCCTTGCAATTCCAGAGCCATTTAGGGAATCCGGGACAGCAGCAATATGTCTGTGTTCAGTGGGTTGCCTAAACTTCAGCATTACATAAATTGGTACTACATTTAGCAAAGCAGCAGATCTGAATCTACTTAGTTAATTCCTGATTTTCTAAGATACGTAGGTTACTGTCAAAGTGATAGAGAACATTTTAATAGCAATTTTTCCTGAGTAGTTTTAGTTTTATATGGAACTATGCCTTCATCAGAAGACATGATGCAGCTGGAGACTGAGAATATGATTCTCATTGGATTTGGGTTTGACTGATTGTTTGGGATCTCAATTTTTACACTTATTTTGAGATTTATGCTAATTTGCCCAATTTTGTTTTATTCTTAGGTAAACCTACAGGTAAGAGCCATGAGTGATTATTGTGGATGCTGTGCTTGCATTCAGACTGAATTTTTAAATTGTATGTACACACACATCCATATATGTATGCATACTTACACTAAAAAACTAAAATGATAAATCTCAAGAATTGCTGCTGTATGAAGGATTATATAATCGACTAATCCAGTCATGTGGAACACTTTTTGCGTAGCAGCTGCACCAGGGAGTAGTAATTGGTGTAAAAACTGATTGATGCATGTTGGAAGCACAGACTAGACCAACCTGTGGTGGCAACTTGAGGTTTCAGTTCTGTTACTCATTTCACTGCGTTTAAATTGGTGTTAAATACTATCTTGTTAAAGAACTTTGAGATCTATGGATGAGATGTACATTTAAACATGAACTCAGGGTCATACCTTTATTAAGGAATTCACTTGTTCATTCATTGTTAGGATCAATGAAATTCTTCAAAAGAACCTATAAAACATAAATATTAGAAACAAATCTACTGTCACTATACTTAAATTCACCTGCAAGGATATATTTTTCCAATAAGTGTTTACTAGGACTCTGTTAAAACATTGCTTTCCCTTAGCTAAACTGAGCTATTGAAGTTCAGCTTGGTTTAAGATGATTATCTGTTTTTAGGTCACAATAAATAAAAATAAAGCCCAAAACATGGCTCATTGTAATAGTATTTATAGTGCTGCTTCTGTTTAACAGTACATCTCCCCCTGCCTTTAAATACTGAAATAGAACTCTGCATATGCCGCATTGGTTTTGAACGAAATACCTAAAAGTTGCTGTTGCCTTCTGCTCTAGACTAAGTTCAAAAGAGACTTTTTAAAGCAAATAAATAAAAACTGTATCACTGTTAGGATTTAAAGAACACATGTATAGGTAAGGATGTATTAGTCAAGACGTTGTCCTTGACAAAAGAAATTGGTGTCTTGTACAGCGAGTGTATTTTTTCTGCAAACCAGTGTGTCTCAGCCTTTGTCTGACAATTGAAAAACAGGATATTTGCTTACTCTTGAGCCTTTGCTCATGGATAAAAATGACAAGACAGGGCCTGCAGTACTTGGTGACTTTGTGAGCAGTGGGTAATAATTGTGTTTCTGCATGAATGTTTAAATCCTGTGCTAATACCCTCTTACTGATGTAACCTTACAGTCAAAATAGTAGTTCTGAAGTGGATAATGCATGGACCAATGGCCTCCCTTTTATCCTGGTTGGTTTAGATGTTACTAAAGAAATTACAAAGAAGCCACACATATTCTTTCCTGCATAGGTTTTTTTGTTTTGGATCTAACTTATTTCTGTGTAGTATTCCAAAATTCCTTTATTTATTATCAAATGAAAACCAGTGTAGTAGCGAATTTTTGGGTCTGAGAAATTGTTTATCGTTGGCAGAAACAGAGTTGGTATTTAACAATCTAGTTTTATAATCTTTTTTATTTTGTTACAGCTGAACACTTACTAGTAAGTACTCGACAGAACTGGTAAGGTAACAGTGCTTGTGACTTTGCAGAGAGAATGAAGATGGTGTTGAGGTTCCTCTGTTCCTCTAACTAGTTACCCAAGTCAGTCTATCAACAGGAGGGTTTTTATCTTTGTAGGTACAGTCCAGATCCAGAAACGGCAGCAGCTGGTGACCAAGACACGTGAATTCAAAGATATGAAGGATGACCTTTACCAGTGCCAACAAGAGCAGGGAGATCAAGTGCACCATAAAGTGGGGGTAGGTGTGAGCTTTGCTGGAGTCACTGCATTATTCTGTCATTCTGTGTGTATTTCACACAAAGGGAAATTAATTTATCACACAAATCCATTACATTTTTAAGTCTTTAATAAGTTCTTTCTGAGAATGTAGTTTTTCTTTCCCCTGAATTCTTGACAAAGATTTACACTGATTGAATTTGTTTAAACATACTGGGTTTTATGTAGTCTAGGAGTTATATGCACAGAGGCTGTCTCTTTCCTGTGACAAAATGCCAGATGTCATTAATGAAGACAGCACAAGTAGAACATGCTGTTAAAGATCTGTTATAGGCTGAATCTACAGCTTTTGTGAATTTACTTTCTAACTTACCCATGGTTATTAATTTTTTAAATACTTAACTTGTTACTTTGATTTCTTACCATTACATCAGTCAGAGAGACTAGGGAGTGCTTTGTGTATGTATGTCTTTTGTTTTTAAAGTTTTATGTGGCAGAATTTATGTATAATTCAGTATGTTCTAGAGCCTGTCAATGATGCCAACAGACTGGGGAGGTCCCTTTGTGTTCGAATACAGTCACATGGACCTGCATTTTCAGCTACTAATTTTGTTCAAGATCAGTTCATGAATTTCTATCCCCGCTGTTGAATGCCCTTATGCCCTTACTTCTGCAAATTTATTATTGTAATCTATAAATCCAGTTTGCTGAATATAAATCAACAGCAAATGTGCACATTCTGATTTCCTTTTAAGATGTTACAGTTCAAGTGCCCAACTGACACCCTTCAGCCAGTAAAACCACTGCAAGTGAGGGATGGTGACCTCTGGTTGGAAGGGAGAGTCTCTCACATGGTCTTTGTTGCCAAGAAAGTGTTTGTGTTATAAACAAACTCAACTGAGATAAACAAACGGCCTCTATTTTTGCATCTTGCTGTGATATGTTTCACTGCATCCAAGATGACCATTAAACTCTGTTTGGGCTACCTTGGTTTTTCATCTTTCTAGCTAAAATTCTAACAATTCTCACTGTAATATTTTTGCTTGTTTTCTTTTTGCTTCTTTTAGTCACTCAAGGGTGATCTTGACACATGTTTGACCTTTAATGAGGTGGAGAAGAAATCCTTTGATTCTCAAAAAAAAAGTCTTGCTGCAGAAAATCAGCACTTAAGAGAATCTCTAGAGAAGGAAGAAAAAGCTTTGGCCTCACTTCAGGAAGAATTAAGGAAGCTAAGACAACAAATTAGAAACTTGGAGGATAAAGGTACTAGCACTGAGTCTATTGTAATGGAAAATCAGAAACTAAGGGAACATTTGGAAGAGGAAAAGCAAAGAAACAGCAATTTTCTCAGGCAGAAGGAAACACTCTTTGCTGAGGCACAGATGTTGAGGCGAGAACTGGACAAAGAACGCCATGTTACAGAAGCTCTGAAAAAAGAACTGGAACAGTTAAGTTCTCGTCAAACACCTGACAGTGCTGATGATGAGGATGATGAGACATTAAGGGAAAATCAAGAAATAGAAACTCTACGAGGAAGATTAGCAGAACTAGAGAAAAAGCTAAACTTTGAGCAACAACGCTCTGACTTATGGGAGAAGCTCTATGTTGAAGCGAAAGACCAAACTGAAAAACAAGAAATGAATGAAAACGGACAAAGGAAAGCTGCTAAAGGGCAAAGTAAGATGAGAAAGAAATCAAAGGAGTCATTTTTTGGTTCAGTTAAAGAAACTTTTGATGCAATGAAAAATTCCACAAAAGAGTTTGTAAGACACCATAAGGAGAAGATTAAGCAGGCTAAAGAAGCAGTGAAAGAAAACTTAAAAAAATTCTCTGATTCTGTAAAGTCTACATTCAGGCACTTCAAAGACAGCACAAAAAACATCTTTGATGAAAAGGAGAAGTCATCAAATGATAAAAGATATGAGGCAAACAAGAAAGCTCGAACTTTTTACCGAGACTATAATTCCTATGAGCATCAGAGGCATCACAGGGGACCCAACATGCCAAAGGAGTTCAGAAGTGGAAGAAAACATCATTATGCCACATTTGAAAAAGATGCAGATTCGCAGAAATGTCTCAATGATGATTTATGTAATAGAAAGCACCACTTTGTCCTAAAGGGCTGCTCTGGTATTTTTGAATGTGCTCATCAAGAATTCATTGGCCTCTTCAACAGAGTCTCGGATCCTATCAGGGTGGATGAATTTAATCGGCTAATGAAAAAGTATTTACAACAAGTTGTACATAACTTTCATCACTGGAGAGAACTAGAAAATTTCATCAATAAGTTTTTTCATAATGGGTTATTTATACATGACCAGATGCTGTTCACTGATTTTGTCAATGATGTCAAGGACTACCTGGAAGATATGAAGGAATACCAAAGTAATAATGAAAAGGTTTTTGAGGATTTGGACAAATACGTCTACAGATACTACTTTCATTATGATAATTCACCCCAGTATGGACCCAGGTTTGTTTCCATGTTTCCTGAACTTGATAACACAGTGAATCAGTTTTTGTAAAGAAAACTAGTCTCCTTGTTCTAAAACATGCTTTTCAAGCAGGTATGTGCATGTCTATACATAGACATACATGCTGGAAGACTTCCTGAAGGACTCAATGGAAGTACTGATTGTGTTATATAAAGTGGATCTGTAGTACCTTACATACAGATTTTGTGTGTGTGAATAGCACAATCTGATGTTTCTGCTGGGTTCTTCAGAAAGCTGTACCAGTAGGATTTCTTTAGACTGAACAGCTCTGATTGCCTGTCTGATGGAATGAGTCTTGGAAAGACACTAACTAGGACTTCATTGTTCTTCCCTGGATGAGGTTTTTGAGTATATTTGAGCACTCTGAGTCCTGTTCTGGCAGGTATAGTCCCTGTTGGCTTTTCAGGAATTTCACTAGTCTTGTAGTTTAGTATAATGCTGAGTTAGTCTGTAGGCCCCAGAGCCGAATTTATCGCATTTAGTCCAGGTCCTGACCCTGACTAACTTTTGCTCAGATTTGCTTACAAAGGTCCATGGCATTAATTTTTTCCTGTGTTACTTTCCTGTATCTGAAGGTGTTCCCAGGGCACTTGTGGTGTGCAGCCTGACTGGCCAGGGGGGATCCTTGGGGTGGACTGTTAGTACTGCATAGACTTTGGTGAAAGAAAGTTTAGCAAGCAGCCTCAATATGCTGTGTGGAACTTGCTCTTTGTGGACCACTTATTAAAAGCCACACAAAACATATAATTTCTCTTACAAAATTGACTGTATAGTCCCTTATGCTAATATTTATTCTGACCAGGTAAGAAACTAATTTGTAATACACAAGAAGTCCTTGTAGCCATAATGGAACTTTTTCCTGTGTGAGTATTCCTAGTGCAAAGTGCATTTACTCTTTAGATCAAGGTGCAGTTCTTCAGTCAGGTTTGTCTTATGTGCTTGCATTGTTTATTATTTCATGCATTTTATTGCAGCTGGAAGTCTGAATTGTGAAATACTTTGGGGTTACTAAGTATTATGTGAGGTCATATTTTCTCCTGTAGGAACCATGAGGATGATAATCCTCTTATCAGCTACCATGTAGTCTTTTAATATGTAGTTTTGTTAAATGCATAAATGTTGTTTTTATTTATAGTGCAAATATATCTACCTAATTTATTACTAAAATGAACTTTAATTTTTAACTAATACTTAGTTTTTGAGAATTTATTTCCGTTTGCAGAAAAACAATTGCAAATGCATTTACAGATAGTATTATACAAAAGCTTGTGTGATACTGAGGATGAAAATATTCTCAATTTAACTTTGCAGAAGGCTAGAGACAGTAGTCATATGGGAACAGCCTGTAGTATAATGGAACTGTTTGCATAAAAAACTGCAACAGGTGAGCAGCAGTGTCTTGCCAGTGCTCTCTCTCTATATATAAATGTACCTACTGTACATGAAAACCTCTACAGTGCATATCTTTACCCAAAACATCCTTTCCTAAGGGTCTGTAAAGTTTTCATCATTTCTACAGAGCAAAGTATAATATTGTAACTGAAAAGTGAATTAAGACCTCACTGAAGCATCACAGGGATAATCAAATAGGTGTTTACCTGGCTTTATTCTAAAAAAGTCTCTGGGCAACCAACTGCAGAGCATTTTTATTTTTAGAAAGCATTTATTTTATTTATACCATCTTGTTGATGATTTAAACAAATGCCTCCCACATTTTGCTTATAAGAGAAAGGACTACTTGATACTGATTTTGTTTTTGTTCAACCTCTGCATGCTAAAAGCTGTTCTTGACAATATAATTGGGTTTCAAAATGCTTTCATAAGAGTAGTAATAAACTTTTGTTTACTTCTTGCAGTCGACCTAAAAGACCTTCTTTTACACAAACTGAAAATTCCAGACATGAAAAACAAGCTCAGAAGTACCATCACCGTAATAAAAGAGAAGGTAAATGGCATAAACATGGTCGCACTAATGGAAGACACATGGCAAATCTTGAAATAGAATTGGGGCAATTACCCTTTGATCCAAAATATTGAGTAATTTATTGTAAAAATAAGATTAGAATTCACATCCTCTCTGGAAACGAATCATTTTTCAACAAAACAGCAAGATACAAGTTTTTTTTCTGAATAATTTGATTTTTACACATTTTTGTTAACAGGCAGAAGTCAAGCTTTCTAATTTGCATATCCTGTACCGTTGCTTTAACTGTTCTTTGGAAGTGATGATCCTTTGGGTGCCAGCAGTATTGTTGCAGAAACTAGGCATGCAATGACTCGTGTCTGAGAAATATGCTTAATTGCATTCCACTAGTGTAGTTGAAGCTTGAGCCATGCATAATGTACCAACTATTAAATCCAATGTTTGATATGCTAACTTCATCTCATCCTTCAAAAAAATAGGTCTACATTGTGGAAATGTATTTGTTAGTGTTTGTAACTTTATATTTGCTTCCTGTCCTTGGGGGGTGGTTCCAGAGCCTGTTGAATTGTGAAGAATTTGCTGTGCTGCATTTTAATCAGCTTGCTGATTTAAACACTTGAAATGTCTTGCATATCTGCATATTGTAGAAAAAAAATAAAGAGACATTGTGGGTAAAAGTCTTTATTTATAAAACAAAGTTAGCATAGCTGTACACTTCTATAAAAAGGTCCAGTCTTATCTATTTTTTATTGTTTAAGTGTTTATATGGTAACTTTGGTCTTCCCACTGTTTCCAGTGTTGTAAGGTAGGTCAGCAACCCCACCCTGCCCTACTGCCACTGAAGTTGCCTTCAGGGGGAGGTTTAGGTGTTGCCAGACAGCCAATGGCTGCCTAACCAGAACTCCCATTTGACTTACCCCGTTTCAGACTTGCTACTCTCTCCTTTCAGCAGTACGAGACCTTCTAAGCGTAGTCACTGCTGTGCAAAAGTGATCTCATTAAGTCTCAGTTCTAGAAACTGCTCTTCAGGTATGACTGGTTTCAGTTTTTCTCCTGTAAATGTAGATATGGCTTCCAACACGTCCTTGGGGTATATGAGTATGAAACACAGTGGCTGTTTTCTCATAGCCCCTTAAAGTTAGGAATGATGATATTTCCTGTAAACATACATCAGTTTACACAGTCAGAAAGTGCAGTTGGGAGTCTAAGAACCAAAGTCTTCTGAAAGCAATCAATTCAACTGTCCCTGGGAAGCTTTATCCTTTGTTTTAGGAAAGCATGCTAGGAAAAGAAGTACCTATCCTGTCTGATCCTGTCCGGAGTGGATATTCACCAGACCCCACTGTTTGAGTACATGGACTTCATTAAAGAATTGAGAGGGTAAAAGGTACTGACTGGAGCCATTTTGGCTTTTCATTGTTGCTTACTGGAAAGTGCAAGTTCTGGGAACAGATGGCACATTTAATATGGATTGAGGAGAATTCCATAAAACATTACTTTGGCATGTGGAATTGCAGAGAGGAGAGGACATATATGAACATTAGGTATTTGTCACTGGAGGGGTATCAATACTCTATTACATGCTGGAGGAGTAACTTTTAATTTAAGCTGTGTTTTATTAAGAAGTTGTGGATGATAATTTTCAAAAATCTTAACTATAACTGTCCCCTTATTTTGTAATTTATCCTCAAAAGTAGTGTATTTCATCCTGCAGTAACCATACCTGTTCTAGCACGTTGAAGAGGATCAAGTGACTGGGTAACAATGTGTCATTGTAGAACTCCTTATTGAGCCAGCCAAGTGGATTAGAGTAAAACACATCAGCTTCATCAGTGTAGCTCTCATTGCCAGTTAGGTCTGGGGGACACTCAAGGAATCTCATTTTCAGAGGACAGTGAACATGACTAGGGAGAAAGACAAAAACACGTTTCATGATAAACTGACCAGTATCTAAAATGTGAAATGACTTGTCACTTTAAAAGATACCTCAGTCAAACCCAAAATGGATTAGGTTTTTTCCCTCAGAGGTGTATTTTCTTCCCTTCAGTATTTGATACAAAAGCAAAGTAGAACAAGCAGATTCAGCTCCAAATGCTGTGATGGTGTTGTTTGCAGTTCACAGGAATTTTATTGTAATAAAAAAACCATCTGCACAATACCGGTTTCTTAAAAAGGTACTTCTCCATATCAGCTTCACTTTAACATTTGGTTTACTTGCCAGGATCTATTGCAAACCTTTTGGAATAGTGATGTCAGTCACTGGATGTTGTAATTATATTTCTTCACTGCTTAGTAGCATAAGTAAATGTAAAAGTGAAGTTTGATTTTAACAATTAGTGTTCAGTTTTGTTACGAAAGTTACCATAATGAAACTGTGACATACTTGGAGAAATCATTGGATTTACTGCATATCCTCATACAAAGCTATTTTGCAAAAAACATATAAAGTCTAGATGCTAAATTTTATTCTGTGGTATAAACATTTGGCTGGTGCCCCCTATTCCTTCTCTATTAACTGTATGAAAAAATCAAAACGCTTTCTGTATACATTTATCTTTCTCAATTAAGCTTTGGAAAAAGAAATCTTCATTTCTGATTAAGTGTATGGGTTTTAATATAGTGCACTGTTAACTCTTTCCATACCTGTAAAATGGAGTAGAGTGGCAGGGCATCAGGATGAAGACAAAGGCTTGTGACTGGGCAGAGTTACTGCAGAGCTGCTGTATGTGGCTCATAACATCCAGAGTGCCTCGCTGGTGAACCAAGCCCGTATACAGGGCTGGGATTAAATTGGATAAGAGCAGGAAACTCATGGCAGATTTCTTCCATGCTTTCAGGTGTTTCAAAGAATATCCTATAGAAACATTTGTGTAAGTTTGGGACATAGGCAAGTACTAACAGTTTCACACATTTTTGAAAGTACCATGATACATTGGCAAACCACTACTCAGCTGATGACAATACTTTGCTTTGAGATATTTTACTACAGTACTCTTTGAGTCTTTGAATGGAAATTCGAATTTGCCCTTTTCAACTCTTAGATTTAATAGGGTGTACATCTTAAGCCCACACTTGTCTTCTGAGGTACAGAAATACTATTTCAAAACCAATACTTTGTCTCTTTAGACTTTAATTTCTGATCGTGAAAAATAGTCCATTCAATAGTTTGAATGAATGTGGCAATTCACTGCTGTGTTCTGACTCAGGCATATCCAGTAGGGCTGGAATAAATGGTACCTACATGTGCATGACTGTGGTATTCTTTTTCTCCAAAATGCTGAAAGCTACAGCTTGCCCTTACTCTTACTAAACTTTGAGCTCCTGTCCTTGGAAGAGTATACTCTATTTTTTTCCGATCTTCCCATCACTGCCCCTTGTCCCCCACTTTTCTTGGAGGAGCTACTAGTGGGAAAAGATGTTTCTCCTGGTGGGAAACTGTTGCAGAAACCTGTTTCTCACAACCACAACTGAGACGAACATGGCACAGACAACAGCTTCCTGTTGCAGCCAGTCTGGAAACCCTTATTAAGTCATGTGCTTGTCAGTATCAGGAGATAAAAATATTTTACATAGCTTTGTGACTACTGGTACTGAATCACAAGGAACAAGCTACAATGGGCCTGTTCCAGAAGTCAGGAACAAGTAAATGAAATTAGTCTTCAGTTGGTCTGTTCTGACAAATTGCAGGTTTTTTTCTTGGCTGAAAACAAAGTCCATAAATAAGTTTGTGGTTTAAACACAAGTGGAAACATCCTATTATAGGCTTTTTAAAATTGATTTTATGAAATGCTCTGAGCTTATATTTGTGTGCTTAGAAATTACTTTAAAATTCATGTGGGGTTTTTTTTTCTCCTTTTATTTATAATGTTTTGAGCAATTAAGACCATTTGTAACCACAGAATTATCAGAAGAAACTTTTGTATTTTTTCTTTTACTAAAGTATCCAAATGGATGGTGAGTTCTTGATAAATTGTATCAAGATCCTTTAGGATAGGAAAGTAAGAGGCATATGAACAACAAACAGTGGTTTGATTGGAAGTTTTCTGCACCTGAGGAAGAACAGGTTCATCTTGCTGCTCTTGAACAGAGCCAAGACTTACTTCATGTTGATCTTATCAGAAAGCGAAATTATGAAATAAGATTTACTTCTGACTAGCAAAACAGGTTAAGGAAAATTACAGTGTTCAGTGATTCATCAGTTTTGAACTGGAGCTATACAGCTTCATGTTCCAGAAGTTTTAATCTTTCCTTTGTAACATCTGAATCTAGAAAAGGGTAATTTTATTTTTTTTTTTGTTGCATAATTAAAAGGCATTTGTCAGGCATATTTGAAAGAACTGTGTGGAAAAATACTACAAAGGAGCCAAGAAACAAGATTGACTGTAGGGCTGGCAGTGTTGATAAGTCAGGAGTCACTGACACAATTCTCATATTTTTGCAGGCAGTACTTTTATCCATTCTAAGGATTCTCATCTGTGTTATGGTCACTTGCTGTTCCTCATCTTTTTTTTTCCCCCTCTTTTTTTTCTAGCTGTAAGAAAAGGTTAGACTGGTTCTAAGAATCCTTTCTCAAATACCTACACTGACTATTAACAGTCTCTCTTTGGGTAAAAATGATATACATGTAAGGTTACAAGACATTTGAAACCAATGCTTACCACAAAAAACCATGCAGAATGGCAGTACTGGATAGATGAACCTGAATTCCTTGTGGCTCAGTGTGCTGTAATAAAATATACAATACTAGAGCAAGAAAGTTAAATGCATCAGTTCTGTGGACAAAATGTGTTTTAGAGCACAGATGACTGGAAGAAGAGCTCTTACATACACGGAAAAGCTTTCGGTATTGAAGCAGAGTAAAAATCCAAATTGTCACTTTTTAAGAACGTAATAAATGCATTCAAATGAAGATTATTTGGTCATTTTAAACCAAGCACTGATAAAAATACAGTTAAGATCTGTGTGTAGACTTGTGAATGAAGTAAGTCTTAGAGGCCTAAGAACCTCTCACTTGACTGGGGATGTACTAAACAACCAAATTAAATGGTGTTTTCATTAACAGGCATCTAGTAAACAGTTTCCTAATTAGTTCTGTTGTTCCTTAAACACCTGCTAGGTGAGTGTTTGTTTGGTTTTTTTCTTCTTTCATTTTCAATTGCAGTTCATGCTGAATTATTTTATTCTTTAAGGGTCTAATCAATTCTCAAAATACATGTTTGGTAACAATACAACAACTAGTGTTACATGAAATTCTAGAAACTGTTTAATAATTGACTGCATTTCTTGGAGTTTTTGAATAGTTTCTATCACTTAACCTGAGTGCTGTGCTTATTTGCTCTAGAGAGGACTCGAGCTTTGAAAAGAACAAAACAGTGAGAGGTAGTAGCTTGGGAGGAATTACCTGTACACCAGCACTGTCCAAATCACTGCCATTAGGAGGACGTGGTATCTTTTTGGTGCCAGCACACAGCCATGAATAAAGAAAGGCAGGTGGGTACCCAGGATGACTGGCAGTCCCTGAGTGAAGTACCAGTGCCAAGGGTGAGATCCATAAAATGTTCCCAAATTTTGCAGCACGTTGAATTTCAGGAAGTTCAGCTGAACCAGGACCCACTGGGAGATTGGGGAAGAGTTAAATACAAACCCAAAGTCAAAACCAACCACTGAATTACACAGTAATCACTGGCCTTAAATGATACAACGTTTTCATTCGTACTTTTTTTTTTCCTACTAAGATTCATTGTGGACTTCCTCTGTTCAGCAGTTAAACACGGAAGTGTGTAAGTTTGTAGTTTGTTGGTAACTACTGAGAGATGAGCACACTGATTTTCTGTAACAGTCCATTGTTTGAAATTACTGAGAAGTCAATGTTTAAGGGTTTGTGGCTTACGATAGATGTAGAGATCATAGGCCAGACACTGTCACAGAAACAAGAGAAGGCAGAGAAGTCTGAAACATCATCAATGTTAAAATACTGAACCCCAACCTTCTTCTTAGAAATCAAGTTTAAAGCAGCTTACCTCACCAAAAAACACACGGTCAATTATTAAAGAGGTTCCTACTGTGACCAATCTGCAAAAATGGAAAGTTCGTTGCACTGATATTGCCCGAATTGCTTTTGTATCTTCTGCAGATAGTTGTCAAAACTTCCTGACGTTTTTGAGATTATCTGCATTCACAGCCATTTTACAGGGGCCACTTGTCATCACCCGGTATCCTTGGCACAATCCCAGATTAAGGTGGAATGCTGTTCATTGTCTCACCCTTGAGAAATCTTTCTTAGTGCTATTTTGCAGAATATAAATAATTTTAAAGGAAACATGCCCTTTCTTTAAACTTTTGCAAAAGACTCTATTTGTTACCTTGTTTTTTTTAAACAGAATCGGCTTTTTTGGGTTGTCTACCTTGGCCGTGGTAAAACCAATTGTAAAATGTAACTGTGCATAGACACAGTTTAAATTCAGAAAGAACTTACCCAACTAGAATGCAGTTTTGTAGGAGGTTTGCTTTCCTCTGTTCTTGCAAAAAATGACTGAAGACCAAAGGCATCCAGGGAATAACAGCGGTGGGACGAATAACAATTGCAAGTGCTACCAGAGGTAAATATTTACAACTAGAAGGAATGAACATAAACAAATCCAGAAGCTTATCAAAGTTTGGTCAGTTCTTTCACAGACAGTGACATTTCAACAACTGAAATACTGTCATTTCTCTGGCCAAAGGGTTTCATACTACAGGTAACTTTCATGTTCTCAGTGCAGATACTCAGCTTGGCTTGGAAGGCTGCAACTACAGAATTACTTCGTTAGCAGTGGAGCTGCTAACTGGAAGCACAAACTTGTTTTAACAATAGCTGGTAAAGAGAGTTGTGACCACCTATATCTGAACCCCAACAAAGCTTTTGTTAAAGATACCACATATTCCAAGTCCTTTAAAATAAAGTTTCCCATAAAGTCATACTTTGCATAGGGAAACTGGGGAGTAGTTAATTTTACATACCAGCTATAACAACACTTCAAAAAAATATTTACAGAAATACCAAAATGTTCCTTCCATGAGCTACAGCTCTTGTGTGAATGAGGTTGCTTTGGTTGCTTTAGATCCTAAGATAAAAGTTAGCATTTTAAACAGTAGCAGTAGACTGGTGTAATCCCAAGCCAAAAATGATCAGTAATGTTAGCAGGTTTCTCACCTGTTTCCCATCTTGGAACCTTTTATCGGATAGTATGAAAGAGCAAAAATGGTAAGAATAGTTTCCATGGTGTTTGATAGAGTTCTGGTACAGGAATACCATGTAAACCAGGAACACAGCTGGCAGAAGAACTGGAAATAATTATGAACGACACATTAAAACAAGTTCACCTAAATGAAGGTGGTAATTCCTCAAAGTCTGACTTATCATTTTGCTGCTGTTTATACTACAAAAAACAGTTTAATAATATGCATAATTTTTTTAAAGGCTATGACTCACCACACACTTTGCTGTTTCTCCATTTTCAAGGTGTTGCACGAATGAGTAGAGCTTCACATCAGCAAAAGCAGCCAGCACTGCCTGAGCAAGCCTAGGGACCCAGATCTGTGTAAGCAGAGAGAAAACTGTACTTGCAACAACACAAGTTAAATTCCGAGTTCTAAGAGAGGATCACAGAATTAGTGAATGAATGTTCAGGTATGAAAATAGTGAATTAGTGAATATTTTCTATAGCTTTTTATAATTTTTAAAAAAGAAATAGTAAGGTCCTTGGGTAAGACTAATATTTCTGCCAAAACAGAGAATGACTAAATTGAGTTCAACTGAAAGCATTCAGAGATGGAAACCAGAATCCTTTGCCATTCATCTCCAATAGAAACCATAAGGGGCTGTTGTTAATGAGTTTAGTATAAATATAAATTGTTAAATTCTTAGGCAAACTGAACCACAGAGCAATTATGATGTAATGGCAAACTCTATCAGCATGAAAGTCCAGGATACTGATGAAAGCTCAGAATTATCCTCTGCAGTCACAGGCACCAGTGCTCTGACTGGAGATCTGTGCATGAGTTCTGCCCCCATGGGGGAGACATCAGTGAAGTATTTGTGCTCATTAATCTCTAATTGCCAGATTCAAGGCTTTGCATTCTACCTGGACAAGGATAAAAAGCACACTGTATTTAGATACAGTGTTTGGAAATTGTATTTTAATAGCAGATGCATTTTTGATCATACTCACCAGCAGCTGAACATCGTCCTTACCCAGCAGTTGTAACGCTTTGTAGATGCTTGCAAAAATAAGTGGGTACAAGTAGCCCCTTAATCTATTTGCCCATTCCCAAGTCAGGTATCCATAATTACGAATATTAAGGATCAACGAACAAGTGAAACGAAAAGCTTCACTCGAGCTGTCCGGGTCGAAGCGGGGGGGGGTGTTTGTTGCTGGTCAAGCCAACACTTTACTACGGCTGAAACCTGTCCCCGGAGCGGGGAAACTTGACACCCCGCGCGGAACTCTGTGTCAGTGGGGGGTACCTGTCCCCCAGCGGGGGGCACCTGTCCCCGAGCGCGGCCCCGCTCCCGGTGCCTCGGGGAGCGCTGCCGGAGCGCGGGGGCCGCGGCGGGCGAAGGATATTTGAAGACCATGCGATGTGAGACCTCCAGCGCCTGCCAGTGCTCGTCCGGGACGAAGCTGGTCTGGACAAGGAAGCAGTTGAGCGTCCGCAGCGCCACTGCGAGCGCCAGCAGCGGTGCGGGCGCGGCGGCACCTGCGGGGAGAGGCCGGTCCGTCACGGGTCCCTCCAGGGGCGCGCCCCGGCCATACCCGCCCGGCCCGGCCCTGCTTACCGGCGCCTCGCTGTGCGGCGGCCCCGCCGGGCGAGCCGTACAGCACCGAGCGCCGCTTGCGGAGCCGCACCGCCTCCGGCATCCGCGCCGCGGCCGCCTCCCTCCGCCGGGGCATGCGCGACCCCGCGGGGGCGGGACAGCTCGGGCACTTCCGTCCGGTGCCAGTACGAGCGGGACCGCCGCTCTGTGCTCTCCCGCGGGTCAGGTGAGCGCCGCGCTCTGTAGCCGTGCCGGCACGGAGCTGCCCGTGCGCTCCGGCCCCGCTGTGCGCGCCCCCGCCCCGTCGTGCGCGCCCCCGCCCCGCGCTCCCGCCGTGCCCCCGCGGAGGCGCCGCCGCTGCGCCCCACGCGCGTGTCCGTGAGCGCGGCAGCGCCGCCTGCCGGCCATGGGGGGGCGGCTGCCGCTGCCGCACGTGTTCGTGGCCGTGGCGCTCGGCGTGGCCAGCGGCGTCTACATCTACCGCCCGTTCTTCCTGCCGCCCGCGGCCCCGCACGCTCCCGAGACCACCGCGGGGCCGCCGCCGGGCGCCGATGCAGACAAGAGACCGTGAGGGAGCCGTGTGAGCCGCCCTGGCGCCGTGCCCGGTACCGCCTCGCTGTGCCGGCCCGCGCGCCCATGGACATGGATGGAGCCGGGCACGAAGTCACCGCGACCGTCACTG
Organism: Hafferia zeledoni; assembly: GCA_035583235.1. Taxonomy (NCBI): domain Eukaryota; kingdom Metazoa; phylum Chordata; class Aves; order Passeriformes; family Thamnophilidae; genus Hafferia; species Hafferia zeledoni. The sequence goes on along the minus strand of JAWWEV010000018.1, from coordinate 13,331,729 downwards.
CCCCTCGCCAGCGCCGCTGCAGCCCGGCCCCGCCTGGAGCCATCCGCCTGCTGAAGCTGTACCTGCGTCCCTGTGTGTTCGGTACCAGCCTTAAGGATGTGTTGACATGTGAATGTTGACGTGTATAAAGTTCTGAATGTCTGAAAGTATGTCTTCAAGTCTGAGTTAATACAATGACTGCAGGGAACTGGAAAAAGAAAGGCGCTGTTGTACAGTTACATTTCATGGGTTTTCTTGGATTGCCTCTGATCTGCCCTTCCAAGTGATACATACCATTTTTATCTGCTTCTTACGGTTTCAGTTCTTGATACTTGAGATGGGAATGCAGTTGTACAGAGGGCTGAGAAGGGAGCTGCGCCCAGCTTTGTCATCCTTCTCTTGTATCTGTCTGTATGTACACACACACATGTACCACAGGACAGATAGAAATCTTTAATTCCTGACAGAACAAGGCTACATTGGCTGTTTAATACATAAGTCTGCCTGAAAAACAAGTTGTACTTGGAGAAGAGCCTCAGTGTGGAGCTCAGCAGGACAACGTGACTCTTGCAATAGGTGTGGGTTAGTCTGAGAGAACAGAACCTGAGGCTCAGGGAAACTAGATCAGTAGATATGTCAAGACTTCAGTAAATCTAAAAAGAAATCAAAACCAGCAGCTCTTGGGACAGACTTCTGTCAGGTTTGGGTTTTAACACAGAATCTTGTTTGGACAGCATGACGGAAGAAATCCTTTCCCTATATGTCTTTTTATTTAAGTCAGGAACAATGTGGTAGCTGCAGGCATAGACTTTATGGAAACTGAGATAGGAGAATAGCAGTAGAAGATGGACTGAGAGTGCAGCTGAGTGCAGTAAATTGAGTGTGGACATGATGTTACATGGGTAGTGGCTTTAACCTAAAAGAGGGCAGGTTTAGATTAGATATTGGGATGAAATTTTTTACAGTGAGGGTGGTGAGGCTGTGGCACAGGTTGCCCATAGCAGCTGTGGATGCTCATCCCTGAAGGTGTTCCAGGCCAGGCTGGATGGGGCTTGGAGCAACCTGGTCTAGTAAAAGGTGTCCCTGCCCATGGCGTGGGGGTTGGAAAAAGATTAAGGTCCTTTCCAACCCAAACCATTCCAGGATTCCATGAGGAAATGCACCAGATCTTCACAAAAGTGAAGTGCAAACACTGAACTATTGCAGTGACTCCAGCAGCTTCCTTTACAATACTACTGTATATTGAAAAGGTTATTTTGAAGAGAAGTAGCTCAAGTCTAATAGGCACTTTCTATGTAATTGCTGTGATTGTCTGTAAAGATGGCAGTTGATTTTAAAAAGTCTCAAGAAAGGATGTCTGGTGCAGGTGGAAAGGATTATTGAGGCAAATGAGCTTAAGACTGTGCTTGCTGCATTTTTGAGACTGCTGGATTTAAAGTGTTTTTTGGGCAGCTGCCGAGTGAAGGGAGGCAACTCTAGCGAGGCAGGCAGCCAGCAGGCGGCAGGAAAAACTCACTGAACCCGCCGTGCTGCGCATTAACCAGGCACCGCGGATTTTCTCTAAAAGCCTGGTTTGCCTCTCGTGCATTTTTGTTAAACGGGCGCGAGATCTTCCAGAAAAACGTGGAGGAAGAGAAGGGCTGCGGAGCCGGCCCGGTTAATGACAGAGCAGCATCACCGGGCGCTGCGCCCACCCAGGTGCCCGCGGCGGGGGAGCGGAGCCGGGACACGCCGGGGCGGTGCTGCCCGGCCCGATCCCGCCCCTACCTTGGGCCGTACGGGAAGTGATGTTGCCTTGACGGAAAAGACACGGTTGCAGCCCGAGCGAAGGGGCAGGTGCGGCGGGAGCCCCGGCGGCCGGGGGAGGTGAGCGGGCGGGAGCGGCGCGGGGGGCGGCGGCAGCTCCCTGGAGAGGGGGCACCGAGGGGCTGGGGACGGCGGGTTTGGGCAGAGGAGCTGCAGGTGCTGCCCCACCGCCCAGCCCCGCTCCGCATCCCGCTGCTCCAAAGCGGCGGACCGTTCGTGGGATAAAAGGGAAACGTGTAAAGCCTCGGCCCCGCCTGCCCTGCAGGTGCTTGCTGAGCTTCGCGGCTGCTGCCGGGAACGCGGTTCCACAAGGAATCCCGCTCAGGCCTTCCCATGGAGCAGCTGCAGGACCTGCAGCTTTCCCACTGCTATCGACGTGTGCTTCTTGTTACAGGAGAGAACTGGGTTGCATGTCTGATTTAAATTTTTTTAAAAGGCTTTTAAAATGGTAAATTGTTGAGGAAGCAGCATAAGTGTGTTTTATTTGCTTAGCCAGAACTTAAGTCTTATATGAGTATCAGCAGATCTGTTGCTTCTTTCTGAGCACTGCATGTTTGTCTGTCAGGCTGCTCCCTGAGAAGGTCCAGGAGGTCTCCTCAGCCTGATTTGCAATGCTTGGGCTAAACTAGGGCTTTGGTGATCTTGGATCTAAAGAAAGCTCAGTCCATCAGAAAAAAAAGTATTGGTGTTTTCTAGCTCTGCAAGTAACTATAGTATATTCCTGTATAAATGGTACTTTTTTAATGGTGCTAGCAATGTATAAAGGACATGCCTAGAACCTTCAAAACCACTCAATTTTTATCACTTTTTAAAGATGCATTAGGGATATTTTGAGCTTTCTGATCCTCAGACACTCCCTAGTGATTAGTGCTTAGGAATTTTTCATCAGGGTAACAGATATGCCTGTTTGGACTTGAGTTCTGCTACATATTACTGGCAGGGACATGTTTCTCTATACTTAAAGTTTTTATCAAAATGCTACAAAATCTATTCTGGCTGCCTTTTCTTGGCAACTTAATCTTATGTAGACATCTCCTCTCAGCTCTTCTTTCTCTTCATAGACTTAAACTGCTTTTGTGACTGTTCCAAGAATTTTCCAGCCAGGGAAATACATTTCAAAGTTGGTTGATATGTAAATGTAGGGGTAGTATTTGTGATGCTAAATGGGTGTCTCAAAAGCATGGTTAGAAAGATGGAAAAAAGAACAGCATGTTCCTGTGTTTCTTGTTCAGGGTTCTAGTTTTACATCTGTTTAATCTCCTGCACAAAAGAGTTTGGGGGAGGGGCAGTGATATGACTTACTCTGTTTTATTTTTGAAGTTAATAAAATATCAGCACCCAGATAACTAAAACCAGACTGTAAGTCTGTTTTACCCCTATCATTAAAAACGAGAACACATTATTTTATCACTTGGCGACACATTTCCTTTTCTTTCAAAGAGAAGATAAGGTGAGATAAAAGATTTTTTAAGTAGCTTTTAGCATTTACAGAAAAAAGTATTACGAGCATTAGTCCTTGTGTGCCTATGTATTCTTGGTTGCTCTGATAGTTCCAGGTATCTGCTGTGCTGGGACCATGACCAGTGATTGGTCTGTCAGTTTTCAGTATAACCCTGAACTTGCAGAGCAGCACCATTAGTAAGAGCAGTCGGTCATAGTCAACAGAGGGGTAGTTGGAATTTAGTTTAGAAACAGATAGAGATGGAATATAAAGAATGACAACTCTTCTTCCCCTGCTGATGTCTCAGCAAATAATTAAGTTGCATTTAAAATGTATAAAACTCATGATGTAAATAATGAGTTAATCATCAACTATTCTGTATTAAAGAAAGGTACATTATTGTACTCCTGTGCACGTGTGATCTGGTCCTGCAGAGAATTACTTAGACATTTATAGCAAAGCAGTTGCTGGGCTGAGCATGTGCAGTGCTCAGGAACTTGTTTTTGCTGCTCATGTCCTGCAGATACCACTCATTCTGCAGATACAATCATGTTTACAGCAGTGGCTTCAGACATGGCTAAAAAGTACAGCATGGTTTCAGAAATACTTACCTAAAAGGCAGCTTTTTATAGCAGAAACACATTTTTTCTATTTATACAAATATATTCCTAACCTGTCTTCCTCTGGGAATAGCATCTTGTTATAACATTTTTTTTCCTCATTTCTTTTTTTCCTCTTCTTAGTCAGAGCTGCATGTCTGTCAGGAGGCAGGAGTAACCTGAACTGCATTAAATCAGCTGAGATCATATTCTTTCATCTTCAGTGGAGGTAAAACTGTAGTCCTGGCCCTGACTTTCTTTCCTGGAACATCCTTATATTGTTTTTTTATCATACATAATACAGCAGAATTTGCTTTTGATTGTTGTAATAAGTAGTCTCCATGCCTGTGATTTATTTTCCAATCTAATAAGCTTTGAAGATTAAGTCATGGAATACAGATTAAAATATGACATATAAGCAGCATCATTTTTCCTGTGATGTTGATGTGGCTTCTAGGGGTTGAAAATGCTCTTGTATATGTGACAGTTTTGCATAATACCAGGTGGTGGAATCCTTTTCACATACTGGCCAGCACTTTGGAGCTCATCTAACAAGTTCTTCAGTATTTTGAACTACTGCAGGAAGAAAAAAGACAAATGTCCTTGCTTTTACAGCTCTGAAGATAATGTCGAAGTGTAAACCAATGCAGTGCTATTTTCCTGAGTTTGCAGACCCATTTCCCTGTTCCCTTTGATACTTTTACTGATGTGAAATGGGTGAGATTAAATCATGTGAAGACTGGTACTAAGGTAGCAAAGGAGCAGGAAGAAGCAATGAAGATACAAACTTAGCAGGAAGAATACAGCTTTTCTAGAAATTTGTGGCTTGCAGTGGACAAGAGAAGTCAGTATTTATGTGAGCAGTGTTTTTAAATTAAAAGTCAAATTTGTGGGCACTTGAAAATAGTAAACAATCCTACACTTCCGCAGTAATTCTTTGTGTAAAGGCAATAGGTGGCTCAAAAGACTGTAAGGCTGAAATATTTATATGCAAATAGAACACTGGATGGGTTTAAGGACACTGCTGTACAGATCAAGTAGCTGATTCCAGATTAATTTTGGAGTTTATCATTGCAGTTTTACAGCTGTGCATAGCTGTCAATTCAAAAGGTGGTAACAGGATAAAGAAATAAATAGCGAAACAGATAAAAACTGTAAGTCTTGAGTAATATTCTTAGGTAAAGTGAACTCCATGGGTAGAAGTAATGCTTTTTATTAGACCAGCTCATTTTGTTGGAGAGAGTAGGTGAGCCCTTTCCAGCTTTGAATTAGAAACAGCAGAATGCAAAACAAAATAGAAAACCACTGATACACTATTTTTATAGTACTTTTATTAAACATATGTCATTAGAAAGTGAGGAAGGTTCTCTTGGGAGAAGTATTACTGCTTTAAAGCCATCCTTCCATTTCTAGGTAAACCCTTCAAAGTGGCAGTGCTGTCACAGAAGCTGCTGTAGAGCCATGAAAGTGAACAGTGTGTGCTCTCCAAAGGCAACCCAGTCTCACTCTGAAGGCCTGGCTCATTATTTTCATAACTCTGGGATATTTGATTTGGTTCTCTTATCCCTCAAGGAGCAGTGAGGAAAGTGGTTGCTCTATAAACTGAAAGAAAGAAAAAATTCTTTCCAGTAACATCCTTGGGGAACAGAATATTTGGACTAGACCAAAGGCTGCTATTAGTGCTAAGGACTCATAAAGCATGTGTGTTGGGTAGGAGGAAAAGAGAAGTTGATTCCTTTTTATGATTAAAAAATGCAAGTTTCTGTTTTCTTTGTGTGTCTTCCCCAGTCTTGCCAGTATAATGAGGGAAATGACATTCCTCCTGGAAATCCCTACTGGGAATTGTGTGACTGTCATGGGGTGCAGTGCATTTTGAACATTTCAGGATATCACTCAATTGTGGGAGTTTCTTGTGCTGTGAAACTGTTCTATGCAAGGATTGAATGAGATGAATTGCTGTTACAGTTATTGCCAATGGTTGATGTTTTCCAGGTCTGCTTTAAAGCCTAGCTAACATTCAGAATGTGGATTATAGAAAAAGTAGGCTAATTGGTGTCTTTTTGTGGTGTGTTTTTTTTTTTTTCATTCCTTGTTGGTTGGTTGGTTGTTTTTTTTTTTTTTAATTGCAAATGTTAATTGTCATTCCTCTCTTCCTGGTTGTTTTATTCCAACCCAAACTTTAGGCATGACTGAATGTGACCCAAGATACAGGTATGAGTTTATGTTCTAGCCCTGGTGGTATCATCCATTTCCAACAGAATGGTTCTTATCCAGCACTTTCAGGTCCTGTGCACACAACAGCATATGCTCCACTGACTTTTTCCTCTAACAGTGATTCAACTTGACAGGTCTTTTCTGTTGGGGCATAAACTGTTGGACTATACTTAATTTTTTCATATCTTTTCTTGCATTGGAGTGGTGTCAGGGTAGACATCTCTGTATAGAGATGGTGTCAGCCAAGTTTGGAGATAGTACTGTCTGATTTCGTTGTATTTCTTCTGAATTTGATAGCAAAATTTACATAATCTAGTCTGGATAAATGTAGCCCTAAATTGGAGTTGTTAAAGTAGTAGTTTTTTAATGTTCTTCATCTATGAAGTAGAAGAGGTGACTATAAATCTTTATTTGATATTTTTCTATAATTGACAGTTTGGATATAGCCCCCAGTGCCCAGGACAGGGCCTGAGATCCTGCTGTGTGTCAGCAGGAGCTGCAGCACAGACTTTGGAAGGCCTGTGCAAAGAACATAGTGCCAAAGTAGAAGAATGCCTTTTAGTAGGTTTTAAAGCACAAGATAAACCCCCCTAGATTTGAACTGCTAATACAGTGAAACTCAATTAGTTTTTATTCTATTCACTTTTAATAATAGATGTGCTTAAATTTCCTTTGCTTTTAAGTAGGCCCCAACTTGAAAGTAAATACAAAATGGAATGCCTGTCCCAGTATGTGCTGCAGCAGGTACAGCTTGGCCAGCTGGTAGGTGCCCCTTCCAGAACTGGAAAACTCGCAGGCATCCAACTCCTTCCTTTATCCAGCTGCCAGTTTTTCACATGTGCAGGAACTCGGTGTCTTTGTGGCTTCTTCCCCTCCGTAAAGGAGCATTAAGCTGATCAGCAGATTCAAATGTTGGGGAGAAGGCAGAAATAACAGAAATTCAATGTCTCTGCCCCCTCTAATAAGCTTTGTTTCCTTAGGAAACCAGGCTAAGAGGCATGTCCTCATTTCAGCTTTGTTTTTTGCATTGCAAATTTGGAGCTTTGCTCCAAGAAGTCCTTATTGCATTCGTAATCTCCAGTGTGGTGTGTTGAGCCTCAGGGAATTTTTCTTCAGCCTGGCATCCTGAGGGATCTTAAATAATGGGAGCAGTAACATTTTTAGTAATTGGGAATCACACAGGGAGTGGAATAGGGCCAATGGACTGAAAGACCTGCTTTGGTAATGCAGTCCATAATCACCAGCTCTTCAAGCCCACCCATTCCTGCTGCACACCCTGAAGGAAGGCAGATGAACCAGTCAGGCCAGTTAACTTTGGGAGTCACTAAATAAAAGGGAAAATGAAGGAGGTCTAATGTTAATGATGTTCATGATTTAAGAAATGGTAGAGAAAACTGGGTATCACAGGTGTTCAGTTAAGTTTCATGTGTCTCATTTCATGGAAGATCCCACAGTAACACACAGCAAAAGCAATGCAGCCTTCCCTGCCTGCCACATAGGGCATGTTCCCTCCTCCAAATCTGGACTGTAAAAGACACTGTTGTCAGCTTATGAGAAGGAAGGACCACTTGCCCTATTAAGTAGCCTTACAAAAGATGTGAACAGGATCTTCTTTTACTGGAAAAAAACCCAGCTCTGCTGAATCAGTTTTAAAAAGCATTGTCTTTTACTGGGCAGTGATCCAACTACTTGTTAGTTCAGGTAGTGCCAAGAAAAAATGCTATCTATTAAGCTTAAGTATTAATAAAAATATAAAAGAAACTTTCAAAACTGTATTAATATTACAGGATTGTAAAACATTGAATATCCTTTCTAAGGAAAGTGTAGAGCACATGTTCCTTTAAATTGGTACAGCAGCTTCCTGTAAAGCTGCTATGTTTTTTAATTAAAAAAATACACTTAGTCATCAACCCTTCTAAGAAGATAAAGATCATTGATCTAAAATGAGATTGGTAATTCTTCAGAATGAAGATAGAGACATGAGATTATTAGCGTGTTTTCACAGCTTCTTGCCCAAATGCAGGGGCACTCATGTCTCATGCAGTGCTGTTCTAGGTGCTCTCTTCATGCAGTCAGGCACCCACTTCACAGCTCTTACAACATGTGAATCAGCATAAGTCTCACAGAGGAGCTGTAGCATGTCTGGTAATTCAGATGTGCCTTTTGGGTAGCAGAAAGGCCTGTCTGACCTTTCATTTTAATCACTGAAGGTATATTTCATGATTTGGTGCTGGCAAAGTTCAGCTACTACAACTATGCTGTGAAGGCTGATCTTCTGAGTGTGGATTGTCTTTTCTTTCATTTTTTTCCCCTGGAAGGATATTGGTGAAGAGAAATACAGAATACAAATTTCTTATAAAGGATTTTGTCTCCTCCTTTCAGATCATTTTAGTCTTTCAGGTCTTGAGGTACTGGCACTACTGTATTTACAGACTGCTGTGGCAGGAAGTAGCAAACTTTTCCTTTGCAGCACATCCCATCAGCCCCTCTAATTTTTTCCATTCTTGTAAGAAGCTGAATTTCTTTCAAGGAAACAACTGTAATTCTGTTTTACAGTTGTAGGAGTCTGCCTATAACAATTAATACATTTATATTTTCCCTATTTACTTTTTTCTCATTGCTTCTTTTTGTATTTTGTACTGTACTGTTCTGTGCTCTGGCTATTCTTGAAGTTTGCTACCAGATGTGTGTCCCAGTGGCTGCTTTTCCCTCTCATGCGTTTTTTAAGTTTCCTCTTTGACTGCCAGTAGAGGTTTTGTGGCACAGATCAGATTTGTGGATGCCAGAAAACAAAATTACCCTTTGCTGCCTGCTGATTGGTCTTCATTCTATAGACTTGCAGGTCATTTAAAGAATTCACATGTGAAAACTATGGATGTTGATAAGAGCATGGTGAAGTTTTAGTGTATGTTGGAAAAAACCATTACCTGCTTAGAGTGCTGAAGAGGAGACCTCCACCAGAGCTGGGTACCTGGGCAGTGGGGAGAGTAGGGGCAGTGGGCATTGATGTTGGGGGCACCTTTTGGCTTGGACAACAGAGATGTGTCTGCAGCATTGGCTCAAATGGGCTGGTACGAGATCCAATTCTGCCCCTATTTCTCTCTCCAGTGGCAGATCTCATAACTTTTGCAGACAGGTGACAATCCAGCATTTTGTAGAGGAAACACCTGCTGCAGGACAGTTGGGACACCTGCAGCTTTTCTCAAGAGCATGGAATGTATGAAGGCAAATATTCTGCCTCTTGCAGTGAAAGTGCTCCACACTGTTCACTGTGTTTAAGTCCTCAAATTTTCTCCTAAATTCCTAGGCCTGTATAGCACAGAAAAGTTTTACAAGCAGACCATAAATTCCATGCATTCAGATCATCTTGTTCATACAACCTGTGCATAAAACTTGTTTGTAAAACCATTGGGAGGCTTTAACCACTAAGTGGGTGGCTATTCCTTTGTAGAGCTGTAGCTTCAGAACTACATTTCACAGTTTCAGGACTTTACCAGTGTACCCTACATAAACTAAGAAAATGTCTAAGGTCTTCTAACCCCCTGAGACTGGGCAGCAGTGAGAGGAAGGCTCCCCTTGGGCTGGAGGGTTCCTGTTCCAGCTGCCCTGGGTTTGTGTGCACTTCCTGCCACCACACCAGGGCTGGCTCAGCTGCCTGTGCGGCTTTGCTGAGGGGCTGCAAAAGTGTTTGTTTGCAAACAGAAGCTGTAAGTAACCCAGGTTATGAACTGGGGCCCTCTGTTTTGGTAGTAAGTAACTCTGCAGTTTGAAATCAGCATAACTGCATCCTCAAAAATTAAACTTTGTTTCAGCTTGACCTTTCTAGCAAAGTCTTACTGTTTGGGAAAAAACTTCTTGCCTGGAAGGGGAGAAAATTAGTTGGTGTTCCTCACACCAAGTAGGTAAGAGGAAAGTTGAGCAACCTCATTTCATCCTGAAATAAAAAGCTGAAGTCTGGGGATTGTTGAGGAAATACTTTCCTGTTAAAGATGGCAAAAATCTTACTGTGTGGAAGAGTTTGAACTCCTTTTCCATTGCTAGTTGAGACTTCCAGACAGACACTGTGTGTAGTCAACCCCCAGGGCTGTTTGCAACATGGCCAGAAGAGTTGTTGCTTTGTCTGTCAACACTTCTTATCCTGTTCCTCCTTCTGTGCTCTGGAGCAGTAACCAGAAATTCGAGGGTGCTTGTGGTCTGAATATTTCTTCACAGTTAAGCAAAAGTGCTGCTATTGATCAGGGAGGCAGTTAAAGATGAAAAATGTGCACGTTGCTGAAAATTGACACAGTTTTTTTTTAAATTGCATATGAAAGCAAAAAAGGGCTTCTATATTCTTCTAAAACTGGTGAAATCTATAGAAGATTGAATTGATGAACCAAGGGTTGTTAGAGTTTTAAAATTACAACTTGTAACTAAATGTCAAAGAAATGGATTTTATTTCATTCTGGAAGAGTGCTAAGGCAGGGCATGAAAAAATGTTCCAGTTCTGTGTAAAAGAGGTGAGATGTTCACTGGGGAAAGAACAATAAAAACTGCTTTGATTCACATGAAAGGAGGAGAGATAGTTGAGCACTGAAACAAGGCAATCAAGGAGCTTGTGGAGTTGTTTTTGTTATGGGTAGATGAATGCATTAAGAATATATTAAATGATGTAGCAGGCTGTCTTAAATTATAATGCTGGAGAGTAAGTAGTCTCAGAAACCTTCCTAATTTCCTTATTTTGCTGCCCTTGAAGACCTGTGAGAAAAGAAACTGAGGCAAGAAAGGCTTGTGCAAGGTGACTCATCTGTAAAAGCTTGTCTGCTGAATCTGCCATGGTGAGTGCAGAAACATCGTTCAGTGCTGTGCTGGGAGCACCTGTGATGTGCAGGGTGTCTGAGAGGAGGGCAGAGCCCTCACAGTGATGCAGGGGCTGTGTGGTCCCCTCTCATCCCTCGGACCCAGCACAGGGCTCCCCATCCAGCCCATGCCTTGGTGCAGACACCAGTGGGGCCAGATGAGTGAGTCCTGCCTGTTGGGTGCCTGTGTTAACAGTCTTGTTGAGAAAGAATTGCTTTACATGTTGAATTAAATAATTTATTTCCTTGAAGTTATTTAACTGTTAAAATGTCTGCCTGTGTCTCTTAGGATTGTTCAGGGATGGGAGCTTGTAGGTTTGGCTGCAATAGTCCAGAGAGTTTCTGGCAACGTCATCACTTTGGTCTTTTGTTGGAGCTTGTTGCCACCTGAAGAGGTTCAGCAGAAAGGACTGGACATGGGGGCCTACAAAGCCCTGTAGTGCTGCTGCCACTGCCCTCAGTCCTTCCAGCTCCCTCTCACATGGTTTCACTCTGCTGTCTGTGCCAATTTGCTTATCATTAACTTTTTCTGCTATCTGTGAAGGTGTGAAATAAAACCATGCTGATGTAAAACCAGTTTGGGGAACAGCTGCTGTTCACTGTGTTTCAGTACAGTAGACTACCATGGTTGCTGTATTTTACTTTTTTTGTTTTGTAGACTTAAAAAAAGATGCAATTACACACTGCAGCTTCCTCTGCCTGCAACAAGGAGGAGGGTCTGCAGTTTATGCAAAAGTTCAGTGTGCATTACCTGGTTTAGGGAGTTCTAGTCAGCTCCCTTAGTTTTAAAAGGAGAAAAAGAGATCACTTGATCGGTCAGGGAGACCACATGACAAGCAGCTGAATGTAATTAGGTGGTGAGGGTGGTTGTGTGGGGCTGGCAGCTTCCTACAGCCCTGCAAACCTTAGAGCTGCTACTCTGAACTACACTGTTCTGGTTTTATTTTCTTTCTCTGCCAATCCTACCTGTAGATGAGAAATGGCTCTTTTTGCATGACTATGGTATTCAAGAAATCTGAACTGTGTCAGGAAACTTGTCACTGAAACACCCTTGGAAAACTACACATCCAGTCACAGCTTTTAAGCATAGGTATGTAAACACTTTCTCTTTTTTATTTATTTTTGTAAGATTTATTACATTATCTTACTTGAGCTGGCTGTTGTGTGCCACCTATTCCTCTGGTAAGGTCTTGGAAACAAAGTCACTGTACTTTAACAACCTGCCTGGAATACTTTGATTTTTGAGAGACAGTTCAGCATTGCTGCATCCTCATGTTCTAGAGGGAAAAGTAAACCTAAAGCTGGGGACTTCATTAGTTTGTGTAACACATAGGCTTTGGGTTTAAATGACAAAACTGCAGCTCTTTTGGTATGTAGTCATTGCTTTTCACAAATAAATCAGATTTAAAGAGAAACCAGGGTAAGTGTATTAATAAAATGAAATGACTGCAGTGACCAGTATCTGGATTCAGTAGCCATAAGATGCCTGTTCTGGTCTCAAGTCATCAGCCTACATTTTCTTCTCTGTTAAGTCAAACTTGTTCTGCAATTAGGTGGAATTAGACCTCTGATAGTAAAGTGTGCTGTGAAAATAACATTCATAATACTGAACAAAGTAACTCAGTATTTTTAAATGTTGCAGTGCTTGAACTTTTTTCCCTTCAATTCTTCTATTTCTTCCTGTGTTGCCATTAGCATTTAAAGATAATAAAAACAGTCAATGAAACAGTCCTTTAGAATGGTGTTTGTTTTAACTGGGCTGTGCACCACCAGGCTTGCTCTCATGTATACCAAATGGAGGATAAAAGGAGTGAGTGTTGTGTTGCAGTCTGTTACTTTTAATTAGCAAAAGAAATTGAACAGCAAGAACCATGAGAGCTCATCTAGTTCACATTCCATGTCCAATCATATAGAAATGACTTGAATCTTAAAATTAATTACAGTAAAAGCAGTATGAGGGTGGGATGTTATGACTGTGTTTTGTATCTCTGCTGGAAGAAACTCAAAATGCTTGTACCCATCTGACTAAGTCATTCCTTGCCACCCCAAGCATGAATTTGTTCTCAGGCATCTTTTCTAGCCCATGTGTTTGTCAGTATTTTTCTAACCGTGGCCCAAACCTCCAGTTTTTGTAGACTGTAAATAACCAAGGAGTTGTTCAGAGAACAGAAAACAGTATTCTCTTCCACTTCTGTGGGAAGGTCACAAGGCTTTCCCAGGGTTTTAATTGATGTCTGGCATAGATTATCTTAACATGATTTTTCTAGTCCTGATCATCACCAGTTGACTTTTCTTTATGAGACAGAAGTGAGAAATTCTTAAGTGTAGTTTAATAAATATGTTTTCATGCTGTTCCCTTATAGTCATTCCCATTATATGAGAAGATTATATAAAATAACTGGGAAAAAGGATTTTTTAAAACATTGATACTTGGATTAATGTTTTTGTATTGGTTGTCGGAGCTGCTTCATTGTAATTTACTGTTTATAATTCTATCAGGTGTTAACATTACTTAATGCATTTTGAATGTGTGTTATAGAAACTATTTCTAGCACATTTAGGTACTGATTTCTAATGACCTAAGTTACTTGAGGATTAAATGTTGATAATGTTGGGATTCTCTTGTACAGAGGAAACCAGTATTCTAGCATGTGGTGCTGCCACCCTTTCCCTTACCATACTCCCATCAGATTTCAGTATATTTGCATATTTCTGTCGTGTCTTTTATTTACAACACTATCTTGAACAAAACATCCTTAGAAATTAAGCCTGGTAAAAACAAACTGGGAGTGTATTTCAGCTGGAATTCTTCAAACAATGGTATTAAAGAGAAATTGTAATTTTTTTGCCTTAAGAAAAAATAGAAATAAGGAAGACCAACAAAAATTCTGAAACGGTACAAAACTTAAAAGGATGAACTCAAAAAATCTTAGATGCAACTGTTGGTGTAAACAGTAGCAGAACTGGGCTCATAGTGAGGAGGGAATCCCCTGGGAGTGGGTGGGTTGGGGTGTGTTATCACAGCTCCTCTGGGCACTGCAGCTGCATGATCAGTGCTGCCTGAGGTTTGCTTTTCTCACGCATTTCATTTGTTTTTCCTGGAATGTCGTTACTGGATGTGTGTCAGATACGTAGTTCCTTCTGTGGTAAACCAGAGGCATTGATTTCAAATCAAACACTGCAAGCCAAAGGTAATCTTTGAATGGAGAGCGAAGCAGCAGCACCTACTTCAATGAGTCTCCTCAAACAGAAACTCTTGTGGGACAGTCTCATTACCTTCTTCCAGCTTCTTGTGACTTGTGCATAGAAGTGCATGGATGAATAAGTTCTTTCATATCTGCCTACCCTTTATAGCCCATTCCTCATTTCAGAGGTTTGATGCCTTTCTAAATCATAATGTAGAATGTAAAAAATTATTGTATGAAGTTTGTTTCTCAGTTTGTGTGAGATTTTGGGGTTCTTCATAATTTTGCAGTGTTTTTACGTGGTGTTAAGCCAAGACAGCACAGTCTGTATCCACTGTGGTGTGATAACTGCATGTACCTTTCTTTGATGCAGTTTTCTACAGGGAACTTGCTCTGCTTGGATTGATTAGACAGTCTGACTGGCAATTCCTTTTCTTAGCATAACTTTATGTATTTTTCTCTGCAACTTGGGTTATAGAGGTGATTGTTTTGTAAGTTCTGCTGCCAAGCCATTTATTAGCTGTAGCAGAACCCTTCTGAATTTTAATTGAAGACTTCTGAGGGCAGAGGTGGGAAATTGCCTGTTACTGTAGGTCAGTTAAAGTGAAACTATGCTGTGTCTGCATGACCCGTTATGAATGAATTCAGGCAGACATTTACAGCATGAAAAGCTGGCAGCAGCTGCCAGGTTACAGCCAGGGGTGTTACTCCACAGCCTTCTTGGGGCCCTCCCTCTGGAAATAACTAAAAGGAAATAGTACAGGCAAACTGTGGCATTAGACTTGTGCTGCTTTTTGCTTTCCTTGCAGAGCTCATCCACACCTCCATGACAAGAACCAGTAGAAGAAATTCTAGTTTGCTGTGCTGTTTATCTGAGCAGTCTTTGCTATACATCAGGACTTAACTATAATTCATGCTGTAATATGGGATTCTGATCAGAGCAGTGAGATAAATAGTGTTGGCAACTCAGGTTGAAAAACAGCAGGCTTTTTGAATGGAAGCTTTGTGTTGTGCAGCTCAGCCTGCTTAATCGGTGCTTCTTTTGAATTATGCCTTCCCTGAGGCTCTAGAAAAGCTGTGCTAGGAAATGAATTGAAGCAAACATTTTGCCAAAGCCCTGTCTGAGTATTTTGGCAAACTGCAGAGCCTCAGTAGAAAGCTTGGGCAGTGTTAGCACCTACTGCAGTCCTGGAGCTGTTCAAGGGGGAGATTTGGTGAAACTGGAGGCTTGGTTGTCAGTTCTTGAAAGAACCCATCCCAAACCTGTGGTTTCAGCTTTGCTTGCTTGGAGGAGTTTGAGTGACACTTCCCAGCCTCAAGCATGCTCAAAAAGGCTGTGTCTTGTGCCACGGATGAAGATTTCTGTGGAGATTTCTGTTCTGCTGTCACATGTTGGTAACTTCCTGAAGAGAGCAGGTTATGGCCTATTAAATACCATCTATTTCAGGCAGAAGTGGTGTTTTATTATGCAATGGACAAGTTCAGTTATGCCCAGAGCATTCTCAGCAAGTTATTCCTAACCTTTTCATAGCATTTATGAGACATGGAAGTGTCACATATGCTTGTGATTTCCAGACATGTTTACTAAAAAATCCTGCTGAGTCCTGGCTGAAAATGTCTCTCAGACTGTAGCTATTACAGACACTGAAATAAAAGGCTCAGTTTGTTTTTGAGACTTCTTAGGGGCAGATTTTTCACAACTGACACCCATCTCTCAAATGCCCTGACTGTCCCCACGTGGCAGTGTGATCTGGAGTAGGCTCAGTGAGCTTGGCACCTGCAAGGATGCTTCTGCCAAGATTTTATAGTTTTTAAAAGTTTGGGAGAAGGGAATGCTGGCTGTGAACCTCAGTTTTATCAGTCTGGATACAGCCTTCTTTCTCTGTCCATGTGTACCACTTCCCTTCTTGGCATCTCTGACTGTGCTGTGACACTGGATTTGAGATTAGGGAGTAGAAGGAATAACTTTTTCCAGTTGCTGTGCAGGGTTTTTCTTAACTGGCAGCGTCCCTTGCTTTCCCAGAGGTAACTACAAACTTACTTTGTGCTTTTTGCTAGATCCATTTAAGAAACCCCTCTGATGAAGTATTTCCACAAATAACTTTTTATTATTCCTAAAGTCATGTCTGATATCCATAGGTAACACAGTTTTCCATCTCATTAGGAATGGATATGTGTTAGTTGTTCAGTCACTATCTCTGATAACTTGAAAGTTTTCTGGGGAACAGGATGTTTCACCAGTTGCTGAAAGTGTGACCTGACATATTAGTCCTGCTCTACAAGGCCTTGTGGTTTGCTGTTTTCAGAATAACTTCTGATGGACTGAAAAATCTTTGGCTATTTCAATGTCATCTAAGTAATGAGAAAGCATTTAACTTCCTCAGAAATAAATAACAAGAATAAAATGTAAGGCATCCTCTATACTGTGACCCCCATTAGTTATATTATAGTAGGACAGGTCACAATATTCCAGAAAAGCAATGATGCTAAAGGATGGTAGCAGCTGCCAAAAAAAGAAGTAAGTTTTGTTGCATCTTCCAGTCAAAACCAGAGTTAGCAAGGAAGAGAATTCATCTCCTGTTACAAACAAAAGAAGCCAATATTTCCCAATCCAAAGGAGGAAAAGGTGGATTAAATTCCGCACTGAAATTCCTTCCTGCCGCACCCCTTTGTGTGCTTGCTCACATCGTATGGGCTGAATGATGCAGTTTTATGGTCCCATTTGTACCATAATGTATTTATTAGAGGAAGAATTGAGTGGTTGAGGATGGAGCAAGTAGTGTGGAGCTCTTTAAAACAAAAATTCTTGCTTTATTTTTCTCATTCTGTTCTGGAGTTTATTTGCACTATACAGATCTTTGCTTCACTTTGTAACTTGAAAGCAGCTTAAGATGAGAGTGCAAAGAGGTAACTCATGAGGCAAAAGCTGTTATTCTCAGGAGAGGAGCAGGTCCTCTGCGAGAGTTCAGCTGTTCCCATTCCATTGTAAATCTTTATTTATCTACAGTATTTTCTTACCATGAAGCTTGAAATATTAGAAACTGATGAGGGAATGGAGATGGTGCTGTGCTTTTTGCTGCAGAGTTGACACTGCAGAGATCTCTATGAGGAGAGTTTGGACTATCATCTGCAACATTCCTGGGTTTATTTTTCTTTTTTTTCCAGTTCCATGCTGCCTTTTTTTCCTTTATGTAACTGAGCTGTTCTTTGAAACCCAGCCTCCTTTTTGTTGGTTTGGTGATGCTGAAATGCAAATACAATTGCAAAGCTAACTGTTGTTTCATTGCCTTGCTTCTGCATTCCTAATTTCCCCTGCTTTTCTGGAAACCAAATCCAGGATCTGCTGTTTCCTTGCCTGGCCTGTTGTGCAAGGTTCTCACCACATCTGCAGCCCTGTTGCTTCCCTTTTGTGCCGCCTTTCTGGGTAGGATCATGATTTTATGCCTGGCATCTCCCATTATAGCTCATTCTCACAGCGCTTTGTGTGCCTGTCAGTTCCTCTCGCTCTGCAAAATGCTGCAGTTCAGTGATGCTGACAAATTGTCACAGAGCACCTTCAGCTGAGTTAGAAGTGACATCAGCATTTAGAGGCTAAAACCTCACAGGCTCTTTTTTGTACCTGTTTTTTCAGACTCCTGTGTGTATCTTGAGCACCCTTAAAATTACCAAGATCTTTCCAAGAAATAGGCAATCTTTAGACATTGATGCTGCAATTCCTCTACAGTTGAAACTAAAACAATCATAACAGTAAAATGTCAGGTAAAGCAATTGAGTGTAACCAAAAAATAAATGCTTAGAGAACCTGAAAAACTTTCTCTCATTTGTGATAGGAAAGTCTATGTTCCTTCTTGTTATTTATGTTACAGAAAAGCCCCAGAAATCACAGTGTCATTTTGGCCAAAACTAAAGCAAGCCAGGTCATATATTTTCCTAAGAAAAATCCCCAGTGCAGCTCAGCACATTTCAATGAAGTGCTTATTTATTAACTCTCTTCCTCCAGCATATTTGAGTTAATAAAAAATTATTGTCATAATTTGCTTATATTACATTTGGACCTATCTGGCAGCTTTTAATAGAAGGTGCTTCTAATGGAGTGTTGGCTAAGCAGGAACATGATTTCACTCTGTCCCTTGTTTCGACAGAGCTGTCAGGTGTCTGATGGTGACCAATTCTTCAGGCACGAAGGAGCTGCTGGAGCCTTAGAGCAGGGTGAGGCTGTTCTCTGCACTTCACCCACGCTGGGCAAGAATGTGCTTACTGCTTTGCTGCAGTGGATGGGAGTGCTGGTATGACAGGATTAGTGAACTTACAGGTCCAGATCACTTTCTCAGTTCTGCTGTAACAGATGAAGTGACACATAATACAGCTGTTGAAGTTGTTCTAAGTTTGTGTAGTGTCTGGGGGGAAAGGTTTTTTTTTAGTATGAATTTACATGCACTTGCAGAATGATCAAATCTGTCCGAATGCATTATTGCCATGTGCTTGTATTTCCACAACTACAGCCATGCCACCCTGACACCTGATCCTGTCAGATCTCGGAAGCCAAGCAGGGTCAGCCCCGGTCAGTGCTTGGATGGGAGACCTCCTGGGAATACTGTGGGCTGTAGGTTCTGGTCCTGAGGACTTCACTGTCACTGTCCAAGCTCACCAGGCCGTGGCAGATGGGCCTGAGGAGTTAAAGGGTGGGGCCAGTTCTGTGCACGCTGTGCCTCACCTAAAAAATCCACTGCACAGGCTCCAAGGACACACCCACATGGGGAGAGCCCTTCCCAAATCTTCCTTCGCGATGCACACTCATGATGATGATGATGATGATATTTCCACATTATCCACTGAAAGATCTGCAGTATCTTCCTTTTCTGTCTGTGTGGGGTTTGGACTCCTCTTCCTCCAAGTCCCATGTCACCTCTCTAATCACAAGCATGTGACCTCAACAGAGAGAAAACAGGAGTTTACTGCTGTATCCTCCTCACACCTGAGATAAAGGGTGTAAAGCTGTGAATGGAACTGAACAGCTGTGATCCATATATTCCATCTTTAATGCATTTTTTATGAAGACCCTTGTTAGGAACAATGTAATTGTATTAAGGTGTGTGGGTGGTTTTGCAGGAACTTTATAGTTGTGCTCTTGGTAGGTCCTGCATAAATCTCTCTTGAAATGCTGTTTGCCTCTAGGAATAAATGGGACATGTGAACTGTGTAATTGCTTCCCAGCCCTGCTGTCAGGCAGCACCCTCCTAGACACAGAGACATGAGGCACACCTCTTTATCTCTGAGCACCCATCAGCTGAATGCAAACAGGTGACACGTAAGCCTCTTGCCTGTGTGCTCAAGAGGTGGTGCTAGAAAATTACTCCTACTGGAAGTAATATTTCCAGTGTGCCCTAACTATTCCTTTAGCAGAGTTTGGGGTAAGTGGTATACCTTACTTTAAATTGATGTGCTTGAGGACTGTCTGATTAGGGGCATGTTCAGATTTCCTGAATTTTGCACTCTGTATGTGTGTGTACACACTTTTATTTGCAGCTTAATCTCTTTTGCCTTCTTCCTGTTTCCGTCTCCTCTCCATCAGTAGCAGCACAGGAGTTGCATGTTTTGTCTAAGGCCAGATCAGGAAGCATATTCCTTGTTCCCATACTGCATGGGGGAAATCCTGCATGCCAAGCCAATTTCCTTAATTTATACAGGAGCAATACTGCTGTGGTCTGGAATGTTTTATCACACACTAGAGTTGTGATATTTGTGTCCTGGAGGCAGAAATATGAGCCTGTTAACATTGATGCCTGTTAATGTGAGAGTACCTTGGACTAGGATATCCAGTGAACAAGAGGAGCAGTTGCTTTGCAGGGTGTCCCTTTTTGATAAGCCACAGTCTGGATGTGTATTGGAGGCTGCAGAGCAGCAGCTGCACAGGCACAGCTCAAGTGATGGCAGTGGTGGTCCTGTCAGCAAGGGAAAAGGCCAGTGGAGGTTTTCCAGCACTTGCTCATAGCTCCTGGCCATCTGCATACCAGGCAAAGTGCAAAGCCAGAGCCGAATGGGATTTAAGGAGGGATTTACAGCAGGCAAAACTGTGGAGGGCTTGATCTGGAGCTTAAAACTGTGTCCATTAGTGATTTTTTTTTTTAACCAAGGAGTTCTTACTCTTTTGAGCAGGATTTGGAAATTATTTTCTTTTGGTGACTGGATGAATTCTGATTGTATCATCAGTTTTCTCTGAGTCTTCCTTTTCTACCTACTCTCCTGATATACAAGGTACAGGAATATGGAAGGAAAGAGTGGAAAGTGTGGAACTACAATGCTTAATTTAAAAAGAAAGAGATGGGATGGAGTTTTGGTAACAGGGCTGTGACTTTTTAAAACTCCCCAGCAGTTTTTGCTATGGATGTACTTCACTGTGAACATATTTCTGTTATGGGGACCTGGATGTATCTGGGCATTGGGACTGCAGGTCTCGGAAGAAGAGGGTGGAGATCACTTTTTAAATATTTGTGCAGGGAGGAGGACAAGGCTTGAAACTGCTATGAAAATAGCTCTTTGCATGTCTCCAAGGATAGGTTAACTGTGCAGAGTTTCACAAGAACCACTCCCTGGAGATATTTGAATAATAGATTGACATTATGGGGTGCAGTGAGCGTTGTGTGCATTTCAAAACTAGAGGAGAAAATTTGCTTCTGAAGCAAATCCTTTAGAAGGCATTTTTATGTCCTTCCTGTGAAGGGTTCCTGATCTCATGTCAGTCCTCTGGAAATTGTATTTGTTACCAGCCATGGGGAGAATTGAGGTTTAAGTGGGTTCAGTGATGTGGCATGTTTGGGTGAACAGACAGTACAAATCAGATATGACACTAAGAATACATTTGGGTTTTACTTCCCAAAGGTCTAACCTTGAGCTCTGTGTTTTGGCTTGAGCTTTCTCCCAGCCCTGACCAGTTCCCTGCAGCTCCATGTAAGAGCTGTGGAGTCCTTCCTTCCTCTGTAAGGTCTTGCATAGGGTGCATGATAAATTAGCTTTTTTACAACATAAATTAACAGTGATTAGGTGGCACTATTATTTGGAGTTGTTTTATATACCTGTAGTTGGCTAACACAATACCAACAAGACAAGGCAAATATCTCTGTCCAGGTGGGATGGCACAATAAAAGACTTGGAGCTGGCTTGTCTCTGTGTAATATACTGGCCCTGAGATTTACATTTAAATCTTTTAAAGCAACAATTAATGTAGGGATATCAAAGCTGAAGGAACCTGTGCTTGAGTAGAAAGTGAGCTTGCACAGCTCTTTGCCCCTGGAGAACATCTGGGGGCAAAGGAACTTCCTGCCATGTAGGAGATGGAAGTCTCAATCAAATACAATCTTGAGGAAAAACCCTCCTTGTTTGCTTTTTAAATATTTTCCCTTTCTTCTAATGCATTTCAATGAAAAGCTTTTGCAGACCTACAGGGTAGGCAATCTGGTTTTACTTTTTTTCCCTTCCCCAGCAGGGGAGGGGATTTAAAAAATGAAACAAAGCCCCCAGAATTGCTTTTGCTGATGCATGGGAGTGTGTCCAGTGGTTCAGGGCTTTTAATTTCTTCTAAAAATGTTCTGATGTCAGTGTGTGCATCTCCCTGTTCAACGTGCTTGCTTGAACATCTGCTCCTTCAGACCTGCAGTTGTGGTGAATTTATGTGGAAAGCTGACTGATAACTGTTGCTACAGGGTTTGCCCTCTCAGTCTTCTGCTCTATTGCAAAACCTTGGTTAAAACACGACAGGGGGAAGTGAATTAGCTGGCTGGGGTGCAGTAGTGAGTGTGAACGGCCACCTAAACCCCCTTTCCTGCAAGGTTTTATGGGTGTTGATGGCATAATGTGAAATATGCCTGGGCTGGGGAAAGGGAGACTTCAGTGCTGAAAAGGAAAAAAGTGATACTTTCCAGTGACTCTGCAGTTGGAGAGTGGGGTCAGTCTGACCATTGCCTGCCTTGGGCTGTGGTAGGGCTGGTCCTGGCAAAGTCAACCAGTCACGTTTCTGTAACCATGAGCAGCACTGACCTAAAGGTGAGGCTTTAAAGATAGTCATGGTTTTAGCTGAATGGGGTGATTGACACCCACATACTGGAGATACAGAGTTTGTTCCAAAGTTGATATTCAAGAAATGAATTGGTGTTTTGCCATTGATGCAAACTACTGCAGTGTTTTACTTGATATGAATAACTTCATCTAGTTCAAGCTATAAGTAGTTCCAAAAATACTTATTTACAGTTGAAAGAGCAGATTTTACTTTTTTAAAATTTCATTTCATCATCTAATTTTTTTGTATTTTAGTATCTATTTTCATCCTTTACAAGAAGCAACTTTATGCCAGTTTTATGTTGCTTTTAGAATGGTTATTTTAGGCTTATTTTTTCATGTTCATGTCTTTGAACATGACAGAAAGCAGCTCTCTGCTGTTTGTTTTGGGGGAGGAGAGGCTCAGTAGCTACTCAACAGGAAAGTACCAATGCACTTAGATCAGCCTTTGGAGTACACATGGAATTTACCAGTGATTTTTGTTACCCATTCTAGCTGGTCCTGGACTTAGGTCAGATTGGAGATAATATCATTATTTTTGAAAAGGCATGAAAAAGGAAGAGAGAATTTCTTAAATGCATATGAGCCATGGAAAAATGTATGTGTTGTTTAATGGCAATTCAGGATCAAGATTTAGTTTCAATCATTAACTAGCATCATGATAAAAACTTTGAAAATTGTCCCTCTAAACAAAACAAAAAAAAAAACACAAACAAGAAAAAGCCTTTTCAAGACTGAAAAATAGCTATTCGTGGAAAATTATCGTAATTTTTATTTAAATACAATGGGCAGTCTGGAAAAAATGTGGGGTTTTTTGTATGTTAATAATGCCACAGTGAGAGTGGGGCCAGAATTGCACTGCTGGTATGTTTAAGTAGCTTTTACAAGCTTCCATGCAGATTAAAATCAGTTCTGCGGTTCATGTTCAGGATATCTTGAATACTTTGACCTTGATTTTCAGTCTTTCCTCAGTAAGGTAAAATTGTGTTGCCTTCTCTTTCTGGTAAAAGGAATGTAATAAAATTAAAGATGTACTTTTCCAGTCACAGCTGAATGTGATACTGTGAGTTTCAGGTGAAGCTGGTGTAAAGGAGTACAGAACTGGTCCCACTGCTCCATGCTTTGTAGTTCAAATAGTGATTTATATTTTAAAAATTTGTCAAAAGAAGCCCTGGCAGAGCTGTTAACTAACTCATCCTTTCTGCTTTGCTTTTTAAGGTGCCTCCTGAATTCTCACTATGTCTGATGGGGACTACGATTACCTCATAAAATTTCTAGCCCTTGGTGACTCTGGAGTAGGAAAGACCAGCCTTCTTTACCAATATACAGATGGCAAATTTAATTCCAAATTTATCACAACGGTGGGCATTGACTTCCGGGAAAAGAGAGTGGTGAGTTTTCAGAGTATGTTATTTGAAAATGGTGTCTGTCTATTTGTTAAAAATCAGAGCTGCCCATCCCACTGTGTGGGCATGGAATGCATAGTTACTGTGCACTTCATCTTGTGGCAA
Source organism: Hafferia zeledoni (assembly GCA_035583235.1). Classification (NCBI taxonomy): domain Eukaryota; kingdom Metazoa; phylum Chordata; class Aves; order Passeriformes; family Thamnophilidae; genus Hafferia; species Hafferia zeledoni. Next base: position 13,308,104 of record JAWWEV010000018.1, on the reverse strand, counting down.
AGCAAATGTATTTTTGATACAAAGCTGAGCAATGTGTTATGATAACCAACTGGATGCTGGTCCTTGCTGCTCTGGGAAGTGGAGTTGGCACAAGCTGTTTTTTCATTCTTATCTACAGGCATTAAATGCCTGGTGGTTTCCCAAGTGTCCAGAAATCTGGATGGGGCATTGTGCAGAGTGGCCTTTAGTGCATGACGTGCACCCCAGTAGTGTAATGAGTAACTGTCCTAATGAAATGCCAAACCAGTCCCTTCAGTAAGTCAGTGTTCCTTTTGTGGGATAGCAAACATGGTGCTTTTGCTTGCTCAGCATATTTGATAATTCTGGACAAGACTGAGGTTTCACGGCCTGAATTTTATAATCCACAAACTCAGCAAGATTATGTATCTCTAAAGATTTGTTTGTAACTCTTGTAATCTTAGGTACAATGACAGTTGAAGGTAAAGAAGATTACCAGACATGAAGTAGCCTAAGCAAGAAATTAATCTATTTTTATCTGATTCTTCCAAGACTAATAGATGCCCTTATTTATATTTTCATGCTGAGTAATCTCTTCAGCTTTTATTATTAACATGCAATTTCTGCTTTATAAGCTATGATATAATAAGATCTACCCTGAGCAATTTTTCAGCAATCTTTTGGCAGCTAAGAAGAGATGTCATTATCTCTAGGAGTCTGTT
>JAWWEV010000018.1:13040165-13298130 GCA_035583235.1 Hafferia zeledoni | reverse complement strand
CTGTCCCTGGGTCAGTCGGAGCTGTTGTCCCTGTCTGTCTCTGGGTCAGTCGGAGCTGTTGTCCCTGTCTGTCCCTGGGTCACTTGGAGCTGTTGGCCCTGTCTGTCCCTGGGTCAGTCGGAGCTGTTGTCCCCGAGGGTGTGGGGAGTGCTGGCCACCATCATGTGCTTGAGCCTGTGTCTCCTGCAGTAGGATGTGGCTGAGGGCTGGTTTGCAAAAAGATTGGAGGCAAGTTCTGTGCTGATAAGTGATTTCTGTGCTGAAGCAATTTTTCTTTCTTCTTTTGATCTTTCTTATTACAGCACCGAGTTGACTGGGTTTTTTTTTTTGTTATTCTAGAAACCAGAAAGCAAAAATTGTTCTAAAGGCACATGCAATTCAGCACATGCATTTTTTCCCCCCAATACTCAGGTAGTTAATTTCTTTTAAATGGAGAAGAAGGATTTGTGGTGGTAAAGACTTTTGTGCTGAGGAAGATTTCAGACTCTGAGCTGGGACAGACTGAAGAATAGAAGACCTTCTCCAATTCCAAACAATTTAGGAAGGGGAAGGCACTGATCTCTGCTCTGTGTCACCAGGGACAGGGCCCAGGGAATGGCTTAAGCTGCATCGGGGAGGTTTAGGTTGGGTATTAGAAAAGGATTCTTCCCGCAGAGGGTGGTCAGGCACTGAACAGGCTCCCCAGGGCAGTGGGCACAGCACCAAGGCTGACAGACCCAACAAGTGTTTGGACAGGCACAGGAACATGGTGTGGTTGCTGGGGCTGTCCCGTGCAGGGCCAGGATCGGACTGGGTGATCCCTGTGGTCCCTCCCAGCGCAGCCCGTCCCGTCCCATCCCGCGGTGCCGCCTCCGGGCCCGGCCGGGGCTGTGCGGGCGCGGCGGGACCGCCAGGGGGCGCTGTGGCCGCGCGGGCCCCGCCCCGCCCCTTCCGGTCACCTGAGGGCGTCTTCCGCGGGCCGGGCCGAGCCGGGGCCATGCGGATCGAGAAGTGCTACTTCTGCTCGGGTCCCATCTACCCGGGCCATGGCGTCATGTTCGTGCGCAACGACTGCAAGGTACGGCCGGGCCCGCTCTGCCGGCAGCCGCGGCGCTCGCGGGGGTGCCTGCAGGGTTCGCCGTCCCCCGGCCCGGCTCGAGCCGCGCCTCAGGCCAGGCCCGCCCCACTGCCCGGGGCGGCGGCGGGGCAGCGCCTCGGCCGTCAGAGGAGTGGGGGGTGAATTACGTGTTTGCAGTTTTTAGTAAGAAATGCTGCACTTCGCAGGGCCGCATAGAACGCTCATGCTTTAACTCCTTGGTTTTGAGGAGTGTTGGCTCCGGTGGGCGCGGGCGGCGGCGCCGCTCGGAGCAGCCCCGGCCGCAAAGACACGGACCGAGGCTGGTGGTCCCTGTCCCGCGTGGGGCTCTGCTAAAAGGGCTGAAAGCTGTAACTCACTCCGTTGGGGCTGTCACAGCAGGACGTGCACAGCGCTCCGGGCTTGGCGCCGCGGTGACAATCCCGTACGTAACCGCTGTGTGTAGTTTTCCAGCCTCCTCCGTGCTCCCCGTGGTTCCTGCGGGGCGCCGGAGCCCCCCGTGTCAAGCGAAGCTGACGCAAATCGCTGCCTCTCCCTGCTCAGACGTCAGAACTGACACCGAGCGGGCTGCGCGGCCCGGCTGAGTCAGAGCCCTGCGGAGCTCGGGGCTCCGTGTGCGCTGACGGGCCACAAGGTGTGCTCGAGAGGAGATGGCACAGGGGCAGGTTACTTGGGAACAGACAGTCTGTGAAAGAGACAAACCTGCCATTCTGTTGTGCTGAGTTGAGGTGAAAAACCTTGGTAGAAGAGTATAAAAAAAGGATTACCTTAACTAGAGGTTTCATATATTCTATTAATTTTCTTTAGAAATGACTATTCAATGGGAATGAGAATATGGTTGTAGAAAAACAGGGTTTTCAAAAACGAGTAGCAGATGTAATTTTGAATATTCTCAAGTAAAGAGTAGCATTTTGTAGAATGTGTAGAAAAATGGGGAATAAAGAAAAAGGCCAGTGAAAGCATTTTAGCATATTCTTTAACAGCTTTCAGTCAATTCACTCCAGGACTTCACTAATGTGCTTAGGACTCCTGTGGGGTAATCGTTGAGGCTTAAAGCTGCATTCCAGAAAATAGACTTTCTGTGTGTATGTGTGTTGTGTTCAGTATGAAAGGTGTGAGGACATTTTGTTGTTATCAGGATGGTACTGTATCTAAAAAGTGCTGGCAGCTATAGAAAATTGTTTATTCATACTACAGGTTTGGTTTTATGGTTGTTTTTGCAGATGACAATTGTCACAGCTCAGGCAGATTTTGTTTATAATCAATTTAATTTTAAGTATTTGTGCATATCCTGGCAGCTGTAAAGTTGACCTTAAAATGAAAAAAACCAATAATAATGCTTGAAATTATTTTTGTTAATAAGCAATATTTGCTATAAGAATACTGATATTTGAAAGAGGATTATAATTTCCAATGAGCAGTGTTGTTAGAGCAACCTCAGTGTTTGGTATCATGCTTACAATGGGGCACAAATGACATGATTTGACTAAGATTTTTTTTTCACCTCTCTTCTTCTTTAAGATATTTAGATTCTGCAAATCAAAATGCCACAGAAACTTTAAAAGGAAGCGAAATCCCAGAAAGATGAGATGGACCAAAGCATTCCGGAAAGCAGCTGGCAAAGAATTGACAGTGGTAAGAAGAATTGGTTCACACTTTACATTGACACTGAAATGGCAGAAATGGGGCCTCTTCCCATTGCACACAGGCTGGATTAGGTGCCTTAATGCAGTATCATTTAATTAGATGACTTTGAGGGATGGAAGAAGTAGAAGAAAGAGGAATTGTGGAAGAGCATGTGGGAATGTTTGAGAGTGAGCTCTCCATTCAGCTTGACTGTGACTTGGATCTCCCCATTTCAGCCTCAGAGTGGAAGCCAGTATGACATGTCTGTGTTGGGGACACCTGGTCCTAGTAACTCCCAGCCCAAGGCATTTTTTGTTTTCATCTATAAATCTTCTACTCTGTACAAATCCATTTCGTGGTTTTATTTCTGCACAGTCAGATAATCTGGGTTAACAGGTACCCCAGGAAGTTTCTCTGTGTAGGTTCCTGCAATAGGAGCATAGAAACCAGACCATGTATAGGAAGAGTCTTTGCATGGGTAGAACTGTTTCCAAAACAGCATGAGATCTTAAAAGCAGTTTCAAAATCAAGTTGCTTCAGTGGTAAAAATATTAAACATTCACATTTAAGAATTACTGTAATTTAATTACCTGTTTTTTGGCAGAATATTAACAATTTAGTAAGCATTTTGACACAGTGATTTACTGCCTTCTGTGGATCTTCCAAGGGGAAGAACGTGATTTTATTTTTTAGTGTGACTCTGAAAAGCCAAGATTAATTTGCATCTTTGGTAACTGTGTTTCTTGTTTTCAGATTGTTTCTGGCTAAGTTGAATTACTTTTTGACAAGAACTTTATTTAAAATTCCTTTATATATGTCTAAATAACTGACACCATGCTCCAATTTTGAGATACATGATGTATTCTAAGAGTAAAACCAATATGTGAACTTAGTGCTGTGCTCCAGGGTGGTGGGTACCAGTTCTTTCCTAAGCCAGCTTTTGGTAGTGTCCAAATAGGCTTATGACAACAGAAAATAACAGTTTCTACAAAAGTGACAGCTTTACGTCAACAAAAAACAACCTTTGGGCAGGGAGGAGTCCTCAGATAAAACTGGTATAAATCTAAGTATGCCTAAAAAAAAAGTCAGGAAACTGTTTTTCCAGTGCTGGGGGGTGGCAGCTGCTCCAAATGCCACAGGGTCATCAATTGAAATATTTCACACTTTCACATTATTATATGTTGTTTCTTAAGATGAAATAGTAGTTGGGGTTTTTTTTGTAACCTTTTCTAAATTGCAAGCTGTTGAATAGAACTTATTCGACCTGCATTAAATGCTTTCAACTTGACACGTTTTCCATTTCGTCTTCCACCTGTCTAATCTGTCCTGTATTTCCTGCTCCACATTGGTTTGCTCTGTCTCCTTGTCTTGCTAAATAGAAAATAGCTGAGGGAGATGTTTTGGTAAATAGTTCTCCTCAAACAAATCACTGTGGGTCGTGACACTTTGAGGTCAAACATTCCCTTGGTTTCCTTCCAGTGTAGTTATTTCTAATGGTTGTTAAAGTCCAGGAACGGAGGTTCTGGAAGGGCAGGGGGGAAATCATGTAAAATATGAAGTTTTGTGAGTGCTATAGTAAGAATATATTGTTTTAAATACACTTCTGTATATGATCTATATATTTTTTTTTAATACAGGATAATTCATTTGAGTTTGAAAAACGTAGAAATGAACCAGTGAAATACCAGAGGGAGTTGTGGAACAAGACTGGTGAGTCATTCTAGAAAAAAACAAAAGATTAATTTTTTTACTCTATATGAATGTGCTTTCAAAAGACTAATTTTTAGAGGATTGACACTTTGTGGGTTTGTTTGAAAATACTGGAATCACAACCAAATTACTACATGTGGAGGAGGTTTGAGTTGTGAACAGGTGTGGAGTTTCCCTTGATGTTTGTTTTTTCCAGAAACTGGTTCAAAAATAAGAATCAACATTCCTTTATTTTGAATTATTATCTTCAAAACCTCTTATTATCTTGAAAACCTTTTTAAGAGGTTCCCAGTTGTAAGCCTTTTACACTGATGCAGTTTTTTATTTGTTCTTACTCATTCCACTTCAGTTTGTTTCACAGAATCAAGTGCTATAAAATGGAAGAATTGCTTATATTATGAATGAATGCCACAAAAGAGAAAGTGGTAACTTACATCTAATTTCAAGCAGTGATAAAACTCAGTTGCAACTGAGTCTTTTTTAGTGTTAGTTAACTGTAGAAATTATGTGTAAGCAGAAAAGTGGAAGCATATAAATAAGTTGTAAAATACAATTCATTGTAGTTGTTAGACAGAATGTTCCCTTATCCTACTCTTTGAAGAAGGAATAACTTTCTCTACGTAGTTTAAGAGTTGCCTCTGGTGTGTAGGTGTTACGGTGTGCTGGTGGAATTGCTCTGTAAAAATAGCCTGTATTTTCAGCTGCAGGTGTGTAAGCACATTTAAAACAACTTCTGCTTTATTTCAGTTGATGCAATGAAGAGAGTGGAGGAAATAAAGCAAAAACGCCAAGCCAGGTTTATTATGAACAGGTGAGAAGTGTTTGTGTGTTGGGGGCTGTCACATGTCTGTATTAGACACACTTCCCAGAAACAGGATGATCAGAAGTTTTAGAGGGTTATTTGTTTTTTATATACCCAGTCATGCAAGTGCTGGGGTGAAATAGGTTGGGTGGGCTCTGCTTCGTGTTATTGGCTGTCAAAGCAAATGCAACTCTTGGACACTCAATGAAAATAGTTAGATTTCCTGGTTTGTAATACAGTCTTAGATTTAAATAAATTTATGATCAGAATTCATACAGTCCTGGGCTTTTTCTCCTGGTTTTGTATCTAGTATTTGCTTGAATAGGTTTGCAAGTACTTTTAACCTTTATTTCCTCATAATCATAGTTATTAACAGCCTTACATCCCTAGAGTGAAAGATGTCATGCATTAAAATGAAAGTGTACATCTCTTTTAAGGTAATTAAATCGAATTTTCCCCTTTCCCAGGTTAAAGAAGAGCAAAGAGTTGCAGAAAGCAGAAGACATCAAAGAAGTCAAACAGAATATTCACCTTCTTCGTGCTCCCCATGCAGGTAAAAACTTGCTTCACCCAGTTTCCATACACACTTTTGGGATAAATGCCTAATTCTACAGAGGGGTAATCTGTGCATTTGTCTTACAATTAATTTGTCTACTGAATCTGGAGAATAGCTCTTGCCACCAAATGTAAGCAATACCTTTGTTCTGGATCAAACATACCTTTTTATTTATCTAGTACTGCACTCAGCCTTTCCTTTCCTTATTTGAGTATTTTAATCTGCACCCAGTATGTGCTGCTCCACAAACTGCATGTTTGCTGACCAGTACAGTGATCTAAGTCTTCCCTTTGAACTGATTATTTGGATTCAACAGACTCTGCCAGTGATTGGTACAAAATACAATAGTTCAACCTTGTTGTTTGGATATGTCAGTTAATAGTGGGAGTAGGGGGGTTTTTTGTAATTCACTGTGTAGTTCACTGTAACTTAAATGAAAATACTGTTTCTTACATAAATGAACATTTAAAAAAATTTACTTCTAAAAATACATCTAATGGAGTAATAGAGAAAAGTTAAAAATATTTCCATTAGTTCTTGTTTTCTAAAAATTACCAATGATTTCATTTCTCTATTATTAACTAGAAATCTTTTCTATACTTTTTTCTTCCAGTTTACAGTATCTGTAGTCTAAGGTTGTATATATATGAAACAAGATCTTCTCAGGATACATTTAAACTTTGTTTTAATCTGTTGCTTTTTTTTTTGAGGAAAGCAAAAAGATCTGAATTCAAAAGAATAAAACCAAATGTTTATTTCTTCATCTTTGCTTCTGTTAAATGAATGATGCACAATAGTATGTAATACATCTCTTGGTCAGACACTGCCTGCCTTTTCAGTGTTCTGCAATTCTGACTGGGCAGGGAGCAGAATCAAATGTAAATCTTAAATTTATCTGTTTCTTTCTTTTCCTTGTGGTTCTATGAGAGTTAACACTTGCAATCCAACAGCATTCAGAAGGACTTAAATGTTTATGTAAAAACTAATGTGAGAAGGCCATTGATCTGTTAGAAGTAATGCATTTGTAGTGCTTTGCAAGGTTCTGCCAGCATTGCCAGCTGTATCAGTTTTTCATCCATCAGGACAACACTGCATTTTAGATGTTACATATAAACAGCATCAGCTTTTCTGCTAAAACAATTGAGCAGTTTTAGATGGTGATGGAGGTTAGCAATAAATACCCCTAAGCTTGATGGGTTTACTCCCAAACAACTCTTTAAACAATATATTTAGGCTGTTTCACCAAGAATAAACATATGTATTGTGAAAGAAAAACAGTTATTTGGGTTTAGAGAAACATCTTGAATTTAATTTTTTTTTGTTTTGAAGGCACACCAAAACAGCTGGAGGACAAAATGGTGCAGAAGCTACAAGAGGAGGTGCCTATGGAAGAAGACTCTTAAAGTGCTTTCATTTTCTATTTATGTCTCTTCAGCAGTTCACAGTTCCTTACTGTCTCATCTGACATCATTCAGGACTATGCTTACAGTTGAAAAAAAAGGCAATTTAATGAATAGTGGTCATTTACCTCTTGAATTATTTTTTGGTTTATAAAAAATAATAACATGGATACTGGTTTGGGCAGTACTTGCTTAAAATTATGCAATTTGAGCAAACCTTGTCAGCAGATGGAGAATGAGGAGTTATTGTTTGAGATACTATGGGCTCCTTGGAAAGTTACACTTTTTCTGGATAACTTTTCCCTGATAAAGGAATAAAATACGCTGGCCCTGGGTTTTTTTTACTTTGTCTGTTCTTTCATAGTGGTAAAAACAGATAATGGTTACAGGTTGGGGCAGGATGTATTTTTCATTGGTCCAGTGCAGTCCAGAATTACTTTCACTCTCATCTTGGGGAAGATTTTTCAGTTTGTTAAGAATATTGTGTTTGTTTTATCTCCTTTTTAAGTCAGCCTGCCCAGGATTCTATTGCAGTTGACACCTGGCAAAGCTAACAGTGATGCAGGGCTGAGGTTTGGAAAATGGTGCTATCATCTACTCTGGAGTTGGACCTGCCATCACCCTGACCTACCGAGATTCAAATCTAATGTGTCATCAGGCTGACTGAGATGCTTAATAAATCACACTTAGGACTGTTTTTACCTGACACCCAGGTAAAAAATGCTGTTAAATCATAAGTATTTTGCATATTGTGGTGGTATTTATTCAGTGTGTCAGCAGCACTGAGATGAATACTCGCTGTTTCAAACTGTCACTGTTTATCTGCAACAGTGTGATCAAAGAAAACTTTCAAAGGCATTTAGAGTATTTGCTTTCTTGTCAGTGCTAGTTATCCTGAAAAATAGTAATTGGTAGTTCTACTGCAAACTTGGGTATGTGCTACAACAAGCACTGGAAAACCTCCTTGTATCTACCACCCACATGTGTGTTGTGTAGTTCAGAGGAGTGTCATATTTGAACATACATAAGGGGGCTGTGGGGAGTGGTGAAATAAACAGGCATTGTACCCAGTTTTTTATCTCTTGATTTCTGAATTATGTTTAGATACTTAAAAAATGACATATTTTAGTGAGAATTCTAGTAATAAAAATGTAATTCCTTATTTTCTTGAAATGAAAACTTTTCTATCATTTAAAATTTGCTGTTAAGGTGATGGCTGATAAGCATTTTAGATGTACAATATTAGTACTTCCCCTGTAAACTGTAACAGAAATAACATCTGAGAAGCACATGGTAAGTTGCCCAGAAAACATGACAGTGGGGTGAAATCACCAAGATGTAAGTACAGTGTATATGTGCTATATGTACACCAAGATGCTTGGGCACAGTGAAGGGGATCTTCAGAGAATGTTAATTAGTAATGTTTGTGTGGGATGACACAGGTTAACTCAGCCTTTCAGCTCAGAAAATGTAAGTTTTTTTGTGTGGCCTGTTTTACTATAGTATTTGCTGTCCTGAATCCTTAAAGTGAGATACTTCATCTGAAAATCTTACTACATATCATTTGTTTTTATTTACTGAGTTTTAAAGATAGGATTTTCAGTGAGTGCCAAGTTTTAATTTGCACCAAGAAAAGTAACGAAAATCTCTGCAAAGCAGAGAAAGAGGATGAACCCCACTGGATCAGGTAGTACATGTGTACAATCTTTTACTTCATATGAGTTTAAATAATGTATATTACATAATATCTGTGTTTTTTCTGGCCACCTATCCTTAAATGACCTGCAATAATTAACTGGTTTGTTGTGCTCTCTAGAAGTGTCTCTGTGAAGGTTTGTAAGTGAAGCAGTCATTGTGCAGCAGCTGAGAGGAGCCATTTGGGGACCACACTGCAGCTGTAAATCCTAAACATCCTGCCAGTTGTAGGAGTTGCTTAACCCATGTGCCTCATTACTGGGGTAACTACAACTGCAAGCAAGGGCTTTGGAAGTTACTACTGAGTTGTCCCTCTGTGCAGCTGTGCTGTTTCTGAGAAGCAGAGACTTGCAGCCTACTGTCTGTACCTGTGAGTGTGTAGAAGGTAGTTGAGTTCAAAATTCTCTCATGATTAATGTGCTTACACAGCACCTGTTCAGAAGGTGCCCTTGAGATTTTTTAAATTTTTAAATTTATTTGGTAGGTGTCCTGTTCTCTTGTTTGCACCAAATGGAGCAGGATGCTGCTGAGACAGTGAGGGCAGAAGAGCTGCAGCTGAGGAGCAACATGGGGCTGATGATCCTCCATCCTGCACATCTCTGCATAACCCGCAGTGTGCAGAGACCCATGAGAAGCTGCTGGGTGAGCTGTGAGGACTGGTTTTCCTTTCTTTTGGGGGACTGGCTGCACTTGTTATTCAAAGACATTTTAGTGAAGATCTGTTTTCTTTGCTTCCTTAAGAGTAAAGTTTCAACTAAGCCAAAGCTGACAGAAGATTTCTTTAGATTTTGGATTTTAGTTAAAAGACTACGAGAGAAAATGTCCAACTGAGCAGTATTCTGGTGGTCATGGAGAAATACTGCCAAATCCCAGGAAGGGAAATGCATTCCTCTTTCCACTAGAACAGCTTGCTGGAGGAGTTCGGTGAGGGAGCCCTCAGTGTGGGGGGCTGAGCTGTGCCAGTCCTTTGGGGAGGCAGAACCTGCCATCTGTTCCCTAGGAGCAAGTTGGAGAGCTGGTATTTTATGAGCAGCACATTGTTATTCATAAGAGATCCTGGTTTCATGTCGTACATCCAAATCACTGATCGTGTCTGTTCTGAGATCTAGCAGGAGCAGAGCACGAGGTGCCTGTGAGTGCAGACTTAACAAGACTGATGATGATGATGTGTGAATGTTTGATCACAAAAATTATTTACTAATAACTGGTAGTGCTAAATTTCATTATACAGTACATTTTCCTTGGCATTTACCTGATCTAACAAACTTGCCATTTTGTGTGTGTGCTTTATGCCATCAGGAGCCTTTCTTCAAAACAAACTATGATGGGCTCAATCAGCACAAATGTGATATTCAACAACAATTTTTAAGAAATGCTCTTTAGTTTCAGTTGCTGTCATCTTCTTACAAAAAACCAGATGTATGGGGGTTGTTTTTTTGTTGTTTTTTTTTTTTTTTTTTTTGTTAGGGTTTTTTTTACAGGCTGCAGAAAGTGGAAATGTGGATTTTAATAGTGATTTAAGAAATTACTTTTTCTCATATTTCCCTTTTTCCTTTTTTAATCCATCACTTAGTGATTTCCAGTTAGGCTTTGCTTTGAGGAGGAGGTTAACCTCGTGTTACATGTTCTGGCTACTCCCTCACTTCCTGTGCCACAGGGAGGTTCCAGCTCTGCCCCAAGTCCCCAGGAGTGTCACTTACATCTTCCACCGAGTTTCAGTCTCTCTGTGCTGTGTGATTGTAGCTGTTCCAAACCTGGTGCTCAGGGGAGGTGTGCGGGGAGCCCCTCCTGGGAAGCCTGTGGCCCACTGGGAGTGACACTGTTGTAGCAGTAGTATTTGCTGTAGGTTTTGTGGGATGCTGAGTGAGGAGGGAGGGAAAGCACTGTCTATTTCTGCACTTTGATGGTGGTTCAGACGTGGGTCTGTCCACCCAGGTGGAGGAACAGTGGCGGGGCAGCTCCCGGCGAGCCCTGGCAGGCAGGGGCTGCTCCTGAAGGAAAACCCTCAAAGCTGCCCCAGAACAGCCCCTGGGCCTCATGGAGAGCTCAGGGCCCCTCTGCAGGCTTGTCCTTTTCCATGTTTTCATACAGAGCAAGGCCTGGGAATGCTTTCTGACTTTGGCCAGGAGTTGGTTTTGCAATCCATTTTTTCTTACTCCAGTTGTCTGTGGAGTCTCATGTTTTCTTTTCAAAGTTTGATCCTGAGGGAGTGACTGAAAAAAGAAAAGAAGTGGGTGATGGTGGGGTTTTGCTTTTACTTGTTTTGTTTTTAAGAAAAAAAAAAAATCAAATCCCTTCTCTCAGGCTTCTGTCTCAGTCTTTCCTTTCTGAGCACTAATACAGTGTGGAAAAAGTGAAAATCAGCTTTCTGTATAATTAAACCATGCTGAGCTGGTGCAGATTTTCCTCACAGGAACCTGGGCTTTCACAGAGCTTTGAGAGATGCTTGCTACTTTTTAGTCAGAGTTGTTCCTGAGGTATTCGTTCTCTTCAGGGTGACAGCTTGGTGGAGCCCAGCACACGTGTGGAATCTGTGTGTGCCACACAAAGGGGTGTAAATCAGTTCCATATCTTGATGTGGCCATAGGTGTCCATGGCTGGAAAAGCAACAGACAGCTGCTAATAGGTCCAAAGGCTTCTGTCCCAGGAGAAGATATTTCAGCCTCCAGGCTGTTCAATTCCTCAATTACTGTTCTGGCCTCAAAAATTCAATCTTCTTCACCAGCCTAACTTATTTATGGGTTGCACTGAATTGTGACCAGGGAGAGCAGAAAGCTGAAATAAATCAACCCCTGATAAAATTGTTTCAGCCTGCTTGTTGTCTGTCTATTTTTAGATCTCAATTTAAAAAGACCACATGCAGAGAAATACCTAAGATTTATTTTGTTTTATTTTGTATCACTAATGATTAGTCTTTGCTGGTGTTTGCTAATTGTCACAGATTTGATTTGATTATAGTCATAATGTTTTGGACAAGCAGAATTACTTGAGACTGGGTAAGAAGAGAGAGAGAAATAAGGATTTGTGAGGTGGCTGAGTTAGAAGACATTCTTTGCTGGTTTGGGGTTTGTTTGTGTGTTTCCTCCCTCTCCAGGCTGCCCCCCCGCCCCCAGCTTGGCTTTCTCATATTATATTTAGATTAGTGAAGTCATTCTTGTTTCTTAAACAGCTGTTGCTTCACCTTGCAGTACTTGAAGAACATTTTGTCTTGCACACCTATAAATGGCAATAAAGGTTATACTGAGTAAAGAGGGGTATCAGCTCTAGCTGTACAAGCAGCAGGATTTATTAGTCACATTGTTTCAGGACAGGGAACAGACTCCTGAATGGAAATATATGTGCTATTCATAAGGCAACAATATTGTGCATCCACAAATTATCACCTGGAATCAAAGCAGAGGTCTCTGCATAATTGACAGGAAAAAAAAATCTTGTTTACATGTATTTGAGCTGCGTTCTGTAAGACTCCACTCACCTCCAAACTTCTGATTAAGGGAATTGCTTTGGTAATCAACTTTGAAGTGATTCCTGAGTGGAGAATTTGATTCTTAGTACCCTACAATTACAAAGCTGCCAGAAATTCTCCCCTGTGTTGAGGTGAGCATTGGTTACAGTATCTCTGTTTATGCAAGCTCTTGCCAAGGGAAATATTTTCATTCAGCCTCGCTGCAGAAGCTGAGTCTGCAGCACTGCCTGGGCTGAGAGCAATGACCAAAGGGTTTCTCTCCTACCACCATTGCCTGCCATTCCCTGCACTGGGCAAGTTCAGATTGGATTGCATTTCAAATCCCTGTGAATTCAGGGTTCTTGTCCTCCCTGGCACAAACCCCAGGCACAGAGTAGTACAGGCCATGCAGGTTTAGGTTGGTGCATGAAGGCTGTTGGGTTCAGGCCTGCCACCTTTAGACTCGGCTGTGCAGCTTTTTCTGCCCAGGCCCAACAAACTGTTGGTGGGTTTGGAAGACATTAAAACCAGACAGGCTGGTCCCCCGGGCTGCTCCTGCCTCGTCTGTTTGGTTAATTGTGCTGGGTACAGATGGAAAGTCATTCAAGGTTAATTTGATTAGCTGTACCCAGCTTCTGGGGCTCTCTGGGGAAAATCTTTCCTTTGAAATAGAAAATACAGATATCATAATGTGATCCTAATTCATGTGTGATATTTAGAAAGAAACAGTATTTATCCTTGAGCTAGGAATATATTTAGAATGTTCTATGCACAAAGCATGCTTTAATTCAGATTTCCTTAGGGCATGGCCTTGCTGCTGCTTGGGATGCCTCACAGAGATTATCCCCAGGATATCTGGGGAATACTGTGATGCTGCTTTTAAAGAACCTGTGCTTTTTCTCCATGAGTGTCTACTTCCATGTCTGGTGTTGACTTGGGAGGAGATTGTGTGCCAGATTTTATCATTGGTGTTGTCAGAAAGCTGTGATACAAAGGTGACAGGAAGCATTCTTCACTTTTCACAGCTGCTGTAGATTCATTTGTTTTGAAAAGGAAGGAAATGGCTCTCTGAAAATTGCTTTTACTGTGTCTTGAAGGATTTCCACAACAGATATTCAGAATTCAGGTTCTGCTTGAAAACATCCAGCATTGAACAACAGGAGGCATTCTTAGGTTTAGCAGGGTAAAGGCCTGTAGGCCCCCAATAAAAAAATTTATCCACCTCCTCTGGTGACAGAAAAACAGTGCCTTCAAGTAACAATATTGCAAGCTTTTCTAGTGATCATGATGGCCTGCATGCAGTTCAATTTATTTTCTTACTGTATCATAAGTAGAGATCTACATGAACCAGGTCATGTTAGAAACATCTAAATGGTACTCTCTCTATTTTTGAAGAATATATTCACTTTTGTTGAACTTCTGGACTGTGTAGGTTTTTTGGCAGTCATTTAAATGTCCTTCATTGCATGAGTTTCATCTGTTTGTCCAAAATATTTTGATAATTTTTCACTTTTCATAACAATCATGTTGAGTCCAATTCTGGAAGCCTTTAAAGCCTCCAGATTGAAAATGGAGGAACTTTTGTGCTGGTTCATACCTAAAGTCCATCTAACTTAATACTCCAGTGATGGCCAGTATCCTTTCAGAGAAGTATAACAGAGCATGCTTCTGATTTCCCTTTGACATGGTTTATCTCCCTAAATTCACAGAGTCAGTATTTTAGGAATTTCTTTGTAAATTGTTGTTGGACCAGTCTTCTATGACTGTATCTAACCTAATTTTGAACTTCTCTATAGTTTCAGTTCCCTAATGTAACGTGGTAATGAATACTGTTTAATTGGCTATTGTAAGAAAGAACTTAGTTGTGATTTGGGTTTGATACTGTTGGGTTTTGTGTACTTCTGGTGTTTCAGCAAGCTCAATTAGTAATTCTCATCACCCTCTTTGTAGTGTTTGCAGTGTTATGGACCTGCAGTTACCTCTTTGCTAAACCACAGGGTCCTAATCTCTTATCCTGTTTCGTAGGAAGGTCTCTGAGTATCTTTGTTGCTCTTTCTAACATCTATTCTGCTTGTCTGGTTTGTTAGATGAAATGATGACAAATTCCTGCAGTGTTCAAGCTATGGTTGATCTACCCTGTATGTCTGCACTGTTTCCCATTTGTTCTTCGTTTCTTTTTTAACTGTCTTTTCAACCCATACCCCTATAGCTTTTTCCTGCATGCTTTGCGGAAAGAAAATAACCTTCACTGTGCACATTTATTTTGATTTAGAATTTGCCGGGTCATTCACTCTGTTTTCTCTTTCTAAATCTTTAGGGAACAGACAAGTCCGTGACTACTTGAATACATCATGGTTAGGATTGTGCTTTTAAGAGAAGTGAGATAGACAGCATTATAAAAAAGATAAACACATAAAAACCCCCACAAAGGAATTAAATTCTGTCAAAACAGATCTCAACAGATGGGCATCTGCTGCTCTTAACAAGCCAAGAAAATCACCTTGAATATTCTTCGTTCACAAGAGCTGTAACGTGGAAATGAGTGCTGCTGTTGTCCTAAATGTTTAAACACAGCTGATCATAGATGCAGGGAAGTGTTCACTGGTAGGAGTTTTATGAATCATTTACCTTTGTAGAGGTACATTCTGACATCCTAAATGCAGTGTGCCATTTCCCTTCCCACACATTACATGCAACAGCTAAGTGGTGAGCAGACAGCTACAAGTCAGCAGACCTGAATTTTATTCCTGGCTCTGCTTCCCTTGGCAATTTTATTCAAGTTGCTCAGCTTTTCTGAGTCCTCTCTAAAATGGCCTATCTGACCACAGGGAGTCCATTCCCTCCATCCCAACTTTTCCATGCAAGTCAATAGTGAAGAGCTCTGTGGGTCTGGCCCCAAACACCTGACTGGGAATAAAGCAGCTCCCATGCAAACAAGAAGCTTTACTTGGGGGATGCCCAGGGTGTTGGACATCTTACTTAATTCTGCTTCCTCTGCTGAAGTTAAATTATTGGTAATAATAGTAGTCCTTAAATCTAGTAACACTATGTAGCTTTGTGATTTTTTCCTCAAGCCATGTTTCAGAAACACTCTCTGCTTATGTAATTTGGAAATCCTGACAGAGCAGTGTAAGTCTAGTAAGCAACCAAATTTAGCACTGAAATCTCTATATTTATTATCACTGGGGACACAGGACAAAAGAGATGAAATATTCCTAAACTGTTCGCTGAGGATATAGCACATATATTTTGTGATTCCAAGGTTGCAGATTTTATGAGTTACAGCAAGAAATGTAATCTGGTATTTTAAAATGTAATTTAAAACTTTTTTCCTTAGCCCTCAAGCTTATGAGGAATGTATCTCAGCCAAGTATGAATGCCTGAAAGAAGTGGTGTCTTACTCAGTCTACAGACAAGCAAAACACATAGTTAAAAGGTGAGACAGATTCCCAGTATTCTAATTCTGAAATTTGAGTTAATTAAAATCAAAACTGGCAACACTTCACCTGGTTGATCACACAGCATTTGATTTCGTCTCACTATCCAAAAATCACTCTTGCTACCTGACAACCCTGAAGGTTTTTAAGCTGAGTTTGTTGATGATCAAAAATATTTTTAGCATACTGAAAATTCAGAGAAACTCAAAATCAGTATTCAAATAAAGAATATATGGGTTGCTATATTATTTCATGTATTTCAGAGATAATTCTTAAAATTCCTCATTTTCTCTTTAAATAAAAGAAAGAAGGCCTAGTTAATCTGTGTCAGAAAACAGGGGAAAATTATGAGGGACATTAAGGCCCTTGGCTGAAATCAGATTTGTATGACCTGTTTTTCAGAGACTGTATTTGCTTGAGCCATTGCAGCCTGAAAGAAACAAGCATCTTTCTTGAAAACTTGATGATAAGATCCCAGATAATCAGTAACTTAGGGCATATTCCCACGGATGGAGAAAATGCAGTCAGAAAAGCTTTCCTTTCTTGGGTCATAAAAACTTGCCATGAGTCTCAACATCCAGCCATTGGCATTCAAAGCCCTATCCAGTCACAGAAATGGCTTTTTGCTCCTCTTCCCTCAGCGCTGCATTTATTAGAAGGCAAGAACTTGATACAGAAGCCAGAACCTGAAGGTGTTCAGTGTGTTGTGATTCAGCTGCCTGGCAAAAGATCTTGCTTTGGCAGTTCCCAGACTGATCTTGTGAAGTATTCCTCAGGGAAGGAGATTTCTTTCCAGAACTCTCCTCCTTTGGTGTGACCATCTGTTTCTATATAGTCATTTGGGCAAAAATATAAATTAGAAACAGAACTGCCCTTTGCCAGATCAGCTGCAGAATATGCTCTGACGCTTTACTCACTCAGGAGGATTTACTGCCAGGGCTCTTTGCAGAGGATAAAACACTATATCATATTTTCCCTTCCTGTTGGTGTTGGATTGAAAACTAAATCCTGCTCATTTTGCTTTCAGAAGTAGTCCCAAAGGATTTTTGTAGGATTAATTGCATGTGAAAAGCAAGTAGGATTTGGCATTCTGTGTACTTTGAAAATTAAATAGACATAAACAATTTCGAAAGTTTGAACTTACTGATGCTATTTCAGCTTGTTTTGTGATCTGAATCTCTTCTGCTCAATTCTTCTTTAAAGATGCTCATGCAACGTCAGAAAAATCACATTTCTGAAAGGGAAGAATTACGTGTGTGTAGGACCTCAGTTCACTAAAGTCTTGAAATAACTGCTTAAGTCCCTCTTCCTTTCTGAAGTTAGACACACATGTAGGTGCAGTCTTGAATTAGGGCCTTGACAAAGAACTCTATTCCTTTTTTCATCACATGGACATTTATTTTTTTCTGCAATTTTTCCTCTATAATATTCCAAAGCTTCCTCTGGGGAGAGAATACAAAACACCTCTATGGTACATTGGGAATAATGCCCTGAGAAACCTTTTGTTCTGTGGATTTAAAGTTTGCAGAACAAATTTTAGTTCTATGGATAGTGTGGGTGGATGTAGGGGATGAAGAGCTGTAAAAAGAAAAAGTTGAGGAAGCTTATCAACTGTCCTAGATTTGTTGTGATGGAGGAGAGAAAGAAGGTCTGTTAAAACAGACCTAAACAATTCTATTTTTTTAAACCCTCCTATCTTTTGTGATCTGTTCTTTATTGCTCTTCTGTGAGGTTATTTCAGCCACCTCCGTCTTTGACCTTTTTGATGTTGCCAATTTGTAATTAAGGATTGACTTTTGAATGCTGTGCCTAATCTGTTTCAATTTCTTGTTCTCCAGCAGTTGAATTGAGTTTACAGTACTCGGGAGGAGCTCTTGGGGAAGGTTGTCTTTCCTGGGGAGGGAATGGAGGAATCTGGGAGCACAGAGCACATGTGGGCAGGGGGATCAGGGAAGAGACAAGTCTAATCTACCCAAATCCTTCACACTGCATGGCCTCAAGGTGAGAGCCAGAGTGGCCTGGTTAGTCCCAGCACCTCAAGGGCACCATCAGTTTTCAGATAGTCACTACTTTCAAGATCTAGAAGATCAGCAGTGATCTTGGGCAGAGCCAGTGTGTCTGTGGGGAGGCTGAGCCATGGAGTGAGAGGAAGCTCTGTTTGATACCTTGAGCACTAGAGCTGCAGGGTTTCTGTGCTCTTTTTCTGTCTTAAAATTATAGCTAAATATTTAATAGGGATAACATCCAGTCTGTCTCGAATGCATTGTGCCTTGGGCTAGAGAGAAGCAAACTAGATCTGAGGATGGCCTCATTCAAGAGAAACTGTGCAGCTTTGGTGCAAGCTATGCAACAGCTTTCAATAAATAAGAAGTTTCTCCTGTAGTTTCAGCTGCCCTGCAGCTCTTTGCTCCAGCCAACAGCACTGTCCTTCACAGCTTCTCCCACAGGTCCCTCCATACCTGCTCTTGCAAGGTACTCATACCTTGCATGATGGAGTCTGATCCTTTCCTACTCCACAGTGCTGCTGTGTTAAACACCTCTTGGAAAGAGTAACCCATGATCAATCCTTCTGCTGCATTTCCAAAGCTTCATATAAAATGTGTTCAAGTGAAACCCAATCCCATGATTCTTGACCTGAATTTTTTTGTTCCAAGGAAGCAGGTTAATTCCTGAATAAAATGACCTAAAATGGCATAATGTGGCTTTTCCCTGGGGCAAGGTCACAGTGCTCTAGTTGTCTGTATCTCTACATTTGCCATCTTTCTCAGCTACCTCACATATAGCGCAGACGTTTTTATGGGGGCATAGGTAATAAATCCTGCATGAAAACTTTCTTACTGTTGTTACATGATGTGGGTGATTTAGTACCACTCTCAGATGGTGACAGACAGCAGCAGCAAACACCAGGCCCCCAGAGCTAGATGTGAAAATAATTTCTGTGGTGCTCTTTGGCTCTGATGCCAGACAGAGAGGAGACCTGATACATGATTTAAGTGCTGAAATATGTAATGCATTTTCAGTGTTTTTTCGTGGGAATCTTTCACATTGTGTTTAGGTATTCATCCATCATGTGGTATACTGGTTGGCTATCAAAAAGTTCAAGAACCAAAAGCATAATTTCATGTAGGCTGATATGAAGGAAGCACAGTGTTTGTGATATGCTTGCATTTTAAACACTTGAGTTAACAAACTCGTAAATAACTGAAGAAATTCTTGACATTGTTTTCCAAATTAATTTTTGAGCATTTCTTTTGAGTTACCCTGATTTGATCTCTGATGTTCCTTAGTCTCTTTGTTTCAGCCTGTCTCCTCTGAGTATTGATAGTGATAGATGGAAACAGAAAACCCAATTACTTCATCTTTTTACACATGCTTTCACTTCTAGCAAAGCAGCAAGGTGCAAAATCAGAGCGTGTTTAAGACAGTTTCAGTCCCCATTTTCAGCTGCAGTACATTACCTCTGTAAGGAACAGCTGATGATATGTGCAGCATAACTACTTGAATGAAATCTGTGCATTACATCTTTTAATTTAATGCCTGGTATTTGGTATGAAGAGCTGCTTTACTGGTTAATATTGCTTTGCAGCATCATCAGTAGGAAAATGTAAAGATGTTCTACAGGAACTGCAACATACTGGAGAAGCAAACCTGTTATTTTTGTCCTTCAACAAGCTACACCCACTCTCTACTGTATGTGAGATGTTTAATTTACTTTTTCATCCGTGCCTTATTGATTCCTCAGTTGTTACGATTTTCAGTTAGTTTGTTGCCAACCCTGCATCACTCTGATCTTGTGGCATCACATTTAGATTTTGAACTGCGTCATTGTCTTGCCATCTGTTAAAGCCCTACGTGTGCTGAGCACTATCCTCAGAGAGCTGCCAGTTGCCAGCCAAGTCAGAGAAGGTAACAGATTTTTAATTATGCACACAGGATGGGAGTGGTGGGGCCCTGAGCAGTGAGTGATTATTGCTCGGACAGTGGCTGTGTCTCTCAAACAGCCTGCTGGCTGCAGGCAGCCTTCCCACAAGTGGCTAATGTGCTCTTTGGAGATAAGCTGAGGGAAGTGGCCATCCTGGGGGGCAGCTGTGATTGATGGGTGTGGAACTATGTGAGAAAAGTGGGCACAGACTTAATTTAATCCCAGTTTTTGTAGCTGGAAGAAGGCGAAAGCTCCCTGTAGTCTGCCTTCTGACCCAATGCGTGCTGAACCTACAGCTTCTTGGTTTGATAAATGAGAGGGTCCATATGAATAATTCCTTCTTCTATTTTCCATTGATTGGTATTCAGAAGAGGCCACCTTGGAACTGAAGAGATTAGGTGTACATAACCCTTGCATACAATATTCAGACTGTTTTGCACCAACAGGTTGCTGGGTAGCTCACTTGGCCAGCCTCCACATGCAGGTCTCCATTTCATCAAAGGAGGCAGGAGGGAAGAGCACCAGGAGCTATTTAGTCTGGACAAAAATCCCCCAGGCTTTAACAGGAACTTGTTCTGCTTTATTCTCCTTTCTGTGATGAAGAACTTCTATGGCAGCACTAAAGAGCAGAGCCTTGCAGGGGTTGTGGTTGCATAATGAAAGGCCAGTCTGGAGGTGCACTGTGAGGGACTTATTGTTCCCTTAGAATCACTGTGGGCAGACTAGGCATAGAATGAATTTATTTAGGATATAAGGAGGAGGGGATGCCATCTCTAGGCAACAAGGCTGCCTGCAAGCAGTTGTGCTGTGTCTGAGTCCTCTGGGAATGCTGCTAATGCTGCCTGTTGTCAGGACCCGAGGACTGGGACAAGACCAGAGGCTGTGTAATGCAGCAAGGTGATACATCCCCACTACTACACATGAAGGGTTAGGGAAGGGGAGTTGCTCTGATTCTGCCTTTTGAAGCGTGACTATGGGTCAGTGGGGGCTGACATTACAGCAGGAGACTGGATTTATGGGCTGGAGCCTTTCACAAGTCATAAGCTGTCCTGGCCAGTGTTTTAAATTTCAGGACTGGGTCCCTTAACTGGAATGTTTTTAATCAGGGGTTTCTTTTGCTGAAGAACTTGCACTTTCACCTGACATCATGGAAAAAAAAAAGTATGTCAAGAAAGCCCGAGTCTTTGTTTCCTTTTCATCTCATTTCTGCCTTTCTGCCACCTCTGGTGCTGAATGAAGTTGTAAATTAACTTTCTTTGCTGCCTGGGCTATGGGATGGCTGCAGGTGCTCTCTGCCCAGCTTGTGGGTGCTGCTTGCCGTGGGCCATCCCCACAGTGGGTGGAGAAGCCTGGTTTCTCACACACCGAGCCAGCCCTGGAGGGGCAGGTCCCAAAGCACGGTCAGTGCTCTGCGTTTGTCAGTGCACCCTGTAAAGGGCTTATATATGCTGCCCACATGTTGACTTCTGCATTGTGGGGCTTGCTGTGTGTGCACCCAAGGCAAAACCTTTAACCCCAGAGGTTTTTGTCAAGAATGGTGTTGAACTACTGATGAATCAATTGGCTGGTTGAAATAAGGGAAATAGACAGTAAGTTGACTTGATTTCCCCTCTGCTGTGTGCTTGATGAGACTGCACTAATCCATGTTCTGGCTTCTGAGATTTTCTCTTCTGTTGGTGTAAATATAGTCAATGAAATCAAAACCTTATGGAAATTTAATTTGCTGAGTCATCAGACCTCTCATCCTGCTTGATTACAGCCCTGTTGTCAGAGCCCGGCCTGATGGTGCTTTACATTCCTGGATCGTTACCGGCTTGTTCAGTATGGAGCTGAGAGCATCTCTGCAACGTTCCAGAGACAGGAATGTGCTCAGTAATTCTCAGTGAAAGCACTGTTCCTGGCTGGTGCAAGGGTAGCTTGTTGGAGAAATTTCAATAAAACTGGGGGGATTGATTGTTTTGCAGCTCTTTTTTTGGTTCTTGATGCAGGACAGGTAGATTTTCGGCATGGCACCTGTTAGAAAGGCATTGAAAATGCAAACTTCTGAGTCAGCAAAGAGTTGTCCAGGTTAGGAATTAGACTGAATGGTACAAATTGTTTTGACAAAAACAAATGAGTCTATAAATGTACCTGTTTAAGCTAATAAATCTTTCTGTAAGTATTCATGCCATGTCCTGGTTTGACTCTAGCGAATACCTTTATTGTTGAAGAAAAAGTAGAGGAGAATTTGTGTAGCTGAGGGCAATGCAGAGTGTAAATAATTTAGCCTAAATGAGGATGAAGGAGGAGAATTTAGGGGTGTCTTGAAATTGTGATTCTAATGAATTGGGGCTTGTAGTCAAAACAAATGGTGCCGTTCTACAGGTGGGGAGGTAAATTTCATGGAATAATATGCCAGGTATCATTGAGAGTTTTGTCTGTACCTTCATCTCTGTTGCTAATTAAGTAAGCTTTAAATGAGCTGTCTTCAAGAGATTTCACTCTCTTGTACAGAGGCTGTGCAACATGATAGTGGGGTTTAGACATTTGCTTTTTCATAACTAATTAAAACATTTTCAGAGTGGGCTCTGGTGGGCAATAAATCCAATTATCTCTTCAGTTCCCCAGGCCAATACTGAGAGAGGGCTGTGTGTGAAGCATAAAATAGTGCTTGTTAGTATTTACTAACAAGCACTAAAACCTGTAACAAATGTAACTTGGTTATTTGAATGTATTACTGTTTCATTCTCCTGTATGTAAGAGGTCAGCATATGGTGAATGGTATTTTTGCCAGGAATATCTGATTTAAAAATCAGAAAATTATTCTATCCCATCCCTAGATATCTCAAACATTAATATTACTGGCTCAGCATCCTCTTCCAGACTGTGAGCATATTAATGATATGCTTTCATGTGTCACGATGACCCATCGTTGTGAAGGTGCTCCCTGTCAGCCTCACTAATTCTTACTGTGTAGTCTTGAGCTTTATATCCCAAGTTTTAAGAATATACAGAGAATTACAGCTTTCAGCTCATATTGGCACATGGTTGAATCCCAGTTGGGAGCAAGTTCCTTCAAAAGCAGATCATCCACTGAAATAAAGTGTTTTTTACCTGGAAGATCAGATGCCTCTGTGCATCAGGGATGTGTGTGGAGCTCCAGTGCTGGGCTCGCCTCCCAGGGCCATCCCAGTGCATGGTCCCACCCCAGTGGGGTGCCCTGGGGGGTGGCTTTTCCCTGCACTCCTGCCATGGTGCCTGGTAGGCTGGCTGGGTACCAAGCACTTCAGAGCCTCCTTCAGAAGGTAAAATGCTGAAGTGCAAAGTTTACCAAAGGGACATAGAAACAAAACAAGCGTGGCAGGGGAGGGCAGTGATGGATGGTGTTGGTGGAAGGAGGGAAGGGCTGCATTTCTGCTGGCTGACACAGCAGGGACAGCTTGGGTGGAAGTCATGAACACTGAAAGTAATGAGGTGGGGTTTGTTTGTTTGTTTGGGATCTTCTACATCCCCGTGATAGTGACAGAAAGAAATATTTGTAATTAGGAGAAGCTTATAGGATAATAAAAATACAGTTTGTATATAGTTTTAATGATAGTTAGTCAAGGGGAATAGTAATCTTTAAGAAAAAAACTTAAGATATGAACACATTTCTAGCACTAAGCCAGGATTCATTTTGTTTCTTTCTTTTGTTTTGTTAAACGACAACTTTTTAATTTGTTGAACTGCCTAAAGCCACTTTGAAGATAATGCAAGGAAATAAACCTTCTACAGTAAGTCAATCAGAGGTTATAAAACATCAGCATTCTAAAGCATTCTAAAGGAGATATTTAAAAAAATATAAAAAAAAAAAATTCTGAACATATGCTCTCTCACTGCTTACAATTTGACTTTTAAGTTGAAATATTTAACACACAGTTATAGGGATAATGACTATTCTTGTCTCATTAAGGTCCTTATTTGGAAAAATCAGAGTGGATAGTAAGTGTAAGGTGTCTGGACAGGAGGGTCGGGAATAAGAGTAACAGTTTCTGTCTGGTGATGATCAGGGAGCGATGGTAGAGAAGGAGAAAATAAACAGAGAAACAATGGCTTCTAATTACACAGCTACAAAAAGCTCTGTCTGGTTGTTTGCAATACATGGCTGAAAGTACATAGCAGCGAGGGCATGAGGAGAGAGAACCAGCCCTCTGATAACTGGGAACTGGGAATGGGGAGGAAAGAAATCCCACTCATATTGATATCTTGTCTTCAGCGGTGCCTGGTTTCATACGCTCTGTGAAGTCTTCCATTGACCCTGGGAATTGCAAGGAGTGATCTCGTCTGCCAAGGAGGCAAGTAGCTGGAGAAAAAAGCAATTTCTCCTGAGTCTTGAGAGAGAATATTGATGTAACCTGATGGTAAATATGGAAAATGTGAGTGACTCTTTGGGAGGTTGAATCTGCAGACTGAAACTATGTGGTGTTATCCTCTCATGACTATAGTGCAGTGGGATTTGCCTACCTAAAGGTGAGCCTTAGCAGAGCTCCTTCAGTTTTAATATCACTGCAGCTGCAAATCAGGTCTAAAAATCTTGACAACATTTCTCTGAGTTCTGAGAAGGGAAAAACAATCTTTTTAGCTTTTAGCATTACATTTCTAAGGACTAGGGAGTAGACTGTATCATTAATATTCGGAAAAAGTACTGACTTGTGTCAAGTTGGCAATTACAAACATATCAGCCAAAATCAGCTGCAGGGAAGACCTTGATAAAAATAATAGAAAGATGTTTATCAAAGAAAAGTGAAATTTCATTAGAAACACACTTTGGTTAACTGGTGATTTTGATTAAAAAGATAGTGTGATTGCTGTGGACCTTTTCTAGGACAGAGCAATCATGCTCATTTATCTTGCCTTGGAAAAAGATGCTGATAATCTTGTTGAAGGGAGGAGTAAACTTAAAAGCAGGACCAGAAGAATAGAAAAGAAGAGGAAAGAGGATTTCCATGGAGAGGGGTTTGAGGTAACTGCAGTTCTGTGGGAGTTTTCACATACAGTCGTATTCTCATGTATAGCTAAAGCACAGTTTTGAAGTGAGTTTGATTGCAGTGCAGAACTTAGTACTGTGATATATTCAGGAAGATGTTTGCATCCTTTGTGCCGTGACGCAGCTCTGATGCATCAAATACATACTTCGTTGTGTGATTTTGTTTTGCTTTTCCCTTGCTTGGAATTAAGGTACTTTGTAGTGGAATTCCTTTACTGATTTGCAAATCTTGTTAGAGCAAGGGGATAAATGTCAGTAGTAGGACAGAATGAAAAGATTGGCCTTGATGCCCAGAGACAGCCTCTTGTGTGCACTCAACTTGTCTGTGACAGGAAAAAGTCAGGCAGGTAAAATCTCAAGTGAAGCACTTACATCTCACTTCCCAATTCAATTCCTGGATGTCCCCTGGAGGATTTGAACTCTAGTCCTGCACAGACACCCCAACAGGAGTGAAAAAATGCACTAGACTTAATTCCACTGTCTCCAGTCTATCCTTATAGAGTCATACCATTGCATGTGTCTCATGTAGACTACAAGGTGCATGTGCCCCATGGTTCCGTTTTTCAGGGTCCCAGCAGTTATTAGAACAAGTGGCTTATAAATGACTGTCTCTGTCACCAGCCTTTTGATGAATCACTGTATTGTTTGCACAACACATTTGGTGGTGTCACTTGCAAGAGTTAACTGGCATAAACTGGATTTGAAACAAAGGGAACTGTAGTAATTGACACCAGAAAGGATATGCCCTGTTATCAATGTTATCTGTTAATTGGTTCATATTACATCCTATTAGCAGCCAGTGATTTAGAGAAAAAATTACTTGGTTTTTTTTTGTGATTGAAAATAGCTGCCTCTGTTTTGAAAATGACTTCTAGCATTTCCCATGTTACCCACCACACTGGCAACCTTTCTGTTATTGCTTCTTGTTATTATATCCTAACCCAACTTGCTGCTTCACTGGCACGTCTGGTATCCCAGCTGACACCAGCAGATTCTCCTCAGCCAGCACTGCAGTAAAGAGCCAAGGGTCCTGATCTGGAAAATTTGCTCCCAAATATGTGCACTGCTTTTGCAGAGCATGCAGCTCTTATTCCTCTTTAGAGTGGTCCCTGCTGTGGTTGAACACTCAGCACTTCTGATTAGTTCAGTCTTTTGTCTTCTCTTTCTTCCCTTTCCTCAGGATATTCCTGGTTTTCCGTCCCAACAAAATGAAAAACCTCTCTGTTCTGTGTGCTTGGCAGTTGGATTATTCCATTCCTAGAATTTTCCCTTCTTCTGTTTGAAAGCTTGGTGTGCTTGTCTCTCTCTGGCTGTCATGATTAGATTGTGAATGTCTCATACAATCTTGAATGGATTATTGCAAAGCTTGTCGTGTGCAGACAGCAAACTGAGGCACAGAGGCGAGTGACAAGGTCACAGAGGATTCATTGGCAGAACTAGGAAATGAGCTGTGTTACAGTCACAAGGCCATTTTGCTCACTGCATCAAGGAATAAACTCTCAGTTTTCATAGTAACAATTTTTCCTAAATTTTCTTGTACGATTTTTGGCTGTGAACTGAATTGTGTCCATTTCTTTTGACAGAAGTGGTGGGTTTGAGGGCAAGTTTGTTCTCTGGACCTGTTTCACAACACGGCTCCTGTTGATTGCTGTCCCAAAAGACCAGGATGGAGAGCCTGGGATAGGGATGAGCAGCAGCCAGAATGGGAATGGTGGTAAGACCTGCTCATGCTAGAGCTGCCTCTGAAAGAAATGTAATCATGCTTAGCACGGACAGAGTAACACACCTGCCCTTATGTTTCTTTTTAAATGATAACCAGTCTCTTTAAATCCTTGCAAAACAAAACTGTTTTCTGAATTTTAAGACCGCTTAAAATACAACTTTTTTCCTGAAAAGAAAAACTAGTGCCTTGTTCTCCAACCATTTGAAAGGGTCCCTTCCCCACCACACACAGGAATGAGGGAAATTAGTGTAACTCTGTGGAATGAAGGAGTCTCAGCCCTCTTTGTGCAATTCTCCCTCAGTTTGCTTCAATACCATGAGAAGTTTCCTGTTCCTTTTGCCACCTGTGAGACCTGCAATCTCAAGCTGTGCAGCTGCCAAAATCAGTTCGGCTTTGTAAGTATTCTGCAAATGAACTTCCTGCAAATGAAATCAGGAATATTTTCTGACTCATCCTTTTCATTTCTAAAGTCACCTTTCTTTCACCATCCTCGTTTTCCAAGCTTTTTTCTCCTACTCTTCTATTGCTTTCCTCCCCCTCATTTTGCCTGTAATGAGTCCCAGTTCTCCTGTTTCCCTTCTGCACAGGAGTGCTCTCTCTCCTTCATTTACCCAACCTACTCTGCTGATCTATCCCTACAGACTCTATTTGTGACTCCTGTTAAGGTCAGGAACTGGTGTGTCATGTAGCTGGTCTCAGCTTCTTCCTTTTGACTCTAATGATTTAGTTCCTGTTTTTTGTGGAACACAATGGGACTGAGAGGGTGACTGGCTTTTCTCTTGAACTGAAAGGTGCAGAAGGCAAATGTCACAGCAGATGGGTGTTGCCAGAGGGGCACGTAGGTATTGCCACTGCTTAAACACCCTGATGAGTTATGGCATTGTTGGCAATCAAAGCAGCTGCGAAAGGCTTTTAGAATCTGGTGTGCAGGCTGCAGTGTGTGTAATGCATGGGCTGGGTTTGTGAATGTGCACATGGCAGACAATGATGGATAAAGTATCAGAACGTAACTGAAATAACTGTAGCAAACTTTCAGGGCTCAGCAGAATTGGATTGCAGTGGGAAGGTCTCCTTCTGGCTGAGCTGTGTTGCTCTTGCATTTCCAGTTTCAGAGGGACATGGATGATGTGCCTGCTGGCACCCACGTCAAACATTTCTGCCTCCTGCCCTGTGGGGCTGGCTGCTGCCCACAAACAGCTATCTTGAAAATTTGGTAGTTGATCATAAAGGAATTTATTATTGTAACACACAATTTTTTTCCTGTTGATAAACCAATGAAGAAATGAATAAATGGCCAAGGCCCACAGTAAATACAGAATGCAAACTGTTTTGATTTCTACACTGTAGCATCCCTGGGTGACTATGAGACATCAGTGAGATGGAGCCATAAATGTATCCAGGGATGTTTCTGCAGGGACAGGCAGCAGACTCTCTGTTATTTGTGGGTACATAACCTGGGCTGCCAGGTGAGTGTGGTCACACTCTCAGAGATACCTGGCTAAGCACTGCGTGGATCCAGCTCAGCTCTGGCAGGATTTGCCAGCTGGGAATTTGTGATGCTTTGTGTGGCCATGCAAAAGTCAGTTACTCAAATCATCTAAAGGTTGTGCAGAATGTGTTGGAAAATGCAGACGATGTGTCTGAACAGCTGAGCAAAAACCTAACGCAGCTAGGATAATGCTCATCCTTGGATGGTGTTTGGTTATGCTGCAACCCACAACTGGCTAAAGCCTTTTCCAGCCCAGGGATGGCAGTTCTGTGGTCCCTGGGGATGTGTCACTGCTGGGGCCATTCTTAATAAAGAGGCAACATGAAAATGCTGTTGCCACAGCAGCTAAAATTGCTCAGACAAGGAGAGAATGCAATTGGCTGTGATTGGTGTTATAGCAGCCTGCTGGTGCTGTTCTTGGAATCAGAGGTAGAAAACTAGATACTCTGTAAGTTGTCTGTGGGAAAGTATTTAATTTTCTTATGACTGAAGAATAGAATCGAGCATGTGAGGCTATTGCAGACCATCACCATGGGGCTAGTACCCAACTCTTCTCACTTCTGTTAACTCCTGGGTTTAGTAATTTGGTGAGGTCTCTGTCTTGCAGATTTTAATTTTCTCACTTGTTTTCTTGTCAAATCAAGAGTTTATTTTCCTCCCACAAATCTCTTGCTGATGTTTACTAAGTGCTCAGTGGATGCCAGAGATCAAGCTACCTACCCTTAAGCTGGTGTTCAGAAATTCAAGCTTCCTTTAACTTTTAATATCTTGTGAAAATTATTGAATATGGAACTGCTAAAATGACAGAGATAACACAGGAACTAAAGCCTATTTCAACAGAAAGATGAAACAATATAAGAGCCCTATCAGATTCTGACTATTGTCACCACAAGAGACAACATTATGATGCAAGACTCAGGCTTTTCAAGATTTGGGATCTCCTGTTTTGTTAAATGTAACTTTTGAAATTGTATGGAAGCCATTAGCAATTAATATGTGTATCCCTTCTTGCTAGTTAGTACTCTAGAAGTCTGCAGAGGGAATTATTTGCCTGATTAAAATATCTTTTATTCTATTTTTGAAGGGGAATGTGCAATTTTCATTAGCTCTTTTTCACTGATGTTGGATTTTGTGGCTGTGTTCTCATCAAAGAGCCAGGAGGCTGCACACTGGCTGAGCTCTGTTTTGCTCCTTTTTCCTCTCTGGTGTTGCAGCAGAGTCTTGTCCATGATATCCTAAAGAGTGGTTTATCATTCCAATTCTAAATGCTGTTCTCATTAAATCAGGAGTCTGTGTTAATTGATACACATTGCACCAAAAATGGAGGCTGTCTGAAGGAACTTTTCACAAGCAGAGCGTAAATTGTGTTCAACTGCCTGTGCAAGGCAAGCTTGTGGCTCCTGTATGTGCCAGGAATCTTAGCCTTAAAAATAGACTTACCTTTGCTTAGAGCTTGGGCTTCATTTGTGATTAAAGCTGCAGAAGGAAATCTGACTTTTTAGATTAAATGAAGTTTTGTGAGAAAACCCCAAATTTCTGAAAAAAAGATTTTAAATAACCTTCTCATGATTCATTCTATTGACCTGAAGTCCTCAAGTAGGATAAATAACTTCTGATTATAAACCTTTCATGATCCTCTAAATCATCTCTAAAACTCTAGTTGGCATGAACTGCTACATTTACTGCAATAATTGGAGTAAATTATTACTTGAAGTTTGGCCTTCATAGGTCTACCTACGTATAAACTTGCTTTGATTTATTTCATTTGGTTGAAACTCCTTTGTTTGATACTCATTTTCAGTTTAGTATCAGCTTACTCCTTACTGACTTCTAAAATCAAATTATATCTGAGTTAAACTCAACTCTTTGTAGCCTTTATACTGAAGTAATTAGCTTGATTTAAAAATAATTACACTTACTTTAGAACAGTGTGACTTATTTTGTGGACAAGCCATTTGCCTGAATAATCAATCATAGTAAGGCTCAGAGATGGTTACTGGCAAAGAGAACATGCAAAATATTCCTTTGTGCCAGGGCAAAACAGATTTTCATTAGTAACTACAAAAATGGTACTTCTCAAGAGAGCACTTGGATTTGCTTTCCAGTCAGTGGATGCTGTCAGCATCCAACTGAAAGGTCGGGTTTTAAAGTCTGGTGTTCATTGTACCCAAAGGAAAGCACAAACATAGACTGAGAAGGAGTCCACTGGTTTGGTTGGAAACTGCAGCAGTTGCTTTACGTTGGGATTTGTGGGATTCCTGTATTTCAAGTACTGAGTGCCTGGAGACAGTGAGCTCTTGGCTCCTTGTGGCACAGAACTGTTATGAATAACTGTGGCATATGAGAGCCCAGAATGGCAGGACAGGATTTTGGCAGTGAGTTCTGTATTTTCTGTCTCCTTAGAGCTGTAGACACTAGCAGGCTGTCTTTTATTTCATCTCAGTTGTCTGAGTTACTGTGATTTGCTTTTGCTATTTGCATGTCAGCTGATGTCTGTCTGCCTGTGCATTCTGATATGGAGAAGAAACTGTGATTCAACTAAGCAAAAGTGTAATTTCAGAGATCAGCTGTTTGTGGTTGGTGCTACCCACACCCAGATTCAGCAGGCCCATGTGAGCCAGCAGATCTGTATATAAGCAAAATTTCAAAAGTTCCAGACTTCACTGTGGATTTTCCTTCACTTGGGAGATTATAGAGGTGACTTCCAGCTCTGCTTTAGAGTAGTGTAGATTTTAGAATCATTATTCCTCTAAATATTGAGCTTAACTAATACTCAATAATGTCCATATTCACTAGTGAACAGGACACAGTGAACACCCTTTGCTGCTGTGTATCTTTGTGCTCATTAGTTTGCTGGATTTACTAACTGGGGTGTAGTTTCTGTGTTGTTAAGTCATGATGACTTAGGCCTCATATATAGTCAGAAGGCAGCTGATGGATCAGGAAAGAAATAGTTTTAAATCAGTTACAAAATGCTGTGTAATGTTGCCTCTTATTTCCAAGGACTTTGCATATTTTCTGGCTTTGTGACTGTTTCATAACTGATAATATTCTTTTTCTTATTTGAAAAGTTGTTTGTTGTGCTGGAGGAAAGGATCCCTGAAAATAACTAAATATGTAATGGAAAAGATAAAATAGACTTCATAAAAAATACTTGTGATTTCACAAAAATTCCAAGTGAAAATGTGGAGAATTTTTTTTCTTTTCAATCTTTCAGATGGTTCTTGAGTTACAGAGGGAGTGGAGTAAAAGAACTTGGTTAAGAGTTAGATATGTTGGTGTCATTAGCATCAAGATTGAATGGTTGGCTTCTGAAGTCCTGTATCACATGTTCACTGAATGCTTTATCCAGTACATGGCACAACAAGTTTTGTGTGATGCACAACTGGATCCTGTCTGTGTCCCTGTGAAGTCAAATGATGGTGCCCCAAGCAAAACACTTCCAGCAACAGGCTGGTGTGTATTTGGCTTAAGTTATAAAGCCAGTAAGGAAAATAGAAGCAGCTGTACTTGAAGCAGTTTTTAATCTGTCTCCATTATTTTGATTAAAAAGAACATTTTTAATCAGGTGTATCTACACACAACAAGGGATCAACTCATTATATTCTCTCCGAAAGCTGGTCTTACATTTATGATCATATTCTTGGCATGACTTAATGCTGGAGGGCACTGCAGAATCATGGCAAGAGGCCATATGGCTTTTCTAATGAGCACTTTTTTCTTCCTAAATTCTGGAAGAAAACAATATAATCTGTGTGCTTAAATTCAGTGTGAATTTGGCTAAGAGTCATGGGAGGATTAGGGAGATAAGTAGAAGGGACAAAACTTGAAAACTAAATAAAGAAAAGAAATAAATAGAACACTAGGGAGGCTTCTAGGTGGGCTTTCAACATAATTGTGTTGTGTGTGGTGCCCAGACTGAATTAGGGACATGCCCATAAGGTTTTCAGCACCTCTAGAGCAGTCTTGGGGGTGTTCAGCTTTCCCCTCCTGTGAGCAGGACTAAGGGGGAGCAGGGCAGTGCTGGGGGAGGCCCTCGAGGTGGGTGGTGTGACACAGACTGGGGTGCTCTGCAGCTCACCTGGCTTCACCCAGGGGCCGTGCAGAGTGTGGGCCACAGGGAAAGCATCTTTGGTGTGCATCTCTGTGCTCAGGTAACAATGCAGAGATCATCAAAGATGCATTAAAAAAAATCCAAATTTGTAATTCCAGCAGGATGTTGGATATTTCACCGGTTATCAAGAGTGAAAGTATGCGTTTCATTTCCATATGGATTTGGGTCTGTTTTCTAACACATGGCTAATTCCTGATGAACTTCTCTACTTGGAACCCAACTAATTGTAATTTTTTGGCTGCTGCCTGATCACCCATTTTGGAATTCCTCCTGTGACCAGAGACTTGGCTGGGAATGTTAGTTGGCTGCAATGGAGAAATTGTCTTTGAGTGGTTCACTTGGTAAATTACAGGCTGTGCTCCTAATTATAGACACACACTCGTGGGAACATAATCATACAATTCCCTGAGGTATATCTGGGTTGCTGTGTCCAGATCTCGAGAGCTGGAGGGTAAGATATTGGGTTTTCTTTAACATTAAATCATGAAGTGAAAGCCAGGAGCCTGAGGTCACATGGATCAATTCATGCTGTGCTAAGGAAATAATGAAAGGCTGCTTTGAGGAAAAGCAGGAAAATCTGCCTTCCCTATAAACATCAACCTGACCATCAGAGCAGTTGTTTAAGTCTTGAATCCTTACTCCGTGTCACAAGGCAGGAGCCCCTGGAGGGTATTAGCCCTGCAGTAAACTGTAATCACAGGAGGCACTACCCTGCAATAACCTGGTGAAGGTTCCCATTGCCAGGAGGCAGCGATGGCAGCGCAGAGGGGAGGCTGAACTGTGTCAGTGTTTTGTTTATGTAATGAATAACCTCCTGCTTAATGAACAGCTGCAATCAGAACATGCCATTTTATTCTGGGGGGTTTGGGTAAAACCCCCCTCACTCCCCTGCTGGAGTGCAGTGTGGAAGCTGCTCCTCACAGCAGCACTGCAGACATGTCACTGTAACCCTGTTTATTTTGCTGTGGGAGATGAATCCTCTTAGAGCTGCAGTCGGGAACCAGCCTGTGCTGCAGCCCCCGCTCAGGAGACACACCACCTGACCACTGTATCCTCTCACATGAGCTAACCATTTGCTTCTTGTTCCTCACTTCCTGACGTAATTTTATCCAGTGGGACAATGAGGCTGGTTCTGCCGTTTTTTTACCTTTTCTTTTCCCAACAAATCTTTCTTTTTCCCCCCCTGGCTTTGTGCAGCAGAGTAATTTAATTTTTAGTCCTTCTTATACTGGCACTGACTGTGTGAGGACAGCTATCAGAAAAGTGTTACAGTTCTCATTACCCACTTTTGCATGGTTGTCTGTCCTCTCAAAAGACAACAAACACTCAGATTGCAGCTTCCCAACTGGTGATTAGTGATAAACTTCTGGTGTATCCTGGAATCTTGGAGCACGGACATCTTTCATGCTCAGAGCACTTTGCAGCACCCAGCGGGGTATGAGATCTGGTGGGATAACAACACGTATTCAGTCTATTGCCTTTAAGATTTCTGGCTTGTTCTTCCCATCACAGTACCAAACACAAGGGAGAGAAACAATGGATTGCCAGAGACCCAGGATTGCTGGAATCATGAATCATTATATGAAAAGGTAGCAAAATCAGATGTTTTCTCTTGGGAGAAAATGCAATTGCATATTAGGGAAAAAGTCTGGATGGCTAAAATATTACTGGATTATTGCTTCTCTTAATGTTGAAATTGTTGAAAGGCTGCATAATAATAAGGACAGTATTTCTTTAGTCTTGTCTGCAGAGTCAGAGTCTGCTGGTATTCCTGGCAGGTTATAAACAGATTCACCATGTTTGCTTTTTGGAGCTCTGCCACTTTGGTTATTAACTCCATTTTCTCTGTGACTTGTCAGAGTGTCTTTGTTTTGTTTTGTGGCTACATCTGAGGAGGTAACAGATGTTTACTGTGCTCTTCTTGAGGTGTGAGATTCTACTGAAATGGTTTGAGTATCTATCTAGAACTTTCCTTTTCAGTAGCTTTGAAAGAATTACTACATGAAGCAACCTGACCATTCCACATTAGTTTATTACACATGCACACACACATGTATAAATTCCACATATCTCTTTGCCATGCTTCTGGCACAGGGCATAACTATCTCAATAAAAAATGCTTTTTGCTGTCTTGAATCTGACTTTTATTGCAATGACATTTCCCCTTGCTCCGTGATATATTTAAAAGGGGTTTTCATGCCACTGAATCATATTGTATACAAAGGAAGGAAGATGACAACATTATTAATCTCTTCCCTTGCTTCCTTGGAAAAAACCCCTTTGGATTTTTTTCTGTCTGGGTTTTACACATTCAAAAAACAACTAACTTCTGTCACCTGTCAATCTGTGATGTATTAGTGCAAAACTGCTCAATTAAATATTAAATATTAAATTTTACCATGCCCTGAATCGAATCTCATGTAGTTTGGTAAATCCCTTAAAAAGATGCTGAATTCACTTATCATGAATACTTATTTTTTTTAATGAAGCTAATTAAAAATATTTCATGTATCTGTCTTCTCTCTTACATGAAAAAGTAGGCCAAGGAATAAATTTTTGTTATGCTATATCTGAACTGCTTCGTGTGCTACCACCTCTGAGCTTATGGCTGTGTGTTTTAGTGTTATGGCCAAAGTGGTTATGGGTTTGAGTGTTTAGCTTATGTGTGTCCAGGTTCTAGGGAAGGAAAAGCTTTGTACAAATTGGTACAATGGGATTTAATCTCCGTGCTGAGTTTTAAAATGCTAATCAAGTTTGTAATGGTACTTGCTCTTGCTAAAGGTAATAACAATTAGACCAAGTGGAATTCCTGTATAAACGATTAGCAGACTCTTCTGGAGAACATATGCTTAGGTAGCAGTCACATGCTCACTGTGCTTTCATTCAATTCCATCACCTGGGTGGTGAATAATTTCATAGAATCCTGGCATGGTTTGGGTTGGAAGGGACCATAAAGATCATCTGGTTCCAACCCCTGCCATGGCCAGAGGCACCTTCCACTAGCCCAGGTTGCTCAGAGCCCCATCCGGGGTGGCCTTGATTATTTCTGGGGATGGGACATCCACAGCTTTTCTGGGCAGCCTGTGCCAGGGCCTCACCACCCTCATGGTAAAGAATCTCTTACTAATATCTAAACCTACCCTCTTTCATTTTGAAATCATTGTCCCTCATCCTACTGCTGCATTCTCTGATATGAGTCCCTCTCCAACTCTCTTGTAGTCCCTTTAGGCACTGAACGGTGCTCTAAGGTTTCCCCAGAGTCTTCTCCATGCTGAACAACCCCAACTCTTTTAGACTGTCTTCATAGGAGACTTTTAAACCTACACATGATCATCTATAATAAATCCAACGTTTTTAGATAAATTAACAAAACTATTATTACTTTTTAAAGAGGCTATTTCTATTCAGCTTGTCTTCCTTTCAGCTTACAGTACTTACAGTGTAATTACAAAGATTAGCAGACACAATTTTACAATGCTCCAAGGTATTCCCTGGGATTGTAATAGAAGAGAAGAACCCGCAGAGGGCACTGTATTGTCTCAGATCAGTCAGAGCCTCCAGATTTGAGGAGGATGTAGGATTTTTTAGGTTTCTGCATTTTCGTAAAATTGCAATCAGAAAATATTTCTTTTCATATATAGAGTGATAAGCAGAGTTGCAGCCTGGATATAAAGGTTTCAATCTCTGTTTCTTATATATTTGAGATGAAAAGGCATAAACCAGAAATATCATGCCATGTTTTCAATGTAATTCTTGCCCTCACCTTCCTTTCTTCACCTATTCTTGTCTGAACATTCCAGATATACAAATACTGGGGAAATGAATGTTTAACTTAACAGAGTAAATTCTAGAACTGCCATGTGTCAGAGCAGGCAATCTGAAAAACACTAGTACAAAGTGTGCAACATTTTCCTCCAGCCCTCTAAAGCAGGGCTCAGATTGCAGGTCTGAGCTCCCCTCCCTGTCAGGAGGATAGTACAATACAGCTCTTGTGCAGAAAGTGATCTGTGAGTGGAAATTTCTCTTGACTGTGGTTTTTCAGAGATTAAAATTTGCCCAACTCTGCTTATACTAAACATTTTTCATGGTTATGGGAAAGTGATGAAAGTGTTGTACTCCACTGTGTGCTTGCAAAGTGGATTTAAATTAAGTTTTAGTGATTTTTAAAATGCAGACTACAAGTTACTGCAGATTTTTTCAAGTGTTCTTGACATTTTTGTTTAGATTAATGGTTTTCCTGAGATAGCTGGTATCCCAGCATTGCAACAGAATGCCTTAGTTTTTTTCTGCAGATGATTATAATAGAATTTGCTTTCTAGTTCCATTTTCCCTAATGTATAGAGTTCTGTCTGAAATACTGTCATGTTTTTTAGGTATTATTGCATGCTTAAACTCATTTTGGTGTCTTCATATGCAACATTTACAAGAGGACTTGCTGCTTTAAAATGATTTTTTTGTTTTGTTTTGAAAGCTGAGCTACAAAACAGACTTCAAGATCAGCCCTTGTTACAAAATGATGCTTTACAGAGAACAGTGAACAATGACAGAGACTTCCATAGTTTGCGAAGTGCTTGGCTAAAAAACATGGCTGTGCCTTGATTTTTGTCTTGGGTCAAAATAGTTTTTCCTGTTTTGAATAATCTGTCTTCTAGTTCTGTAACTGTGATAATGTGAGGTGGATATTCCAGAGGCTCTATATCTGGTCACCTACTACTTCCACTGCAGTGTTGCAGATTTTTCTTCCTGTAAAATTGGGCAGAGGTAGTACCCAGGGGGAAAAAACCAGAGTGAGAAAAGCTAAGAAGTATTGATTCAAATCTTGCTTTAGAAGAGGTTACAAATGATCTTCACCCTTCAGGCTTGTGGCCAAACTTTCATCCTTTGCTTCTTAGCCCCAAGCTGACAACCCCTCCTGGTGTGCAGGAGAAAAGCTGATGCTCGCCATGTGATCAGAGCTTCTGCAACTCAGCATTTAAAAACGCTACTGTCCTTATGCATTTCTGTCAAGGGGACTCAAGACAGGTGAACAGCCTCCTGTTCTTTGATAAAGGAGAATTATTCAGCTGTCAAGGAAATTTATTTGGCAGAGTATAGCTCTTGTTCAAGTCTTCTAAGGTTCAGTGGGCTGGCACGTCCCGGTGAAGGGGAGTTTGCTTTCTGACTGGACCTGGAGGCTGGCACCTGAAAATTGTATTGGAAAACATGTTAATCATTGTAAGGCAGAGGGATGGCAGCCACCTGGATCTGGATGCTTTCACTGAACGAAAAGGAGACTCGATACAAGTCTGTAGTTCTCTGATTCCATGCCCTCCATTGGGACTTCATAGGTTTCCTTAGTACCACATGAATAGACCTCTCAGAAGAGCAGGTAATTGTCACAAAAAATCAGATTTTAAAACCTGACAAATAAATTGTTGCCTGTGACGCCAAATGATAACTATCTGTTCATCTTGATTTGCTGATTTAGTTAGAACAGGATAAGCTGTAAATCCATGGAAAAGGGTAAAAGTCCTGGCAGTACCAAATGTCCTTTTGCCATTGTAAAAGTAGCAGGTATGACAGCAAAGAAAGTGCAAAAAATCCTGTCTTTATTTGCTCCTGCCTGTCTAGCCTGTCTCCTTGATGCTTGCATTGTCTCCAGGTTCCTGCTAGTCCTCCTGAAAGGGAAGGTTATTAGCAGCTCTGCAGATGGGGACTGAGAACTGCACAGCTTCCTATTCGCCCTGCCAAAGAGCACATTTAATGCACATCCCACAGTTAAGGCAAAGCAATACTAAAGCACTTGGAGAAGGTAGACTTGTTCTGATCACTCAGAAGATGACCCAGAGCTTTCAATAGCCCTTTCTTGAAAGCCCCTACTGACTATTCTTTGAAAGTAATTATTCTCTGAGAGCTGAATGGCAGTAAAGTGTATTTGGTTTTGCCTTGATCAGAGTCTGGAGAGCACATCACCCTCCTCTTGGGGTGGGTGGGTAGTGAAAAAAGTACCCATCAGAAGGGGATGTGGCTTGCTACCCTGGCTCACGAAGTCAGCACAGATGTTAAAGATTAAATTAAATAGACACCGTGCTGGTCATGGACCTCTCAAGTAAAGGTTCAGGTGTGCTCCTATTTTTGAACATTCTTTCCCTCAAACTGGGAATTCCGGATGCACACGGTGGCTACAGTGGGGATATCCAGGCAGTGTTCAGAGAATCAGGCTCACTTGAAAAGAAAGCATTTGCATTTCTTCTAAAACTGCTCTTGCAAACTTTCTAATTAAACTTTCCTACACTAAATAAGCAGGGATCTAGGTAGCCTGTGCCAGTGGCCCAGATCTAGCAGCACTTCAGAACTCCTGGTACCAGGCAGCCAACTTCGGTGCAGTATGAACAGCCTCTGTATT
This sequence comes from Hafferia zeledoni, assembly GCA_035583235.1. Taxonomy (NCBI): domain Eukaryota; kingdom Metazoa; phylum Chordata; class Aves; order Passeriformes; family Thamnophilidae; genus Hafferia; species Hafferia zeledoni. The sequence continues at coordinate 13,259,746 of JAWWEV010000018.1, read as the reverse complement.
TTGATCTGTGGGCAGAGGAAAGGACAGAGCCATTTACCACAGGTCTTTCTAAGAATAATCACATAGAAAAATAATTTAACTTGCTAATGAACCGCTGTCTCTGGAGTGCTCCACAGTGGCTTATTAATAAAGTCTACACTGCTATAGATTGGATTACAGCAAGGGTGAGCTTTCTGTCCAAATGAAGTTGTCCAGAAAGACTGTCTGAGCAGGATATAATCTCTGTGATCAGATCTAGGGCATGTCACTGTCATGGACACCTCTCAGCCATAATAAAACATGCCACAGAATCTGTAACAACCACAGGTACTCTGGATTGCTGATCTGGCTGGACGTACTGGAATCTGTAAACTCAGAACGCTCTGAGCTGTTCCTGTGCTGTTTCTGTTTGGCATCTGAGATGGAAATTATGAAGCAATGTTGTTTCCCCTTCCTCTTTTTTATTTGTTTTATGTTAAGCTCCTAAAAACAACTTCTGGAACTTTTTGTGCTGTGTTGCAGCCTGAAGACAATTATAAACCTCTGTAAAAAGGTTTCTCTACTGAACTGTCTGACATATTCATAACTGTAGTGCTGCAAATAGTGCTCCTATTAAGTAGGAATGGGGCTACTGTGCACCCTCCATTATGTGTGTCTTCCAGTGAAGCCAGTTATTGTCTGTTTGGGTGTCCTGATTTATGTAGCTGACTACATGGCAATTGAAAGCAGATTAGAGGAAGGTGAACATGTTTGTCTCTTCTGCGCTGATTCATGTGGGGGACTGTCTCAGCAAACAATCATTATTATTTCACTGAAAAGGCTTTTAATATAGTAAATTCCACTTAGTGACAATCCACTGTGACTCTTTGAAATAGCAGAGTGCATAGAAACCTGCTGGGAATATGGGTAGCATGGCACCAAATTAGAAGTGTATGCAGTAATCTGTCAGCCACTTTTCTGCTAACTGACATATAAAGAAATGCAGAGCAACCTGAATTCTTTAACACTGGTTTCTGTGTTCTGTTTGCAACTTCTTCAGGTTATCTTCAAGCAGCTGAATGTGTAACATTTTCTTCTAGGAATGGGAAAATTATTGTGCTTGTTACAAAGTTGCTTTAATATTATTTTGTCTCCCTGGGGTTTGGCTCATTTATTCTTGTCTGAGTCTGTAATTATGAATTAGAAATCTTTATTTTTGAATGCATGATTCTGACTCCCTCTTAGTGTTTGCTTGTTCCATCATTCCAAATGCTTTGATAATGATATCTGGACAGTACACAAAGAAACTGTATTTTCATATAGTTAAGGCCAATTAAAAATATTCACAATTAATTTTACTGAACAGTTTCAAGTTGGTGTGATGGCAGCTTCATTTTCAGTCCTTCCATGGATTCTGTCATTTGGAATGTGCTTTATAAAATACTGTGTGTAGGCTGATGGCAAGGATGGTGCTGGTGTGATCATTGAGACAAAACTAGGAGGGGCTAACTTCATTTTTAATGAGAAAAATAGAACCAAGCGGTAGTTAATTTTCCATAGGTTTTAGCCACTGTTTTAACACAAGCATTTTATTAGGAACTTTTGTTCTAGTCATGTGTCTTGAAAGCAAGATGATTGAACAATTTAGTTATAACAGCAATAATTGACATTTCAATTACTCTTTTTCATTTTTGTTTTGAGGAAAGTGCCTCAGTTTGAAGATTCAAATAATCTCAGGTAATAAAATTATTTAAGCCATTTAAGCTACATTGTTTCTATAAACTAAACTGCAACCATGTCTGCTCAATGATGCATTAAATATGATGGACTATACATGTGAACAAAACCCTCAAGGAGTGGTACTTATACATTACCAAGATGTTGTAGATGGGGATTAAAGGAGGAAAATATTCTAGTTTTAAGTAGCTTAGTCATTTGGATGTGTCAGCAAAGAATATCAGAAAATGATTATTTAAACTGTTTGGTTGTAATGGCCTATTTTCTCTCAATTTTATCCCATACTCCTATTTAAAACCTTTGTCACCAAAGACCTCTTTAAATAATGGATTGAAGTACTGAGTCATGGCAGAAGAGAGCCCAGTCTGGTCCTGGAATTTATTGGGGCTGTGAGAAATGGGTTTTTGGTCAGTGGTGCAGTAATTCCAGCATCTCCCCGGGCTCCTGAGGAGCTCACACAGCTCCTGTTTTATGCTGCCCCCAGGCAGGCACTGAGGCACCTGGAGCTGCCTCCTGGAGCACTGGCACTGAGGGCTGACACTACTGCCTTGTCCTTGGGGGCTTTTCCTGCAGCTCAGCAGTGTGTGCATGGCAGGGAGATCAGGCTGCCTGGATAAACATCCTCAGTGATAGAGTATTTTGCACTTCCTTTGTTAGTGATGGCGTGGTATTATCATAATAGCAGTTAGGAACATTACATTTACTGTGCCCCTCTGTGAATGGCTGGGCAGTCCAGCAGCCTCACTAAAAGGGCGAGACAGAGACACTCAAACCAGTTTATGAAGTTTTTGTTTCTACAATTTCTGTGTCTGTGACATTCTTGTTCACATTTGTTAAATGCTGTAGTCTTAAATCTTCAGCTCTTTCTGTATCTCTTCCTCTTCATCCTTCCCACCTTGGCAAGAGAGAGGAAGCTTTATGCTACAAAGGCAAGGAAGTTTTATATTTTCCCTCAAAAAAACAGAGATTTTTTTTTTTTTTTTGGTGAGGTGTCCTTTATTCTGTAGCTGTTCTGAGCTTCAGTGAAAACAAAATTTCTGCTCTGGAAAAGGTATTGTCTCACAAATACTCTTTACTTAGTTTACACTCCAGGGAGTTTCTAATGCTCAGTCCCAATACAAATTGCACGTATTAGTTTGCAATTTTGCCAAATTACTGCAGTTACAAATAATTTGACTTTCAGCAATCTTTTGGGGCTTCAGAATCCAAACAGATAAAACCATTTAGGAATTTAAAATTATTTTTCTGGTGAAGCGGAAGATAAATGTAAATGTAATCAAAGAAGATGATATATGGTTCAGTTTTGGGTTAATTGAATTACAGGAAAGAGAGAGCTTTCCCCACCCCAAACACTTCAAATTTAAATTCTGAAACAATGCTCTAGAGTATTTTTCAAGCTTATGACTGTCTCCACTAGGGGTAAAATGTAGCTGGTGACAGTTATAAATAATGCAGGCTGTATTAATGCTCTGCACTGTGGTGTGATTTGTGCTGTAAGGAAGGTGAAACTCGGCTTTGGCAGAGGGGGTAATTTCGAATGAAAGGTTTCAGAAAGCCATCATTTAAAAAAATACTATATATCTGACATTATTATTGTCTAAACATAAAGATTCAGCCCTGACAATTGTAAGCTGATACAAAACCTCGTTCAGGGCAAAGCTGGTGTTTGTGACAGATCGCCGGTCAATATTTTCGTGTCATTTCTGAGAGCTCAGAGCGGCTGCTGTGGTTGCAATGCACACAGCCCTGCTCTTTGACCCCCAAACTGCAGGAATAGGAGAAATTTGGGTGCTCACAGCAAGTAACAGTTAGCAGAGTGGCTCTGGGCCAGGCTAACTTAAAAAAATCCAATGCTTTTCTATGACCTACTGCAGCACCAAGTTCTCCTTCAGTAATTTTCCTTGCTTTCTGACTTTCATCAATACCACCTTACAGCAGCAAAGCCAATTCCTTTCCATGTACCCTGTTGAGCTGACTGTCATCTTCTGTTTGACTCTTTCTGGCTGCAAAACAGTTGGTAACTGCCACACTAAAAGCTGTATTTTGGGAGAGTGAGGGTCAAGAAGAAAGGACTTTGTGAGCAACAAATAACAATTAAAACTTAACACATTGACAAAATGGACATTCCTTGCATATGTCTACAAATTGATGTACACTCAAATGATAGAAGAGATGATTTCCTCCTTTATTTTTTGGTGTGATAGTGCTCCAGGACAGACAGAGCTTTGAAGACAACTTGCCTAGACAGTCTTCTGAGTGAGGAGCCCAGAATGCCCCAAATGCTTTAAGCTGTGACCTTATAAACTGTTTTATTAGAACTAAACTCAATGATTTCATGTTTAAAACAACCCCTCCCCCCCCCCAAAAAAAAATCACAGAGCAAGCAGAGCCTGAGTTGCAGCTTGGTTCTCCAGACTTTGCAGGAGAATCTATAGGTGAAGCTTTGTAATGTCTAACAACGAATTTTGGCACCAGCAACCTCTGCTCAGTTCCTGTTAGTCCTTGAGAAGTTCTACCCTGAGCAGCTGTTTCTTCCCTGTTTCTTTCTGTATTTCTGCTTGGACCCTGCCCCCAGCCCACCCATCCCTGTGCCTCTTCCTGGGTCCTGCCTGTCCTTTTCCCTGGAGTGCTCTGGGGGTTCTGCTCCTCCTCAGGGAACTCTACATCTCCCCAAGAACTCATGAATACAACAAATAATTTGCCTAATTTTTTTTTTAAGGTTTATTGTGGCAAAGATAAGACACATTTGTCTGGAATGCCTGTTATGGAATGACCTTGTGATTTCAGATGGGAAAAAAAGCCATTCAATTTTAAGAGTATGTAGATAAAATCCAGAGTTAAAATTCAGAGAGGACTGCACGGCTCTACCTCTTACAGAAATCACTTTTTTGAGCCTTTTTTTTTTTTTTTTTGAGCTTTACCTATGTACATACATATCTGCTGAGCTAAGCTCTGTGTTGCACAAATTTGAGTTGTCTGTGCAGCATGCTCTGGCTTTTCATCTTCCACTGAAGCTTCTTTGCTGTACTCCTGAAATGATGTAACTGCAAAGAGCTGTGACTGAGCAAAATTTAAAACATTTGGGACATTATGGAGATTTTCTCCATTTCTGCTAATGATTGAACTGAATATTTGCATGAATTATTTCATATGTAGCCATTTCTTTTTACTATAAAATCTTGATTGTTTCTTACCTGACAGAAGATGAAAAATAAAGCTCTGCCATCTGAGTGTCATGAAGATGAAGAGCTTCAATTCAGATTCAGTAGCAGAGTACAGAGGAATGTGGTAAATTTTGTTTTCCTTATTTTTTATAATTTAATAGCTATTGAAAAGCAGAATTTAAATTATATTTAATTACTACGAGTGACAGAAACCGAAAAGTAAAATGGGGAAAAGCCTTTTTTTTGTGCTGAAGCAATATTGCCTGCAAATAAATGGGTGTTTAATCAAGTGGTGTCTCAGACCTCAGTACTCTGAGTTGCTGCTTCTGATATTTTTTATAAATTTGGAGCATGTGTTTCTGAGTTGTTCAGTACAGGAGCACTGGGAAAACAGTAACCTTTGCAAACTGATTTCGCATCAGATGAAAAACTAAGTGAAAATTTATGCCATAAAACTTCAAGTGCCTGGATCCAGAGAATGTTTAATATGTATTTGCAATTAAGCCAGGAGTTATTTTCATGAAACTCCTCTCGGGTAATTGATGGCTCTTTGATGAGAGCTGAGATGACAGCATAGGTGCTCTATCAGTCACTCAAATGAATGTTTCTCTTGCAGTCTTATAGTAGCACTGTTCTTGATTTAATCATCTGAGCAATCCTGGTGCTGGGCTTGGGAGGCTCTCAGCACTTCACTGCCAGGAAACCACCTGCTGCTCTCAAAGGCTTGCAGCTCTTACAGTGGAAAAAGTCCTTTCAACATCAATTAATATCTCAGAGCCAGGGAAAGTCTGCAGCAAGACAAGTAAGTAGTTGAACTACTGCCATTTGCTGCAATCACTGAAGTGCTACAAACATTTGCAGCTTTAGAAATGAATGAGATAGTAAGTGGCTCAGTTAATGTAGTTATCTGATTAGGTTGGGTATAAAAGCATGCTCTAATGTCCCTAATTACCCACCTACTGGAGAATGAACAGTTAATAAAATGGAAAGAGGGTTCTTTGGGGTTTGTTTTTTGTTTGGTTTTGTGTTTGTTTTTTGGGGTTTTTTTGTCCAGAGTACTAGCAATATAGGACCTTCCTTGCCTGCAAAAATTCATCTTGGGAAAGCACCTACTCATAGCTGTGTGGGTGGGGAACAAACTTAGTATTCAAAGGGCAAGTTATGCAGACTGGGATTTTATTTGCATGGAAGTATGAATGTTCATGCTGGAATAGCTGATCTTGTATGTTTTTTTGATTTCCCCTTGAGTTTCTGACATTTTTGGGAGTTTATATTTGTTATATATGGCAATGTAATTTAATGTAAGTTATTATCTCAGGAAAAAAGGAAAGAACTAATGTTATCCCTGCTTTAGCAAGAAATTGAACTAGACCTGTAGAGCTTCCTTTCAAATAACAGTTTTCTAGTGCAAAAATAATAGATTCCCAAAGGTTTTTCCTACTGGAATTTAACAGGAATTAAATATTAAGGATTACATTTTGTAGGGAGGTATTAAAATCTTCTGAAGTTTTGATTTTTTGCAAGGTGTATAGGAAGCCAAAATATGAACTCTTAGGGTATCTCATCAGTGCAGAAAGGCATATCCTGAGCCTGGAGAACTGAGGAAACAAATATCTGTGCCTGTGAGGTACCGAGTAACACTGAAAACCAGGGAAATAGAGACTTGTTGTCAAGCCAGTACCTTATCTAATAGTAATTCATATAGACATATTTTCTGTTACACACTTAAAATACTCTTCTAATTATCCAAACACATCTGAAAATGAGTTGGGAGTTCTATATGCTGCCATGGCCATCCTGAATATTCTCTCCTGGTCTCATGGGATCCTTATTCCCTGCTCTTACAGGAAGGACAGGGCACCTCCCAATTCCCTATAGCTACTCAAAATCTTACTTAAAGCAGACTGAAGTTAACTGCACATTGTACGTGCAGTAAATCATGCATTAAGTTCTGTGACAATAATAAAATAGGTTTATTTATGGGGGGAAAAGCTCCAATATTTTTCTCTGAATTAAATACTCTCTTTTCATCTTATCTCTTTTGTATTTCTCCCTCTCATCTTTCTGGAAAAAGAACTCTTTTTCATGAAAGACAAATATTTAGAAATCACTATGCAAAGCATCAGCACTTCTAATTTTGTCTGGTTGCTTTTGAGATTGTTAATGAAGTCCTGACAGTATCTGTTTAGGCCATGAATATGTCCTCTAACATGTCTTGTCAGTGAATGATATTTTTGAGAGGACTCCTTCTCTTGGTGCTTCTATTGGGCTTTAACCCGACGGCAGACAGAAGTGTTACTGAAGGCACCTGGATGCTCAGCTTGTTCTTCACTGGCTCTTCTGAGGGAATGTTTCTGTTAAAATAACAACAGCAATGAATAGATGTCTGTCCTCCTTGCAGGGATGATGTCCTGGGAATCTCTGCTCAGGGTGGCACATCCTGGCTGCCAGTTTTATTGCAGGAGACCAGGAAATGCTCTGAAGAGCTGGGACAGATGGGATGGCAAGGAGGCAGGTGAGTGGGCTGGGAGCCAGAAGGTTTCAGTCACTGGGGTTGACTAAACTGACTTGCCCTTGCAAAAGTTTGCTGGATTGGCATTTTTAATGGAAAAATTTTGTCTCTGTCTTTTGAGGAACAGTGCTGCTTTTGAACAAAGAGCACCTTCCCTGCCAGGCTGGATTTGGCACCTGGCTTTCTGTGCCTCTTGCATTAGGGCTGCAGGGCAAGGGCAGGTTGCTTCAGTGGCCTCTGACATGAACTGCTCAGCACAAGGCACCTGGAGCCCTCCCCTGAGACCCTGGGAGTCCATCCAGGAGACTGGGCTTGTCGCAGCATCTCCTGACTACAAAATGTAGAACTACTCTCCTTCAGTTCTTAGGCAGACCAGACTAGAGACAGACTACTTGAGCTCATATATTCTGGTTTCACTCTGAATATGCCTAAATTAAGTAAGCAGATTTTAAGGACTAAAAAAATGTTTCACAGCAAACTGGCAGTACCCTGTGAGATTTCTGTAGTGTGTACATTGAAAGGTCCCTAAAAACACCCATCTTGTCTTTTGTTTTGCAAGGATGCAGAGGGTTGGTATCTGTTGTTACTGTCTGTAGCACTGAACCACTAATTAAGCCCCCTCTTGCCCTGTGAGGGACCTTGTCTCCTGTTTCTCAGTAAAGTTTCTTCTATTTATTTATATATTTGTATATTTATTTTTAGCAAATCTAGTTATAGCAGCTGTCTTGCTTTCTTTGCCTTGCTTTTTAAGCTTGGAATTTTGATTACACCCTTGTCTTCTCTGAAGGATGCAAAGCCATTTACAGTATTGTTGACATGTCAGTTCTAATGCCTTCCTGCCTTCCCTTCTGCTCTGCAGAGACACTACCAAAGGGGATTTGATTTGAGGGAGATCAAGATTTTTTGATGACCAATTTTAATATAGGCAGATGAACAGAATTTTTAAATCAGCGTTACTGTTTGACCTCAGGGGAAAAAGGAACAATATATACCATGATGATTGAATATAATCAATCTGCACATACTTTTTTGTTAATTTTGTCTCTCCCTCTTTATATTTAATAAGATCTTCGTATATACATATGAGAAAACTTACTGACAATGTACTGGTTTCTGCAAATTTTCCAGTGCAAATTATTTTTTGTGTCATGCTTTACTTTGCCTCAGACCATTGTGCATGATTTTCTAATTGAAATTTAGGTTATTAAATAGACAAAAGTATATTTCTTTTTTCTTTTTTTTTTTCCCCCCACTTATTTGACAATGCTTCCTAACTAATAGCAGCAAGCTGTCAGGTAGGAAATCAGATTTGAAAACTTTGCTTGGACAAAGCAGGAGGAGGCTGAGATGTTTGGAGAGTCTCCTCTGCTCCTTTCTCAACCATTTGTGCACCAAAGAGCACAACAGGCTGTACCAGCCAGTGCCGTGCCAGGGTGAGCTGCTCCTCCATATGGGCCCAGATAACAAACACAGTGTGTGTCAGAACCGTGGCTTCACTGTCCAGGCACGGATCGCCTGTGCCACACACCCCCAGCAGGGTCCTGGCTCACATTCCATCCTGGGCAATATGCAAATGGCTGAGTTTGGACACAAGATGCAACTCAGAGCTTTATGGCTTTTTTAAGCCTTTTCCCTAATAAAGCTTTTCTGCTCCAGCCCATCTGAGGTTTGATTTATAACTAAGTCGTGTCTTAATCACTGAACAGGAAATCTGCAATATTTGCTTTCACATATGGTGTGACCACTACAGAGCCTGAACTGAAACAAAAGGAAATCTTTTAGATTAAGCAGTAAAATGGAAAACCTTGGAGAGTACTTGGTGTTAACAAGTACTGTTACAGTAGAATGAGGCATTTTCTGTCTTCCAAATAATAGGAAAAGTCAAATGAACAGTGACTGTCAGTAGGCAATTTGCTTGTTTTTCCTTAGAAAGATTGATTTTCTGATGGATCAAAGAAAAAATCCAATCTTTCCACAGTAACAGCTAATAGAAAACAAGGACGCAACAGAAAATAAAGTTGCCAAACTTTGTCCCTTCAGGATCAAGGATCATTGAGTCATGCAAAGAGAAAGAGAAGCAACAGAAAGTAGAAGTTCTCTAAAAGAAAAATAAAACCACAGAGATTTCCTTCTCTCCCATTGACAAGGTAAACAGATACTCCTCTGCTGCTTCAGTGTAATTTCTCCATGCACACTGATTGGTCAGGTTCAGTAAAACAAAGCAGCATTAACTGCAGTCCTATGAAAATATTTTTGCAAATGGTAACATGCATTTGTCGTGAGTAAATGTAATGTAAAGTGGCCCAGTGCAATGATGCTTGTTCTGACTGGGGCTGGGTGCTGCATTGCTTCCTATGCCATGGTGCTCTCCATGCAGGAGAGAGCCCAGAGCCAGCCCTCGGCCTGGAGAGAGGAACCTCCTCTGGGGCTGCTTATGGGCCTGAGGAGCTGCAAGTCAGCCAGAACAGAAAGTTGCTGTGTTACAAAGTAAAGAGCACTAGAAAGGAGCACTGTGCAAGGACATGGTAGGAAGGGAAAAAGAGGTTTGTTCTCAAGTAATTTAATTTTAATTTGGTCATTCCAGTGGGTCGACATTTTCTTGCTTTAAGAATTTACCTTGGTCTAGTTTTCCATATGTTTCATTTAAATGAAAACTGGTTTTGCAGATTGGAAAGCATTGGTATTTTTTGGCTTTTGAAGTGGTGAAGTAATTCCACCCCAAGACACTGGCCAGGTCAGGCCTTGCAATACGCATGAGTCAGAGGAGAAGAATATATTTCCTCATATGGCCAACAATTTAGAAATTCACTCTTGAAAAAGTAAAGACACAGAAGAAAAGCAGCCTCTGGTAAAATGTCCAGACAACTAAAATATCTAATTTTGTTCTTCTGGCATATACTGGTGGAAGGATCTAGGACAGTCTATTGTTTCATCTCAGAAAAATAGGTAGTAGCACAATGCAAGAGATCTCAGATGGAAAAAAGCATAGAAACAGAGCTTTGGCATATGTAATTTTCTGTTTTGAAAGTTAAGCATGTCTAACCACTGTAACTGAGGTAGTCAGTGAACACAGACTGTCAGATTACAGAAATCTGCCTGTAATCCTCCTATCCTGGGTAAAACCAGCAGGCCCAGTATCCTGTTTACAGTTTTCCCTCCTACAAAGTAGATTCCTTACTTTCTTCTTGGGCTTCCTGAATATGCAAGATATGAATTGAAACAGAGAAGCACTGTCACTGCAGAAAATACATAGTTTTTTCAAGCTCTGGCTGTGATCCTCAGGGCATTGTCAGTGTCATGGGGTTGGGGTTTGTGCTCAGATTACTTGGCTCTTTTGCTTTCATGCTCTCATTCCATTTCATAAGAATTCAAATGTCTTTCAAAATAGTTATCTGCACAGCTCTGTGTTATAAAATCAGAACTGATAAGCAAAGTAACTGTTGGTGATAATGCTGACATCATTTTCATCACATACTCCATTTTACCTCCATGCACCCACATTCTAAACTGGCAGCCTTCCCTCCTGGGTGTTACACACTAACTTCCATGTTCTCATTAATACCAAAGATATATTTATCTCCTTCATGTCAGAATTGTTTTGCCTAATCATGTTAGCCATGCACATATATTTAACCTCTTAGTATGGCATGAAAAGGCATGCCAATTACTTTTTATAAACACCTACTTCATTTTGCTTGAGTGTAGAGCCTTTAGCTTTGCTTTGCATTCAAATAAATGTTATAAAAGTGGGAAGAATGTTGATGACATTGAAAACTTTAGTTCCAGGGTTTGACATTCTAAATCTGGTTAAAATCTAAACTCTTTAATGTTTGTTTGTCTGTACTGACCAAAAACACCAGTAGTGTGGTCTGAAATTCTAAATGCTCCCTGAAATGCAGCAGCGCAGTGATTTACTGGCTTCAGCTGTGACCCTTCATGTTTCTCTGGCTGCTTAACTAAAATCATTTTTGTCTCTCCTGTAACACTTTGCAGGCTGCTGATTGAGAACCTTTTGCAGAAACTGTGTAACCCAGCAGGAGGTTATTCAGATCCTATCTTTACTATTAAACTTTTAAGCCCTGTGGTTACATTCGATGGTAGGTTTGGGGAAGGCTGGTCGCTGCTTTGTAGTTCTTCCTTGCAGCCAGCCCTGCAGTGTCAGGCACCACATGCTCTCTGCTAATCACAGGGGCGTGCTGCTGCACAACCCTTCTTAGCGTGTTTGCCTCCCAAGCTTCCATTCTAATAAGGAAAGTGCCAAGTGCCAGATTTCTCTATTGTAAACTAATGATTTCTGATTTGACAAGCAGAGATGAAAGTCAAATATATTTTAGGCTGCAAGGGAGTTTGATACCCTGCTTGTTTGACATTACCGAGGCGTTTTGCTGGTGGCGTTTCTGCGTGTTAACTAGTCTAATGTGAAAAGGGTTGGTAAAAATCTAGAGAAACATTTGTTTCTTTAGAATTGGGTCTCAGGCTAGGCATGGGAGTGCCTGGCCTATGTGGGCAATGGGAATCATTATGCTCAACCCTAGAGGAATGCTCTGTGCTCTTTGGATGGAAAGTGTTGTGGTTAATACAAATACCAGCATTACTCCTGTTGGGGCAGCACAGAAGGAATCCTCTTGCACAAAATGTACTGAGACATCAACACATGTCTTTGACTGCAAAGTGATAACTTGGTGTTGTTTTGCTGTATCAATTCTTTCCTATTATCAGTGAGGTGGATTGAATTTATTGGGTAAAATCCAGGCAATTTTAAACTAGCAAAATGGAATTCAGAGTTGTGAAATCCACATTCTTCATTCTGCAAACTGTGGCTTTTGCCTGTAATGCATATACTATAAAGACAGAGGGATATACAGTACAGTTTTTCATAGGATACAGCTTGGTAATACAAGCACTTTAAATACATTATCCATATTACTGTGCAGGGATTTTTAAAAATGGAAATTGTCACTTCAGCTGCTGGTGTTCTGTGGCAACAAATATGAAGGAAATTGTAATAAACCAAGTCCTTATAAAAATTGAAAGTGCTAGCAGAACTTAATTACTGGCAGAGGGCAGCAGAAAGAAAGCTGACTGTCAGATGAATAGCTCCCCTAAAGGTTTTAATTTTTAATTATAGATTAAAGAAAGACTGTGCTGAGTTGCCTGAGATCAATATGAAATACAGCTCATTCATCCACACTACAGTGCACTAGTGGCATGGTTATAAATATTCGAAAAGAAAATAAAAGTAATATAAACAGCCCTATTTTCTGAGGACAATTACCGCAACTCCTAACGCTGCTGTGTGCTATAGGGTACTGCAGGCAGTTCAGAAACAGTGGCCGTGTTCCAGAGGTGTGGAAGAATGCAACAGAGAAAATGTGTAATTAATGATTGCGAGTATTCATCAGGAGGGGATTTCCCCCGGAGGGTCCTCCTGGTGGGTGTTTGCCCAGCAGCTGAGTGAGCTGCTCAGGGGGCAGTGCCTGCTGCAGCCCGGGGGACACAGCTCACTCCAGTGGTACAGAGCTGTACTTCTGGTCTCAACTGGCATTTTATTTCTTTGCCTAATTTTTGCTCAGATTTAGTTGCTCACTTACTGACCTTTATCTGCTCTGAGACTGCTATTCTGAATTTATTGAATTAATACCAAATGTATTGAATTATGATGTTTAACATAGCAAACAATCATGCTATTCTGTAGGAAAGAATGAAATCAGATTCAATTTTAATTTAATGAACCTTTGATTCTTTTGTGTTCTGAGTAATGCTGAGACAGGTACATTTATTTTCATGTCATACTTAGATAAGAGTATGAGGTTGTTGTACGTTTTAGATACCCTTTCTTTTGACAAGTGAGGTAGGGTTATCTCCACTGAGAGTCTTCTGACAGGAACCAGCTGTGATGCAGGAGACACCCCGGTGGGCTGCGTGGCTGATGTGAGCTCTGCTTACACTGTCTTTGGGAAGATTTGCTCTCAGCTGCTGGTGCTGCAAGCCAGCTCACATTGCTGTTCACAGAGATGCTGACATGGGAGCTTTTGTTTTATGAAAGCCAAGAGGATGTAAAGTTCCACTGATGGCAATGAGGAACACATAGTGCTGGAGCTGCTTGCTGCAAATGCCAAAGATAATTAAGGGGCTTTCACTGAGTCTGGTTGTGGAGGTATCTAATTTACTACATAATTGATTAGTAGCAATTATGTTTATAAATCAAGTTAACAAGACTATACCCATATTCTTTTAGTTACTCATCACTCTGTCAGCACTGCTGATCATTGCCTTGGAAGTATTGTCTCTTTTTCTGGTTTGCATGTCAGAGACAAACAAACTCATGTCTCAGGCAAACTGTACCCTTTAATAGTGTTTCAGAAAGAAACTCGTCTCGTTTGTGAGACTACAGAAGAAACTACCTTCTGGCAACAAAGTCCTTGACTGAGACTGTCTTAAAATATGAAAACTTCTTCTGTGCTGATGTGGAGCCATGAGGTGGATGGTACTGTCTTCAGCCTGTGGAAGTGGAAGGGAGAACAAGCCATGAGCAGCACACCCAGAGCACCTGAAGTTACTGGCAGGTGATGAATCCTCTCAGGTGCTTCTTTTTGGGCACCTCTCCTCCCTCAAATCTCTTATTGAAGGTAGCTACTAGAAATCCCACAAAAGATAACAGCTGTATGCCTTTCCATAGAGCAGCCTCTAGGGAAACGTTGAGTAATGTTCCTTTTATTTTACTTTGTAACAGTTTAATTTGCCAAAAATGTGAAAACACTCTTTGTGCTCACTACCAACACAGGGAGCTGCGAAGAGGGAGGACTTGCTCTGCAAAGCTGAAGTCAGCTTTGATGGATTTGGTGTTTCTCTTTAGCTGAGAAAGAATGTCCAGAATTGCTCATATTTCAACAATGTAAGTAAAAACTTTCCACAATAACTGTGGCTTAGCAGCCACGCATTGTTTGTGAGCTCCTTCCCTCTGCAGAGGGAGGTATCCAGGCTGTTACCATTCTGCCTGCTGTGTTCTCCACTTGATGTTGCTGTCTGAAAGCTCCAAAGGCAGGGGGCTATGGGACATGGTTATACCAGGGGGAAAGTTGCAAGAAATCCCAGTATTATTTTGGTACTGGATGTCATAGAAAAATGTTGTTTGAGGTTATTGGTGCAGAAGAAGAAGTGAAGTTAAAAGGTGAAAAACCAAGATGCAAACAGTGGATGCAGCTGGCAAGAAGCATCCTGGTCCTCAGCCAACAGCATCAGACTGCAATAGATACAGACTGACATTTCAAGGTGAACAAGTTAGCATGGCTGTAGCATTAGATAGCCTCAAAATGTGTATTCAGGGAGGAGAACATTTAAGAGTTTTTCTTTATAACTCTTTGTAGCTGAGAAAACAGTAAGTCAGGGAGAACACTTCAAAAATAATGTGTGGCTGTGCAGAGATTCCTGAGCAGTGTGCTGTAAACAGTCTCTGTGCATGTGTGTGTACCCCAGGCTTCTGGGAGAGCTGCACAGACCCCTGCCATATGTCTGCTGTGCTCCCCGGGTTCACTTTTGATCAGATGGCCTTGCCAGAGCTCTCTGCTTTTGAGATAACTGTGACACAGAACTATTGGTTGTTAAGCAGTGTTAGTGCTTCTAACTCCACTGCTCCCTCCCAATGGCCCTTCTCCTTGCTATGACTTATGTTTTGTAGGCATATCAGTGGAGAATATACATTATCCCAAATATTTTAGAAATTAATGTACTGTGTCAATATTTTAAAGAGCTCTGAAGACTTTGAATGTCATAGTGAGAGGAGGCATAGTTTGAAAATTAAGTCATGGGAAGCAGGAGTTGGAAGAGGCTCGGGCTGTCTGCCCATTTTGGTCACAGATGTGCTGTATGACCTTGGCCAGGACTGCCCCAAGCTCAGACTCTTTCTTGGGCTGAGAGTAGTTCTGATGATTGCAGAGAAGGCTCTACATGCTGTGAGATATTGTGCAAAGCAGCAGAGGGTGATCTTTACTATTTTCACCATATATTTGTCCATAAAGCATTTGTTTCCTTCACAGAGGTGCTATAGATTAATTAAATATCTCGTGTTCCTAAGTGAAAGGGCTCTTGCTATAGCAGAGGGGGTTATTGCTGTGTGGAGAAGGGAATTCCAGACCTCAACAGAAGTGTTTCAGTAGAATGTTTTGCATCAAATCTAAGCAACTCCAATTTCATCATTTCACCGCTGCAGTGAAATTCAAGTAGGCTGGAAGGATGGACAGAGAAAATGCAAGTCTCAAAACAACAAGAAGAAGGCATAAGTCTTGAATAAAAGACCAAACAAATAAAAAAATTGCTTTGTAACAACTGTATTTGCAGTTCACAACCTATAAGAAGGACTTCTCTCTATGCCTTACTGCCCTAGGAATTAAACTTCACAGATTTCAGAGTCTTTCCTTGTGTCTTCTTTCATCAGCAGTTTAGAGTCCTGCTTCGCTGGACTGAACTATTAGGAGTGAATGTAACCCATTGCTTGAATGGCAATCATTGGAGTGTGCCTGAGAGCACCTCCTGGTTTTTGCTGGCACTCCATGGGCCACCCTTTAGCGAGAAACCAGAGCATCAAGAGACGTGGCCTTTCCAGTAGTCAGAGGGGTAAAAGCAGTAAAGTTTATTTTTGGTCTAGAAGTCAAGATATACAAGTCTGAACTACCAGAGAACCCCAAAAGTACTAGCAAAGAAGAAATATGGTATTTTATACAAAGAATAGGAAGGTTTTTCAAAGTCATAGGGGAATTTAAGGTGTCAGGGAGTAATTGCCAAAATTGGAGCTGGGCCAGAATGCAATGACTGCTGTCCTGAGTTTTAAAAATGGCTATGAAATCTTAATGACAGGAAAATGCCAAGGCCTCAGGCTTTGCTCCTTAGGCAGAATGTCCTCTCTTGTATATATTCCCAGAGATCTTTCGGGCTACTTCCTCTCCCAATAAAAGGAACTTTTCTATGAATCAGCAGCATAAACCCATCTCACACCTCTGGTTTTGTGGGAGGTTCCCATTGCAATTTTTTCACTACTGTAGGACTTGAAATTAGAGATTTAAAAAAACCCCCCTGTACAAGAAAGTATGTAAAGTTAAAAGTCTTGCGAAATTGAAGTAATTTATGAAATGCCTTAATTATTAAGTAGCCTTAAAACAATTTAGCAGAAGTTTAAATCCTTTGTGGTATTCTCTAGAGCGGATGTGTGTCTGTAAACTGCTGTATTTGTTGGGAAGCCAAAACTGAATTTCCTGTTGTATCCTCTACCAATAGACTTGATGTGCAGCCTTACTGAAAAAAGGTCATTATCCCTCAGTCTGTGTGGTCTTCTGGGAAAGAACTCACTCTCTGAAGAATGCTGGAAGAAATTTAAAAAGAATTCCAAACTGTGTAGGTTTTCACCTAGGTCAAAGAACTGGAGACATCAAATTAAACTGCAGAACATCTCAAACATTTGTTGTAACTTTTGTCAAGATTAAACTGTCAGCTGCAGAGCTTTAAAAGAAAATACTATAGATCTTATTTTCTGTAACCCCTTTTTTCCCCAAGCATGGCAAATATGGTAACTTCATCAGAGCACTTGTAAATATAAATAAATGTAACAGAGGTTAGGATGTGGTTGATGACACTTAAACTGCTCAGTACATATTGACAAAGAATCAGGACAATTTTATAGGCAAATTCTGATCTCCTCACAGACTCCTGTCATGATATTAATGGAGAAAAGTGTCATGTTGTATTTGATGAACTGTGACCTACGACTGAGTCTTGCCTGATGTTTTGGCATCTTCCAACCTTTTTTCACTTATAGACCTCCTAAACTTTTTGTATTGGTTGCATTTGGTTTCTTGTATTGTGAGTTTAAACCTACTCAGAATGGGCTTTCTGCTCTTAATTCCATATTGGAGACTTTTTATAAGAACTGCAGAGCCCCTGCCAGGGGTCCACAGATCACAAGATTAAACCCTCAGGTTCACACAAAATTCTGTTGGATGGATGCCATCCTTGGTTGGACTGAAATGTTTTACAGCTGGTTTTTTGAGTGTGTCCTGCACCAATTTGACTAGGAAAGTTTACTGAGCTTTTTTTTTATAGGAAAAATAGAAGAGTATAAAGGAAAGAAGAGAGTACATCCAAAAAACTACTGACAAAATCATCATTTGGCTCCCCTGAGAGTGAACAATGGCAAGAATGAGAGACAGAAAGGTCAGAGAAAGAATAATTGGAAGTGGCTATTTATAGCCACTACTGCAGACCTCCTAGGTGTTCCAGCATTTGAAAATGCAGACTGAACCAGGAGAAGTTAATGCAAGTAAGAAAGGTCAGAGAGATAGTAAATGTTGAATGGCATTAATTGAATCTTTGTGGAATAGTTGGAGTGGCAAAACCATTTGGAAACCATGTGAAAAAAACAGCTGTAGGAAACATAGAAAATATTCATATGAATACATTACTATACTTATAATAATATTTGTTTTGTCTCCTGCGTGAAAATATTTTATATAAGTAGGAAGAAAGTGTTGTGGGTCCATACCCTGTTTGCAGAGCAGAACTACTGAAAACTCTGTGTTCCCAGTGGAGGTTGTTAATGAAAATATGGAGGTGAAAACTGCTCTGAATAAATCTCAGGTTTATGCTCTGGGCTAAGGGAATGAAACTTGCAATGATTATAAATGAAAGATCTTAATCGAAGGCATTACTAGAAGTTATACATTAACAAGCAAAGCAAATCCAACTGAGTTGTTCTCATAAGAAAAGGAAGTTGCTTTACAAATGTCAGTAGGGCTTGGGTGAAGATGCTCAGACTTGCTCAGAGATGTGGTACAGCCCCTCTGAGGGAAAGGCTGCCCTTGGCTGAGGCTTGGCCACTTGGCAGAGCAATTACCTTGTGCAGGGGGTGAGCTACAAGAGGTGCTGAACTTTGACATGCTCTCTAAGCATGCTTGAATCGGGTCATCTTTGTTATTGTGGTGAATCCACGCTGTTTTGACCATTGCTCAGAGTCACTGAACTTTAAAATAGCATTGCTTTGCTGAGCTCTTCTGACTAAGGAGCTTGTCTGTAGGAGGTATGAAACTCATTGCTATTCAGTGCAACAGAAGCTCCCTGAGCCCTGCCCTCCCTGCCCACCCCCGTGCCAGGGCTCCCTGAGAGGCAGAACTGGAGTCCTCACACAGAACTTCTCTGCTAGAGCTGTGAGTGCCACGGAACTGCCCTTGCCAGGCACAGTTTGGAAGGCACAGCGCTGTGCCCTCCCTGCAGACCTGGGGGATCCCAATCACTGGGGGCTGTTCAGTCAACACCCAGGCTGGGAGTTTCCCCTTTTCAACTGAGTTTAAGAACAGTAATAAAAGCTGAACTGGAAAATCTCACTAACACTTAGAAATAGGAGTTGAAAGCATTGAATCTTTTCATGACCCTTAGTAATTGCAGAGGAGTGTCCTCTGCCCAGGCCCAGCAGTCTGGCATAGCCACAGTGCAGCAGATTCTACCTCTGTGAATGTCTGAATGATTTTTTTCTCAGATGTATTTTTTTTCCTCTTTAGTTTATGGAAGAATAATAGATTAGTTTATATCTTCATGATCAATCTCTAACTAACTGAACAAAAAATTAATTTTGCTAGTATATTTTCAGTTATAAAGTTTTCCAGAATCAAAACCTTTTAAGTTTTTTTGTATGTGTGAATTAATTCAAGTAATCCAAGAATTTTCAGTCTGTTTAGTGCTATGGGCATAAAACCTATTTTAAAGACTTAGAAAATCTATGAATTCAAATGACCTCCCTTACATTTGATTTCACTTTATTTCATTGGCTGGAGGATGTTATGGATTTTATAAGTGAAAGAACAAAATTGTGAGCTGTTGTCTATTGGTATCACATGAATTTATTTTTAATATATCCCAAATACTCTCACTCCAACTTTAATGTATTCTCTTTTTAATAATTTGATTTATTAAAAAAGCCATGGCTGAAGTGATAAGGCCTTGGAGCATATTCATATTAGTTTAACTAATTGGTTCCAATGGAATTAGATGAGCAGGTAATATAAGGTACTTTTTATTTCATCTGTGCCATTGGCATGAGCTTCCAGTTCTGGAGACAGTAGATGAACCAGAAGTCAAACACATAATTGAAAGTATTTTTCTGGTTTCTCTGGAGTTTCCAGCTTACCTGTAGTTTTCTTTCCAGCTTCCCAGTTCAGAAACCTTGTGCCAATAACCAGTGAACCAGCACTTCCTGCTGCATGAAATGTTACCGACTTGACACATCAAAACCAATTCAGGATAATTTCAGTTTATTTTGCTGTGATTGGTGAATATGGACATGCATTTTTACTCAGATCTTGATATTTGACTGCTGTAACAGTTCCTGTCTGGGAATCACGAATAACAATAATGACAACTATGGTGCATGTGGGAGAAATTCGTGACTCTGTGTGCACATGTTTTTCACATCTTTTTCTTCTCTAATAAAACTCAAAATGTCGAAGTAGTGTGACATAATGAGACAGGAAATATGGCAGGGGCAGGCTGTGGAACGTGCTGCGTTATACACAGTTTCTTGCCAAGGGTGCAGTTCTGCTGAAATACATTTATTTAGATTTTTATTGTCAGGTTGTGTACAAAAAGCAGTTCTGTCTTTTGAAATAGATTTTGCTTACTGTACTTTGCAAGTTTTCCCTTGAACTGGCTTTTCTTTCTGTATTGGAAATTATAGAATAAAAATATTTCCATTGAGCAAGTGGTTTTATGCAACAGAATACTAAAATGAAATTTAAATCAAGTTCCATCTGATGAACCAATGAAAGTCTAAGACACTTGATGATGCTGGAATATTTAGGAGCAAAACTGTAGTCCATGTGGAAACCTTTAAGATGAGCAGGGAACTGTAAAGTAAAGAAAGAGAACTGAGAAGGGTGAGAGGCTGGAGGACACACAGAATGCTGCAATGTGTTCCTGTTCATATTTTTAATTTATAGGAGTTGAGACATACGAATCTAAATGTCTTCTGGTGAATTTAATTAAATATGAGAATTGCCCCTTATAACTAAGTGGCAGAAAGACCTGGAGGGAAAGACCAGACATTGAACTATGTCATCTTTCTGAAAGTGTCTTGCACAGGCTCATAAGAGCTAATGAGGACACAGGAAAATGTGTCTGCAAACAGATGAGAAACTCGTTGTCTCCATTTACTAGTGCTTTGATAATTTTGAGTGCCTAATTCACACTAAGAAAATGTTGAAATATGGTTTATGAACTGCACAGAAGGCATCTTCTAAATAGTAGTTTCTTTTGCAGAACTGCATGATAACATTGTTTATCCAGTTATAAAGTAAAATGGTTTTGGTGTCTTGTTAGCCATGTTCAGCACAAATCCAGTGCACTGCTTTGCTTGGTTTTGGCTACAAGAAAATTTATGTCTTAATGTTATACTTGATGCAAAATTTCTTCTTCTGGCTGGTGACCTCTGCCCTTATAAAGGAACAGCATCAGATGCTTTTCAGAGGTTCTGATACTTTTCTGTTGTAGTTTTACACTTGCCACTTCAGTAGTGCAGTGGGAAAAAAACCCAGGTCATAATCTTCCCTCTGCAGATCCAGTTTTAATCTTGATGCATTTCAGCTTCATGGTATTTTGTTACTTTAGTGCTTGCAGTATGTTACTAGTTATGAGTTCTGATCTCAGTTGGCCATCTCACTATTTATTATGGTTATTCTGTGTCATACAATTTTCTGCTTTCCCTTTCCGGATTGGCTGATGCACCAAGAATGATCTGCATTCTTGATCAATTGCTGAACTTAATTGTACCATATAAATAATTTTGGTCAATATGATTCTGTCATAAAACTCTTGATGATCTGAATAACATTTAAAAATCTCTTTTTCTCTCTCTGAAACAAAGGCAGGAATAGCCATAATACACTCTTTTTCAGTGAAAATATTTTGGATCTTCTAAAACATCAGAGATCTACTGAAATATCAAGATATAGATAACAAAACAAATGGAAAACTGTCCAATAAGTGAAAAGTCTTTTCACTCTCATACACAGGAGCATGATAACTGATGTAGTTAAAAGGAGAAATCGATGTTCCTGCCAGTAACTGGACATAAATCTAAGTATTTTGTGCTCCTGTTGTAGCCTCTAAAAATGAAAAACCCAATGGTAGGGAAAAGACTCTTCCCTGTAGGGGTTAAACAAATAAACAAAACAAATTATCTTTGAAGATGTTCTGATCATGGCAATGCTTGAATATTTAAAGCATAGAAAGGTTAAGTCAAAGCTATAGCTTTTCTCTTTTCAAAAATGTCACGTAAAAAGCAAAGCAATTCGAGGAATGATTGTTGCTGTCAGTATTTTCACTTCAGAATGGACCTCCACAAGGTAAGAAATTGAAAGACGACAAAGAAGAGAACAGACCCAATAGCTGCACTAAACCAAAGGGTAACTTCAAGGTGGTACAATAACATACAGTGTGCTGGGATATCCTTCTCTTTTTGCAAAAAAGTTTTAAAGCCCTTTTTTATAATTTTTTTTTACTTGTTTTTATTTCCCCCAGAGAAAATTTCCTTGTGAGATCAAGGTTTCTCTATTGCTGTGTCCCTGACAGCATCACAGTAGAGAGGTATGTTGCCTCATTTAGCAAAGTAGCCTAATTAATGTAATTCTCTTTAGGCTGGAATTCTGTTGACTACCAATACTGAAAGCATAAAATGCTTTATATCTGGGTATATGAAAGCAATCAGATATGCTCAAGTTTATGAGTTCCATAACTCCATTAAGGGCAAAGGCAGCAAGAAAGGGACATCGACTATTTGAGGTGAGAGAAAATTTGTAACAACTTACAACAAAATTTGAAAACAATTGTTTTCCTCTTTAAAGAAAATTGCCTAGGAAGAAATGATCTCTGCTCTATTGCTTTTTCTCTATTGCACTATGTTTTTGCAGCATTAAAATCTTATGAATCATTTGCAGATCAAGTGTCCTGGCTGTGCCTGGGACCCAGAGGAAAAAACACCTTCCCCTTGGGTCCCTCCTGTGCCCAATAGCAAAGGCACCACTCGTGGCTCTTCTGGGAGAACATGGTGTATGGGTGTTGGTAGCCCACCCAGCCCAGGGTTTGTTCTTCCTCAGTGGTAGCAGGATATGTGGTTTAGGAAACCATCAATGAACTTGTTAATATGGGGAGAGAGAAGCAAACCCAACAAGGCTGAGGGAGTAATAGATATTATGAAATGTAATTCTTGTCAAAACTGATTTAGGAAAAGCAGACAATAATTGAGATAAATGACTATGCTCCACTGCACCTCTTCCTCCCTCCCTTCCACCCCCCCAGCACTACAGGGACATATGAATGTGCTTTTGCTTTTTTTAGTGTTGGCTCTTTGTCAAGGTTATCATTACTTGACTTTCTGATACTGGGTTGTAAAGCTCTAGTCAAACTCATTGATGTCGTGTCTGGAATGCAAGGCTTGACTTCCAGGGCTTCTCTTAGAAACATTCACTAACAACTGAAAGCAGTCACGTGCATTTCAATAAGTGCAATCATTTGAGTGGTTTGGGGTTCATGTCATTATAATGAGAAACAAATTTCATCAAGCAGCAACGAGAGACTCTCTATGGCAATTTAGAATGCTGGGAAAACTTCTATTGAAGAATAGAATATCCCCTTGCGTAGGTTTTAAATGATTGTTTTTCTTTTTTTTCCCCTCATTTTTCTTTTTTCTTTTTCTTTCTTTTAAAAAAATTAACAAAGGATCTCTTTCAATTTCACTTCATCAGTGTTATGAGACTCGATTTAGAAATGTCTGAGCAAACCCAGGAGATTGTAACTGCTGGATCTGAGGGGCCATCCCTTACCATTGTCCCCAGGCTGGTTACAGTGGTCTGTTTGTGGCACTGTGGGGTGGAGGCAGGTGGGACTGAGCCTCCCTTTGTGCTGAATTCCTGCAGTGGGATGCACTTGATGCATATAAAGTCAGGATTACAGGCAACACTTTTCTTCCCCTGGAGGTGGCTCTGAGATGGGTCTGTTAACATGTACCTGTTCAGAATTCCTGAGCACTGGTTTGATGACCTAAAAAACCCAAAAGTGTCTCACAGAAACTTTTTAGAGCCTTCTTCAAGGAAAATTTTATAGCGATTTATCTACCAAAATGACCTAATTTAAGGAAAATTGAATTGCCTTCTCAGTGTCAGATTGTCAGGGCTCTGATTCAGCAATGTGAATTTGAGTAACTTCCATAGTTCCACTTACTAAAGTGGGTTTTAAGAACTGGAGCTTTGGAAATTGAAGTCCATCATTTAAATGCAACAATAAATGCATTGTAGTCTTCTAAAATAACTTGGTAAAGCAGCAGGTTAATTTTGATATATAATACTGTCAGGACACAGGGGGAAAATATCTGTTAGGATTTCTCAGCATCCTTAAGATGTTGAGTCAGTATTGAAAGGAAATGCATGTTTGTAGCAGGGGAATGGTCCTTGCAGCTGGGCTGCTTTGAATGTGGCTGCTCCCTTTCCCAAAGCTGTAGGTCTGTGGTTTCTCCAGCTTGTAGATCCTATGGCCTGATGGACTGGTTGGCTGCTTGCAGACCTGCCACACAGGACTGGAAAGGCTGGAGTGCTGTGGGGATCTGTGGGGAAAGCTGAGCTGGATGAGCTTCACACTTGCCTCTGTCATGAAAACAGATGCCCTTTCTCAAGGGCATGTGAGATCTTTGCTAAGGAATTGAGCTCAGGGACAGAGAACCACTGCCTTCAACACAGCCAAACAGAGGGCTCTGTAGCCTTTCATTTCATCGTGTATCCAACATCTACTCAGTAATTGATGTTCCCACTACACTTTGAACTTCTCCCATAACCACGAGCCCACTGTCCCTTTGTAGCTTGTCTTCCACAGCTCTCCATGCTGTGTAAAACCAGGCTCTAGTGTTGACTTCATTAGTCCTCTGCCACAGTATCTCCATGTTCCTTACTTACCCAAACTTCTGCATTCCTATCCTGATGTGAGCTATACCCTCTTCAGCATAATCCCTGGTGGGATAATCCCCTAACCCACAGTGCTGTCAAAGGACCCAAAGCCTTTGGTTTCTCTGTGCAGACTGCCCAGAATCAGTGTTCACATCCAGCTCAAAGCTATGCAAAACTGCAGAAGCTGCATCTCACCAGATGGCAGGTCCTCAGCCTCTCCCTCAGCACCCTGTGGACCTTGGTGGTGGGGCCACAATCCCTGGGCACCAACCAGCTGTGGACACAGGATCCCCAAACTGCAGCTGGCAAAGGAAATTGTCCTGGGTGCTGCAGAACTGGAGGGACTGAAGACAAGTCTGGTGTCTTGTTTCTCCCAGACAAGTGTCCCTCTTTGCTGACCCTGCACTCCTGCTCTGTAACTCCTGCCACACAGCCCAGTTTGTGTCCATCCTTTGGGCACTGGAGCTGGGAGCTGCTCAGCAGTGCTTGGCCTCTTTGGAGGCCCATGTGGCTTTTGAGCTCTGCATTGGCCACCACCAAACTGCACCTTCTTCCCAGCACGTTGTCCAGATAGGGGTTTGTCCTTTGGGCCTCAGGATGATACCTGGTTTAAATCCTCCCTTATTGATAAATCAGGTTGGCAGCAAACTTTATTTACAATTCATAATTACCTTAAAGTCTCATTACTCAGACACCTGGTGCTTGCTGTCACATTTAAGGTTGCAAACCTGTTTCCACGGCAACAGCTTCTCTGCACACCGTAATTTTGTAGAGCATTTCCCTATTGGCTAAAAAAGAAATCCACAATTCCTTTTTGTCCAAGGTTTAATTTTCCCATCAATCAATTCTAAATTAATTTGAGGTGAAATAATATATTATTTCTCATTAGAAAAAAAAATAGCACCCATTTTCTTTTAGGAAAGACTATTGCAAAAATAGACAGGCTGAGGACTATGAATATTGCTTAGACTGAGAAAAATTTTGGGTTTAATTTAGTTTTAATGAAAGCAAGATAATACTATGGGTATATGAGGCAGTGATTTGTTTTTTAGTTGTACTGCCTGTCCTTTTTCTTGACTTGTTTGCCAGCTTTAAATATTTACTCATTTTTCAAAAGTAGCAGCTGTCTATCTGAGAGATGAACTTTCTTTTGGCCCATATTGTACTTTGAATTTTAGCTGTCCAAAGGGTAAAGATGACCCAGTGCATTCAGGCTACATCCCTTTGACACTCATGTTCATGTTTGTTAGAACTGGACAAAGCTAAAGCTGTGCTGGAGGGTTTGGAGCCTGCAGAGTTGAATTCACACACTGCCATGTATCAGCCCCAGGATTTGCTGCTCTAACTGTTTCTAACTTCAATTTAGCAAACGGATTTTCTTCAGACTTAGTCTTTAACTGACTCCTAAAAAATGTACAAAGCAAATCTAATTTGAAGAAAAATACCATGTTAGTTCTAAAGTTACTTTCATTTAGCAAAATGCACTGTAAACTGATATAATCTTGGTATTGTTTCAGATCTCATTCTATCTGTGTTCAACCATTGCTTCTTAATTTTATCATTCTTGAATTTCTTTGGTTTCTCAAGCTTTGGATTGTCTCTCTGGAATATTCTGCACAGTCTGCTTTGTTCCGTTAGGTAGATTTTAATCAATATAAATCTCATTTAAAGATTTTGAAGGATTTAAATTATGGCCATGTATAAAGACCCAAATTTAGGGGATAACAAAAGGTATTGGGACTCAAGGTATGTTTTTGTTCCCTTTAACATCAATACAAATCTGGATATGCAGAGCCATCTCTGAGTTACTGACGATTTCTTCTGCATCCCCTTTGTGTCCCCAGCAGCTGCAGCAGCCACAGCCCGCCCATGACACTTTCTGGGTGCCAGCTGGGCCCCAAATGCCCCCTTATCCAACAGATTACAGCCCAGGAGGGGTCTTTTTTCTTTAAAAACTGTAGTGCAGGTTGATTGCATATTTACATCTTGGGAGATCAGAAGAAAATACAGTGTTATGTTTAAATTACTTTTATCCTTTGTGTGTGTATAATAATCTTCACTAATCTGAAGGTAGCAGTTTTATTAATGTCATGCAATAACTCCCTATTCAGACTAAAGATATTTTTATACTTCTGTGCTTTTTGTCTGAGGGAATGAGTTGATGGAAATTACTTAAGTAGAAAATTAAAAGCATTGAGCAGTGCAAAAAGTCTGAATCATAAAGCTGGTGATATTAATGTAATGTGAGCATATTTTTTCATTTAGAATTAAAATGTATAGCATTGCAATTTCAGAGTATTCAAAATAATAGGATGTAGGACTTGGGCTGCAAGTCTAGATGGATTCAGTGTTTTTGAAAGCTGTTAAAATAATGGCAGATTTTTGGAAGGAAATATATTTTCTGACATACTTGTGGTCTGGAAATATACTCTGCTCCCAGAAGCAACAGAACACATATTGACTTCTAAAAACACAAATGGTCCAAATCTTATTTGAATCAATACCTCATTGATTTGTAATTATCATATTTTAATGGGATTAATGAATGGTGTATTTTGAATGTTACACTGCACAGGAAATACCTACTTTCCTCATTTAAATTAAAGAATATATTTACTAAAGTGTCAGAGATATTTACTTAGTTCTATTAGAACTCAGTTCTTTCCACAGTTTTGACCCATACCCCTTTAAATTGGTAGTTCAGCAGCAGATTAGCTTAAAGGCACATTTACATTCACTTTTTCATCCTTCTTTACATCCTCGTTCATCAAGTTCAGAGCCTCTGAATTTTTATTAGATTTTTATTGAAATAGTAATGTATAGTGTGAGAATGCAAAAAGCTTGAATATATGGAGGGAGAAAAACCACTGGCATCTAAAATAACATTTGGAGTAATTGAAAAGAGTACATGGATCTTCTGCTGCTTCTGTTCAGATGCTGAGTTTTAGAAGCTGATCATATTACCCAACATCTGCTGACTGTGTCTGTTCCTTGGGCCTGGTGGGTTATTATTTTCCATTATGGCTCTGTTCCTGGGCTGGGCTGTAACAGTAACACAGTTTCTGCAGACCGACACCACAAATTACATGGCAATATTAAACTATCTTTACTCTTGGTGTTTGAATAACACAAGGAGGTCAATAAAACAGATGAAAACTGAGGTTTACAGAGACAGGTCTGGCTAGAGAGGCAAAATGATCTGTGTTTCATATTCAACAGCAGGCAGAGCTGAATATGAAAATGAATATTCAGAGATGCCTTTGTTAATGAGACAGCACATCAAATTAAATAGCAAAACAACATATTTTTCCTGCAAAAGAAGTCATTTCCTGGGTGTGTAGGCAGCTTTTCAATTTTCTTTATTTTCATTAGTACACTTTGTGTAGTGTATTTCCAAACACTTTTTGTAAGATGATTTCTCTTGGAATGACTCTCTTAGTGTTTGCAGCTTGACATCGGTGTTTGGTGTAGCAGCACAATCTCCTGACAACAGCTTTTGAGGAATGAGAGCCACTTTTCCAACATTATTTTGAAAACAACATTTCCCATATAATCAGGAAAAAACACATTCTTTTGATTTTAAAGCCAGCCAACATGCTGACCTGAGCGTGGACCTCTGATGATTACTTGCTATCTACAAATAGCTCACTGATGGTATTTTGGATGAACCCTCAACTCTTGATCAAGCCCTTGTAGGGTGCTAAAGAGCAGGATAACTGCTGGAAATGGGCAGGAGTGGCTACCCTTTAGGAGAAATCTGTGTCAGGGCACTGCAGGTACAGCCAGCTCCATACCAGCTTCTGTTACATTCTTGATATATTGGGGTTTGTTGTGTTTTTTAGTGCCTGCCATGGTATAGGAGAGGAGATGGGAAGTTTATTCATCTTCTGTTTTGTTGTCAAAAGCCATTCAAAGAGTGATGTGGAACTAGTGCACATCTGAAAGAGCCTTGGAATTCCTCTACTTTACACTTAGAACAAGGAACAAGGCAAACTGGGTTTCTCCAGGGATGAGAGGAATGGAAACAGCTGGCATAATGTTATTCCCAACTCCCTTAAGTCTTCTGATGAGTGTTTGAGGACCTTGCCTCAGGCTGATAAGTCAGACATTGGATTACAGTATTTTACATTCTGTTGTTAAATGTGACTTATATCCACAGAATTAACCCCCCCCTCCCAAAACCTCGAAAAGTGATGAGTTGAAATACAAAGCATTTTTACCATGCAAATCACTATACCAATTGAAGAAGTATAATTTTAGTTTCACACTGCCCTGTAGGAAACTTTAGGTCATTTCTGATACTTATCTTTGTTAAAAACACTGTAGAATTTTTGGCAGTGACTGGAAACCTGTCCCTGAAGAGAGGCTGGCTGGAGAAAGGAGACAGGGCGGCTGCTCAGTCACTGTAGGACTGAGAGTTGGGTTCAATGCTGGTAAGATATGAACTACATGGGTGGTGTGCCCTGCCTTGGACACTGGGAGACCTGTTCAGCAAATTTCAAAAATATGAAACAGACTCTTTTCAATCCTCCACATGTGAGCTTTTCCTTTGGAGCCAAGGACCTCAGCCCAAGTACCTCACTGACACATCAAACACCAGCGAACTGCTGGACAACTTTTTCAAAAGAGAACAGACTGTTTTCACAGGCCCAACTTGCAAGGAAAACACCAATTACTGTATTTTGCTGCTTACAGCCCTGCAGTAACACTGAGAATATTTTGTACCTGAGGTTTCCGTAGATTTTCAGATATGTTAAAAAGTTGACAGTAGTTTAGAGAGCTTCAAAGCTAAATATCTGGGCCTGTTGATTTGAAACTGTTCAATTTTTCCAAATGCTGCAATACATCTTTTTTTATTACAGGCTGTGCAATTCTGTCTTGGTCACAGTCAGGTAGGTTGAAAATTTTTTAGTTCTTTTCAAATTTAGCACAAAAAATTAGTCATATATTTATTTTACAAATTGATATTTGTACTATCTGTATAAAGCATATGCCTTGCCTACAAGTTCTTCTTTCCAGAATTTGTTTTCAAGAGCATGTTCTTGATATCTGTGACCCCACTGCCTGTTGATTGATTCCTTCAGTGTCAATGAGCAGCCATTTGAATAATAAGTCTTGTAATGTGGATATTAACCTTTTGCTTTGTACCTTTTTTTTTGATGCTAGTGCATTTTATTGATGATTAAACAGCCATTCTGTTTTGTTTCCCTTGTTTTTAAGTCTGCTGCACTGCTGGCATCCAGGAGGATTTTTGCCAGGGTTTCCAATTTGAAATGTAGTACTCTTAGGAGGGATGTTTTTTTGCTATTATACATACATAGGATGTGAAAGAAAAAAAAGTTTTGGGAGATGGATGCTTTATAATTCTTGTTAGTTTTTAGTTTAAAGCTTTTTTTTTTCCCCAAAAGAAAGAAGTTACAAAGTACATTGCATTAAATAAATATTGCATTAAATGAAAATAATACAAATAGAAACCCCCTTCCCCCTCCCACCCCCAACTTCTCTATTAAAAAAAGATCTGAAAAATGGGCTGATTATAAAAGAGAGATTTTATTCAAGGGGAAAAGAAGAAAGTCAAGGGGTTTTTTTATTTTTAATTTTAAGTTTCAACTTCCTAGCTAAACACAAAGTCATGCAAATGAGGGAAAGGTGAAGAAATTGAATAATTTGAAAGTGAAACAGTATGTCTCATCTTAGAATCAGGAGGGAATTCAATGAACTATTTGATATTGACTCTCTTTCAAGTTCATTAAATAGGGTTTCTCGGTTTCTCAGTTTCTGAATTGGCACTGGAAAAAGTTCTAGCTGATATTAAAATTATTTGCTCTATTTAAGACATTTGCTTCGGCTTGGAGGCAGTAAAGGCGATGCCACCTGATGCAGAGCTGGCCAGAGTGGACTGATTACATGGACTGCTGTCTAAAGTTCTGAGATCTGTGGAGAGCAGGGCTTGCTAATTATATATCTTGACTTAGACTGAAAAGAAATATTTGATAATACTTTTGCCAGAAAACCAGATGAAGTTTTATAATAAGCAGATTTAGTTTGAATCATGTTATGTGCCATCAGCAAGATTTCATTGTGTGTGTGGCCTTATGGCCACACCAGGCACTTATCAGTAGGTAACAGGAACACAAAATCTGTTATTCAGACTGGAAGCTCAGTTTGTTGTTCACAACATTTACTGACTCTTCTGGAAAACAACCTGGTGTTCCTTTGTATATGGACTGGAGTGTGTAGAAGAAATTAATGGACCCATTTCCTATAAATTTACTTAATTATTCCTTTTGGTCTTCCAGAATGTGTCTGGCCATATTTAAACTCACCTACAGTTTACTGTGCACTGTATAAGTAAAGGTACTTGCCTGTTGGCCTGCTTTGGCATTCCCTCCCTGTAAACCTTCTCAGTACTGTGTTTGTAGCTTTCCCTGCACCAGAATATCTGTCTTCATGTTTACCCCACACCTCCCTCCCACCTCTTTCTAGAATTCAAATTGTGTCCTGTGGGCTTTAACCCTGGTCATTCTCATTTCTACTGTTCTGACAGGAAAACAGATTGAAATCCTCATGGTAAGTTTCATATTTGTATTTTTCCTGCTTTTAGAAGTCTGAGTGATTTCCCTCCCCTCCTTTTTAACATCTGTTTCCTTTTTTTGCATTAATTCTTATGCAATTTCTCGTGTTCTGCCTTTTCAAAGAATTGACCTGTTATAGGAACCCTCTATCTGGTCACCGAGTGAACAGCAACATGAATAACGCACTCGGTGCACTTATTGCTCTACTGGGAGTTCATGTGGTTTGCTGGTTTTGTTTCAAATCCTACCACTGAGCCACCCCCCTGTCCTTGTTCTTACCTGAGAACTGCATCCCACTATACAGAGAGCTGCAAAGCCCTGTTGCCATGTCACAGGTATCGTGCCACTGGCAGAGATATCTTGCCACGGAAAAGACAGGACACTCAGAAGTTAAAACAAAATTCTGCAACCACATTTTGAAGGGTATATGTGGTTGGCAATACAGAGTTACAGTGATGCTCCAGTCTAGGAGCAGAAATAGTATCATGTGTGTCTTCTGCAACTCAGGGAGGGAAACACTTGTTCTCATAAACATGTTCAGAGGAAAGGAAAAACAACTCCATTTGGTATTATGTGGCTTCCCTGACCAGGGACTCTGAAACTTCCTGTGAAAAGGAGTGTAGACTTGTGGCTCACTCCTGCCCTTCTCTGGACTGGCCAAATATGACTGAAGTCTGGTCTAGAAGCAAGCTGGAATGTTGTTCCTCAGCTACTGCAGTGCACTGTCAGTTATCTCCTTGTCCTGCCAATGCAACCGCAGCAGCTGCAGTGTGCCCCCAGCCCAAAGCTGCCTCCCAGCCACTTGGCTGGCAGCATAAGCAAAGAAGTGTCTACATGGTTCAGTGTGAGCCATAAATGCAAAAGGTCTGACTGTTTGTGAAAATGTAGGCTCTGGAGTCACTTCAGCATTGCAATATTGGAGCCACATCTAAATAGCATAAGAAGTCTCAGTCTCAACTTATATAAAGCAAATGAAATATCTAATTGTAAAATACATGGTGGCAGCAGTCTTGTGATTGTGAGTTATACTCTAGAAGCTATGAAGAGCCTTGGAAGAAGAAAAATGTATCTGTCTGTGACTAAAATACCTTCAATCTTCACTCTCTTGAAGTATGTAAAGCTGGATACTTAGTTCTTCTTTGTTTCCCCCCCGATTTTGGAAGGAAATCACATGCAAACCATCAATTATTGAATGGTATACAGTTTACAGTGTGACAGAAACGCTGCTCATTCTGCTATTGCAAATAGTAGTTTCTGTGTTTCATTGCTGAGAGTTGCCATTTCAAAATACGTTTATGAAGACTCAAAGGAAAATATTCCCCTTTGCTAGAAACTTTACAAATGTAGTATTTTTCAGTAACTTCATGCAATTCAGTAATAGAATGGCATTTTTGCTGTGGGCTCAGTACAAGAATTTTTTTTTTTTTTTGAAAGATGATATGGAATAGCTGAAATAAGGAGAGCTTGGACTGTTTGTTTGGAGTAGATATTATCTCTGAAAAATAAAAGCATAAGGAATACCATCTGGACTATGAAAATATGCCATTGAAATCATTACAGTATTAAGGAAAACAACCTACTAACATTTAGTAGTGTAAAGAATATTATTGCTATCACTTTAAATAGGGTGGCAAACCCAAGGATTTATTGGAGCAAGGAAATTCTCCACTTTGAGAGAAACAAAATTCTTCTATTTTATTAATGGCCTCTGGTCACCAGTTTGGATAAACTCATTTGATGCAAGCCTGTTAGCAATGCAAAGCTGGTGCTGAATTACCATCCCAGCCTCCCTTGTGATGGAAATGTGTGTCTACAGCTACAAATGTAAAACCTCCTACAGATTTTCAATGTTTTGTTCCTTACATAGCTGGTGTTTCTCTTGGCACTTAGAGAACCATGTATTCTTCTCTGGAGATCAAAATATTGCCTGTGCCAGCAATACATACACCCCAAGCTGTACAAGATGAATTCATGTCAAGTCACCTGTAGAGCCTGATAACCATACTGGTAATTTGTCAGCATGACCTTAAGGGACCTGCCTGTCCACTAAAGGATCCACTGATGGCCATCTGCTCCTGCTGCATTTCCCCATCCTTTTGAGCCCATCCATCAGCATGTGTGCAGGAAAGCAGGAGTGTGTTTTAGCAGAGTGGCCTCTACTCAATTACACGAACTTGGGGCTCTCTGTGGGGAGCTCTTCTAGGCCCATATTTGTCCCCTGCAAAGTGGTCATGATGTTGCTCACGTAGCATCCACTGTACGTAGAGAAAAGGTCCCACTGTGAACTTGCTGGGCTGCTCGTTAAGTGCATTGAACTCTTCTAATTGGAATGCTTGTATTGAATAGTAAAGTCCTGGGTCTATATTTGCCTTTGCAGTGTCTAATTCACTCTGTGTGAGATTGGTCATTGAGGCCTCAGGTTTTCCAGGAGCTACGAACCAATCTTTAATTCTCTGTTAAGTGCAGGGAGTTCTCTTTTTGAAAGTTGTCTTTTGTATGTTGAACTTTAAATGATTTGAACATCAAATAAGCATTGAACTTTACATAATTTTCTCCCTGAGCTTTGATAAAACAGTGAACCTGCATAAAAGGTAAAATTATTTAGCCTGTGCAGGCCTGATTTTGAATAAAACTTTCTTTTTTCTCAGCAGCTGAAACTTGGTGGAGGTTTCAATGATTGGGATGAAAGGCACCTTGCCTGTGCACCAGAGCAGCTCACAATGGGAACTGCAGAGGAGGCAGATTGTTGTGTGACACTGGACACCTTCCAACACTTTGCCTTCAGCCCACCTGTGCTGCAGGTAACAGTGACCTGTTCTTTGCCAGCTTTTACATGGAGTTAATTTATATGAAACTCCATTTATGAAAGATGAGGTTTTCACACCCTTGATTGATCAGTCTCAGATCTTTTAGAAGTATTACATTCTTGGTAATCTATCTGCTTGAAGTCTTGCAACAATACATATAGAGTTTTCTGTCATTAAGAGTTTCTGATTCACAGGTTTGCATTTCTGGTAGCTGAAACAGCCTGTATTTCAAATTTCTGAACTTTACAAGCTATGCTAGGGATCTGCATGGAGCAAAATCTCTACCTCTAAGATAGGATTAGAGACAGAAAAAGTAAAACAAACCTTAAAAACGTTGGATTTTTTTTCTAAGTAAGGTTCTGAAAAATGGACTAATTTATTTGCTTTACTCATTCTATGTGAAAGGAGAGCACAGTACTTTGATAAATAAAATAAAAATTATAGCAGCATTCTTTTTATTATCTGTTCTACTCATTGTATTATTGCCTGGAAAATCAGCAACAACAGAGCAACATCAAGGGCAGTTTTACACACATTTACCTTCTTATGTACAGTATCAAGTACGTTGATGTTTAATATATTGGTTCCTTGGGTTTATCCACAATAATCCCCATCCACGCATCCATTTATAGGTGACTGTGCAAGTTCCTCCTTGCAAAATGCTCTCCTTAGCCATTACCAGTGGACAGTTTATTAATTTCTGACTGAATTTGAGGAACCTACCACTGTTGAGAACAGATGTGCTGCAACTGGGATACAAATGGAAAGATTATATGCTTGCTCCTGCTTATGCATGTTGGGGGAAATGAGCTCCAGCAGGGTGGTGGAGCTGAACCCAAGGCTGACTGTAATTGGTGAAACAAACCCGATAATTAGAGACGTGATAATTAGAGATGTGAAAACCCCTCTAGCAGAGGGACACAGTTAAGTGGTTGTGCCTTTGGCCTCTCAATAAGAAAAATGGGCTTGTGGAAAGAAGACTGTTTTAATAACATCAGATTTCAAAAAACCCCCCAAAAAAGCCATTTGCCTGTCATTGCATGGAATGTTATAATCCATATTCTGGGGAAAACAATACTGAATTTTAGATACATATTTGGATCAAAACCTAGCACCATCTATTTCCATCTTAAAGCTTAATTAGGTGCATAACCAATGCAGTAGCAGCAAATCTACTGATATTACAGCAGTTACTCATTTTTTATGTTTCTATAATTTCAGAATTATTTTAGAGAGAATGTAATATGAAAAGAGAGACACTCTAAGTGGCCCAAGGTCATTGTGGTAGTACTAGTTAGAAAAAACCAGACCGATTTTTTAATATTGCATTTTATAGGCAGTTAAAAATGCTTCCAAACAGCTTCACTCATGAATACAATTCTCTTTTTTAATAACCTGAGGGCCTCCAAAAAGCAATGAGAACAAAATGATTGTTCTGCAAGTGCATTTCTAGGCAAAGTGTAATGACATATTCACACAGCAGTTTTGTAATACAGGAAGAACTACAAAAGAGTAGCAAAAGAAGACCATGTTCTGATTTGCTTGTTGAGCTGCTCTCCCCACAGGTAAGATGGGAATGACTAAAACAATACCACCACCATTTTTTAAGGATTTCCTTCTGGTTTGTGTGATCAAAAAAACTTCTTTTTTAAATTTTTTTTTATTTTTTATTTTAGGACTGTAGTTCAAAGCTCAAATTCATAACAAAAGTTATGATGTGTCAGTGTGTCATTTTGAGTTTAGGCAGGAAATTTAGGCAGTGAAATCTACACAGAGCTTTGTATTTTATAGGTAGCAAAAATCTGAAACAAAACCAAGTGCAGAGTAAGAGGATCCTCATGCAAGAAATCTGTTTCAAGGAGTCCTCTGATACCAAGTAAGGTGGTGAGAGGATGACATCAGTTGCAACACAAGTTCAGGGAATATTACCAATGACAGAACCTATTGAACATGACCTTGTGCTTAGACTGCCAGTCAAGCTTGTCTAATGGTACTAAAACCAGGAGAACAAAGGCCTGAATTTCAGGGAGGCTTTAGGAAGCAATTGCAGCAGTCAATTACCTTAGGTGAGACAGGTTCTCCAGGGGAATGAAGAACCTACAAAGGAGGGAATACTTGCAGGCTATTTTGATGCTTTAGAGGTATTTTCTTCTTCTTCTTTTACACATCTCTCTCACCCTAAATCTTAGTCAAAAAAGACATTTTCTAGATGTTTTTTCTTCATTTCTACTTGGAACGAATCTCTCAATATTTGCATGAAAGATAGATTACATATAAATATTTAGATGTCGGGTGAAAGGCAGTCTGAAGTCTCGTCACAGAGAGATGCATTGGCAGGAGTAAGATAAACCTTGTCTCTGTTTTGCAGACAAAATTAACTGAAGTTGTTTGCCTGGAACATTCAGGTCTGGAAAAACCTCAAAGATCTTTCTTTATAAATAGTGTGCTGACTGTGGTGTATCTGTTATTGTATGAATAATTTATATAGATCTGGAATCTTTCTGTATGTTTTAATGTCTTTTAGGCAAAGGTAATAATTTTACAACTAGATAAATCAGTCAGACAGTTAAAAATATGTTTTACTTCCTGGCTTAAATCACCCTGAGTTATGAAATGGGTTTTCACTCTGTGTGGCACTAGGTCTGTGAGACAGTAAGAAGAAAAACCAACTACATAGGTTGGGCTATGCTTATCTTCAGCACTGGTGTGGAAATCACTGACTATCTAAAAGCAGTTATACTCAATTTATAGTCTTGGATTCCAAGTTTTTCCTTTATCTATTTTTATTTTCATAGAAATGCTGCTATTGGGACAAAAAACCCATAAAAACAAAAAAATTCACATTTCCAAGTGGGAGTAGTTTACATAAGAAGGTCCTTCAGAGCAGTGCAGTGCCTTGCATGCCTCCAAAACCTTGTGCACACAGAGCACATGGGAACTCAGGGGGTAGCTCAGCCCTGGAGCTGCATGGGACTTGCAAATGCAGTACTTCAGAATTGCCCCCCCGTCTCACTGCACTCATACTCACTGCTGCTGGAAACTGCATGCTCTGCATAGTGCTAAAGCAGAAAAGCCTGGTGGTGGTGGGGAAGGAAGGCAGATCAAGTCACTGGGTAACCCCCATGCATTCTTCTCTCTGCAGGTGCATAGAGGCACTGGGATTTATTTTCAATGCAACCCTTAAACTCTGCATCCATCCCAGGCTGACAGTGCAGTTGGCTGTGCTGATTCATAAGGCACTGTTCCCACAAGTGCAT
This sequence comes from Hafferia zeledoni, assembly GCA_035583235.1. Classification (NCBI taxonomy): domain Eukaryota; kingdom Metazoa; phylum Chordata; class Aves; order Passeriformes; family Thamnophilidae; genus Hafferia; species Hafferia zeledoni. The sequence goes on along the minus strand of JAWWEV010000018.1, from coordinate 13,222,766 downwards.
TCTTTTGAAGCAACTACTCTTTTCTACTAAAACCACTAAATAAGTATCATATGGCATGATTTAGTGTATGAAGGACAGTTAAGGGAGTGGATCCTCATTCATACAACTTTGATTTTTAGATCATTATATATAAAACTCATGAATCTTTACCAAACTGCTTCATTCACTGAAACCCAGAATTGATTTTTTTTTTCACTGTGAGGCTTGTGCTGAGCAGATCAATGTTTAAGCATGTGTGAAAGCAGAAGTCATAAATCACCTACTTCACTACAAACTCTTGGGATTTCAGTAGCAGGTTTTTAAAGCCTGTTGCACTAATGTTACATAAGGGGTATATCTACTTATTATGCAGTAAAGTATTTTTCTCTAGTAATATCTATATGTGCAGCTAGGAGAGGTTTTTCTTCTTTTATTGTTTTGTTTTGGCTCAAGGTATGGACTGGCCTTTATTAAAATGAAAAAACAATGGAAAAATACATTGAACTTAATATTTTATATAGGGTTTTTATCTTTATACAGTGTTCCATAAAGTCCTTTATGACATTTAGCATTTACCTTGTGTTTGTTTAATAAGTTACTTACTTTGTATTCTATTCACTCCTAAATACCTTGCTTGGAGTCAAAGCCTGACTATATTAGATGCTGTGGAAATGTGAAAGAAGAGGACAATCTGGTTTTACCATCTGCTACTTGGTCTTGTGAATGTGCACTTATAGGGCTCATTTTATGCAGGTTATACGGTTTCTGTCATATTAAAAGCAGTGCTTGCCATGGATTAACTGTGCATATGGAAGCCCTTGCCTAAAGGCTCAGGGCTACAAGCACGGCTCGAATTGTTCTTGCTAAGAGGCTGGTTTGTATATAAGGTTGTGTGTGTGTGTGTGTAAGGAAGAGCTGCAGGTTAAAGCATGTTCTAGGAAGGAGCAAAGGAAAGTGGCAACGACGTTTCTATGAATAAAGGCCACCCTCATGTACAGTCATGAACTATAAAGAACAGCTTGGATAAGAATTCCCTACCCCAGAATCCGTGGTGGCTCCCCATGGATGTTGTGTGAGGGCTGTCACACAACCTTCATGAGCATGTTTGCAGTTGTGCTTCACAGTGTCAGTGAGGCAAAGCTTTGCTGTGTTTAGTGTCTAAACTGGGCTGATGGTTTCTTAATTTGATGTCAGTGAAACTGAGCAGATTTATAGGACTTGGCATAACTGCAGAAGATTCAAGTTGTCTGTGCTCTGCAACTGGAGGTTTCCTTGACTCTCGTTCAGCTTCTGTATCCACAAATCAGAGATTATAATTAACTTTGCTTTGTGCAAGACTAGTAACTCCTCAACTGATGTGATTTCCTAGGATTATCTTCTTTCATCTTGCAGGTTGTTATTTTATTTTACCCACACTCCTAATAAAATAAAGTTCTATGTTCTAATAGGGTTCAAGTTACATAGGAAATCTTTAAACAACATGGTTATCAGAAGTTAATTATGCAAATAATTCAAGTACTCCACTGAGACCTAGGAGAGTCAGACTCAATTAATCAGTAATAATTGAAACCTCTTAGTGCTTATTGTGTTTGGTTTTTATTTTGGAAAATAGTTTTTGAATGAAATTGACACTTATTTAATATTTTGTTTCAATTCCCATACTAACATAATATACTCAGCTAGGATCTTGCAGGCTGTGAATAAGCAAAATGAACTATGAACTTCACTAGTCTGAAAAGTAAATGGCTTGCATATTCATGAGGCTTTATAATTGTCACTGATGGATAACACTGCACATTTTGTACATTTCCTACCTCTCTCCATGAGTCTCTGAAGTCAAATGTCTTTTGATTTGCTCTGTGGGGTATAGAAAGTGTTTTCCAGGTGCATTGAAGAACAGAAGAATAACTAGCCCTTAATTTATTTGGCCCATTACAATGTCTTTCATGGGAGCTTATTCACGTTAGTTATTTACCAGGTACATTAACTCATCTGTTGTCTGAGGATTAAGCTTAACAATTGCCAAATAAGTTTTCTGAGGAGTTTCCATTGTACAACCTATAATTTCGGGGACTACACTGATTATAGAGAAGAATCAACTTAACCCCCTTGGAATATAACAGCTAAAAGAGCCAGGCTTTTCTGAGGTCATCATTCAGCACCACTGCCATGTAATGCAAACCCTGCACACTCCTGGAGCTGCTGCGGCCACCTCTGTGCCAGGGGCTCGTAGGGCTCAGGTTACAAGTAGAAGAGAGATTATTTGTAGCAGAATTGAAGGGAAAGCAGCGCCTCAGCAGCCTTGTGTGTGTCCTAATGGCAGTGTGAGGGGAGGGGATTTAGGAACTTCTGTCAACCTGCAAGAAATAACTGGCTGATCCATAAACTCAGGAAGCAATTCCACAGCCAGCAGGGCAGGGGTGAATTATTATTATTTTTTTTTTTTAAGACAGAAGGATCCTAACAATGGTACCAACCCTTTACTTCCCTGACCATATTTTTTTAAATTATCAGCCTCGAAATAACCAGCCCCTGTGGATTGCCTCTACTACATAAGAGAGAGACACACAATTCCATCACTGCAGAGAATGGCTGAGCTTGATTCATGCAAAAGTGTGCACCACCCTGCCCAGCCTCACACATCCTGCAGGATTGTGTCATGGACAGAACTTCCACATTGAAAAGTTAGCCATGTATGAACTTTAGGTACCCCTGGAGGTACATGGGGGTACCTGAGGGGTTTGAGTATTTTGGTTTTTGCTTTTGTTGCCTAGGTCCCTTTCAGACGTAGATGCACACTGTTTCCTTTAAAGCCTCTTTATTTTAGATGTATTTGTGTCTTTTCTAGTCCTCTGACTGCACTATCAATGCTTTCTAATAAGCAAGATGTGTATCAGTTTTTATTACAAATAATCTATCTGTATGAATAGCTTGAGTAAAAATGTTTTCAGGAGATTTGTGTTTCAAATTGATATTTGAGAAGAGCTGTATGTTTATTTAGATCAACAAACAAAACAGAAGAATCACCAACTGGCAAACCAAGCACTGTTGGTTCTGTCTCCATGATACCAAGCCCCTCACTCCCTTCCCCCGAAATGTTGTTTCCATAGTCTATCAGAATGAGAAATGAAATTGAAACTTAACTGGAAATGACAAAGATGCTCTTGGAGATGAAGTCTGATGAAAATCCATCAGTGTGGCAGAGGGAGATTGTATTTCAGGGCAGTTCACCTGTCTGCGCTGGAAGGACTCTGAAGCTGCAGACAGTGACAAAGTACTGGATCTATTATTTGCATATTTATGTCAAAGCTGCATCTTGCCAAATTTAAAATGTCCTCCCAAATTATATCCCATGACAGGAAACCTGAAATGGGAAATAGCACAATATTGTGATTAGAGTGTCATCTATAATAGGGCTGTTTCCAGAGCCCTTTGCTTGGGTATCTTGCAATAGGTGGCTTTTTCTTTCACATAGCACCAATTAACTTGAATCAATTGTTGTTGTGCATATAACTTTAATTTGACATGTGTGTTTTTTTACGTAAAGATATAGTCTAGTTTGGAACAAAAGGTCACTCACAGTCGTATTTAGGATGATAGCAATGCTGGTACTAAAGATGACAGAATTGACTCCATTCCCAAAGAGCAATTCTCTTCTATATCTCATTTAGAAAAAGCACATCAAAGCCAGCATGTGGGGAGAAAGCTTGAACTTTTGGAGGGGTACACTAAGCCAATCACAGTTCTTTTTTTTTATGAGCAGAAGCTGATCCAAGTAATTGCATTTATATTGGTGAACAACATACAGTGGCAATTGGTATGAAATTGTATTGACAGACCCCAATTAAGCATATTTGCTCAGAGGGGATAATTGTAAAATTCCTGATGTGTAGAGGAATAGAATGCAATTTTAATACTATGCTCATGCAAAATTCAGGAAAGTTATAATCAGTATTTCTTATGGAATAATTCTACATTGCACTTTTTGTATTTGCTTTACACCATCATATTAGCATTTTCAGGTTAAAGTAATAATGTGGCAAATTAAGATTCAGAACACACCAACGCTGTGTGTTCCTGCTCAGTGCCTCAGATTCTGCTGTTCAGTCAGGATTTCACTCTCAACAGGTCTCACCTGTGCCTCTCCCGCAGGGTGCAGAGCCCAATGAGGCACAGCTGAAAACAATCTGCTTCAAGTGCTGCTCGATGCCCCAGGAAGGGTGAGGTGCTCAGCACAGGCCCTGGGAAGGGCTGTCACTGTGTTAGTGGGGCCTTGGTGGCTGTTTGGGACAGTTTGGGGTGCACAGAGGTGGGGGTGGCCACACCTGGGCCCAGGAGAACAGGTAAGAGTGAGACAGAACCGGCACATCTTGCAATTATGATGTGGCTTTCCTTCAACTTTCTTACTATTTCTTCTGTGCTCACTTTGCAAATGTTTTTATGCTCAAATTTGGTAGCACAACACCAAATTTCATTAGAAAAAAAGAGCTGTAATATTTGGTGATTAAATAGGTGGGTATCTGGATAATTTCAATTTTTAAATGTGTGAATGTCATCAGTGGCTCTGGTCAATGTTTGTGTGATGGAGCCCCTCGATGATTGTACTTTTCTGGTCCAGGAACAACAGATCATATTCAGCATATTTGCATTCAATTAGTTGAAAAATATTTTTTAATATTTTAAGATAAAATGGGATCAGTAATTTGCTATTTACATGCAGTGAGTATCTAAATTAGTTGAAAAAGTTTATTACTTACTTATCTCTAAAGTAAACATGCCTCTTTAATTTTAGGGATTTATATTAATCATAATGGAACCTGTGATGGTGTTGGAGCCAGCCAGCCTTAAAACCTAATATGGTGGGACATATAAGGTTACATGTTAAAAATGTGACTCATTAATATTTTCATAGTACCTACACTGCTCAAACTGGATGTATTTAATTATAGTTTTAGCATTTCTGGAGTGGCTGTGGCATGAAAATTTAATCATGGCCTTTAAGTACGATATTATTGATTTTGTATTTGCTTGAAAAAACTACTATTTGATTATTTTACTGTGTCAGTGACTGAAAAACATAACAATAAATACTTTTCTCCTGGAGATCATACATTTAAAAATATGCCAGCTGCAGTCCAATAATTTTACAATCTGTTCTGCACTATATAGGACATTGAGATGTAGTGTAATCTAACTTAGATTTTATTAAATCTCACTGTACTAACTTACTGAATATTTCTTCTTTTCAAAAGCATTTCCAGGCTTTTCTGGGGCTTACTTGAAATATTTAGTAGTTTCTCAGATATTATTTTGTAATTTTGAGCATGAGATATTAAAATACACATATTTTCTGTAGATACAGAAATTCTGTGCTTTTACTCAAGTTCTGTAGATGAAAGGGAAGTGAATTTGTAGCTCTGCAATGACTGTCATGGGAGACTACAAGACTAGTTTAGAACCACTTCATATATCAGAAAATACACTGTAATTACATGATATGATATAAAACTGAAGGACACGAAGCCCTTATTAATATTATGGTTATGATAAGTTTAGACCTTCATCAATCAAATGGAGAATAGATATATTCCTAATTATGCTACATCATGATATTTCTCAATAAAGTTCCCTAATTCAAAGGAATTAATGCGTATAAAGGAAGAAGTATAACCTCCCATCTGAAAACTACCTCAGACCTTTGTAATAGTTACACTACATAATAAATGTCTGTTTAATGACTTAGCCAATTCAGAAATGTAGTTGGGATAAAACATGTATTGAAACAGAAAGAGTTCGTGGGAACTACTGCTGCAAAGTAGCCTTTGTGATGTATTGTTTTTCTGGTAGAGATATTTGTGTTTTATTCTGGAATATATGTTATGCAGGGGCTGATAATAAACTTTTGTATTGCAGACTGAGAGTGCTACAACGACTTCTTAAGTAGAACTGTTGGCCCCTTGGCTCTGACTTGTCAGCTTGTCTCAGTAGGTACACTGGTTTCATTAAGAAATTTGTTTGTAAAATTATGCAAATGTCTATAACTTCTATATTGAAGCCTCAAATTGAAGAAATCATGTTGAAACTTAAAAAGCACTGGACACATGTCTGGATGTGAAATCAGCTCTAATCCTGCCTGGTTGGGGTACATACAGCTTTCAGAAAGTATTCACTCAGGATTTCATAAAGCAAGAACAGTATTTTCTCAGTATTTTTCTGAACCACCTAAACACTTACAGAATAATGCAAGAGGAATTTAGTGCAATTCTCTTCTTCAACGTTAAACTCAGAACACACCCATCTTTTTTAAAGTACAGATTCAAGCTGGAAAATTGTCTCATCTCTTCTCCCTCTGGCAAAAAAATGTTCCCAATGAGACATTTTTAATGCATTGCAGTGCAGAGTATTCAGTGTGTCAGTGTGCAAACAGCAGTGATGGCGATAGGATCTCATTGCTCAAAAGGCTTTCTTGTAAAAAGAACCCTCAAAAAATTCTTGTTGTCGTTTCACCTGAACACTTTCTTATCTAAAGCCTGCTGCATATATCACAGTTTAATTTCCTCAGGATACATCAACTTTCACTCCTTTACCTTACTGTGTATTTGTATTATAAGTGCTGATGATCCATATCTTTTTGCTGAAGGTCTATAAGAATATTTATTGCTTTATTCCAACTTCCCATGGCCATCAGTGTTGGTCTATTTAGATGTTGAAAGCATTAAATTGGAACATACATTGCAAAAAAAGTGTAGAATAAAATGAATGTGTGTTTTCATGTGTTAGATACTGCAAATTGCTGTCATTATTTTGGCTGTATCTGTGAAAGGTTGACAATTCAGAACGTTTTTATGATGCAAATGTCAGAGTTGTGCTGATGGATGTTAATCTGGTAGGTAAAACTTCAAACCAATAAATGGATTATTTGCTACAGATAATTACACTGGATTTCATGTTTAAGTATGAATGCAGAGAAGGTAAAGAGAATGGAATGTACAGGGAGATTTGCTGCTAATTCCTTTTTTTCTTTTCCTTTTGTTTAGTGTACAAAGATGATGCTGTTCTGACATACAGCATGTGCATTTCATGTGAGTATTCTGCTTATCTTATACAAAGGGCGTAGTCCATCTGTAGTTACAACCAATACTTTCTTGCTAATTGTTGATTCTTGATTATTTTGAAAATGTTTGACTGAAAAGACATCCTCTGAAGTTGTGTGTGCTCCAGAACAATCACTGTATTGCTGGCTGTCTCTGGGGTCAATGTTCAGGCTGCTGAATCTTGACCTGTGCAAGATACACTTAAGTAATTTCTAAGAAAATAATCTGAGGAAAACCTCCTTTTCCATTTTGACTGAAATGTGCTACTTAGAAACCTTCACAGACCAGAGAAATAAAAAATCTGGTCTTCACATAGGAACGATTAACAAAAACACGTAAAAAGATTACATATCTTGCAGCTTAAGATAAATACATATTTTTCATATGCTTTTGAGTTTAAAGATACTTTAGAAACTTTTAGGTAATCTCTTGTACAATCTGTCTTTTATAGATTTATGTGCAAAATGTAAACTGATCCCTCCTGCAGTGAGAGGATAGGAAAAGAAGAGGGTTTTATTCTGACAGCTCAGGGCAATGGCCAAGAGAACTGGCCCAGTAATTCTTCCAGGTGATGTTCCAATTGACATCCTCTGCTGTGTATTCAGACCCCAAGAAGTGGAAGGCTAAGCAAAAAATCATGGTAAACTATTCCTAATTAATGGAAAATACTGGAATACTCCCTTTGGAAACTGGTAATGAAGTTCAACTTCTTTTCCACTGATTAGAGAAAACAAGAGGTTCAAATAATGATTTGATTACCATGAACTTTTATGTGCAAACAGGTTTGTTTTTCCTCTTTCCCCTGTTCATGTAACTAAAATATCTTTGCTATAGGAGTACATGTGTCACCCCATAGAAATGCAAAAGACAGATTCTCAAAAACACAGTCACAGACAGTTCACATAAAGCCCTACAGAATTTAAAATACAAATATAATAGAGACTTGGACAACAGAGGAAAGGGTTATTGATTTCTGTGCATGACATGCCGCTGGTTTCTGACAAAAACTAATTACAGATCTCCTGTGCTCAGGCAAATCCCCCAGTGTTGTGCCTGGGGCAGGCCATGGCTGGTGCTCAGCTGTGCCAGTGCCCACACAGAGCTAATGGAGGTGCTGGGGCTGGCACAGGCTGTGCATCATCTGAAGTGCTGCAGCTGCTTGCAGTCACAGGCCTTATTCTTTGAGTCTGCCTATTGCCTGCGAGGTAATTGGCAACAGGAGCCGGTGGATAATTTCCTGATAAAATCAAATACCCAGCAGATATGGAAAGTTACCCCTGTCCTTTACTGGATGAGAGTAGCGGGTCAGTCATGTTCATGGACAGTGGAAACTCTGGGTCACAGCTCAGAGGGTGTCCCACAATGGGTTTGCTCCAGGTGTATCAGCCCTGAATATGTTGAATTCAGTCCCCAAGGAATGAAGTGCCCAAGGAGACTCAGTTCTGAGTCCTGCTGTGCCAGGGTTAGGGCTGTGAGGTTCCTGCTCAGTGGGGCCCTGGGTTGTGCCCCGGGAGTGGTGTGGGAGCAGCTCTGCTGGCTCCGGGCTCTGCTGAGCCCCACCGGCCCCAGGAACAGGGTGTTCCAGCAGTTTGCCATGCCCCCAGCACCTTTTGTTTCAGGAATACTACACTTCAGTGGTTTTAGGGCAACATTTTCTCAGAATTTCTGGTTCATTAGAGATTAAGAAAGAGACTGATGATAAATCAGGAGTTAAATTGTGTTTTTATGAAAAATCTGTTCTGTCCAGACACATAGCTGGAGTCCTGAAACACAGAAAATAAGCTTCTGAATTTGAAACATTTTAGTGGTTTTAATAGCTAAGATTGGGCTGCTTTTGTTAATTACAATATGGGTGGTTGATATGGTTTGTCAACCCAAACTGTTCATCAGGCTTAGTCTTGAGAATAAAAAATGTCAAAGTTATTTGAGAAAGCTCAGCAGCAGAGTGGAAGGTCCAGCAATTGCCATTAAAATGTTATGGATGTGGTTCCAAATGACAAGGGGACAACCTTGCACAAAGAAATCCAGACAGCACAGGAAAACCTTTCCCCAAAGACTGTAATTATTTTGACAGGAGACATTATATGCCAGATTTAAATAGCCCACCCTCAAATTGTTGTAACTGGTGATGGGAGAGATGTTACAGTTCTTGGACAGTGGCACTTCTGATGGTGGGGGGTGACAAGGGATGGGAGTCTGAGTCAGAATTTCTGAGAACTTTCTGGTAGTTTGCTTTAACTTGCAGTTTGAGCCAACAGGCTTTCAGGACCTTGCTGGACATCTTTTTGTAAAGCAGTAGCAAACTCTGGTGAGCCAAACCCCACAAAGTCTGGTGAGCCAATTCTGCAGCTTTGCACACTTCATTTTATTTCAGTGTATGTACTCATTTGTTTTGCTTTTAAGGTGATTCAAAAGCCATTTTACTTTTGTCTTAGCTTTTTTCTCTTTACTATGTCCTCCTGTCAGAAAGGAGTTGAAAGAAAGTCAAAAGGCAAACCGACTTTTTCATTGTCTGTATTCCTTACTAGATGAGTTTTCTTTTGATTGAGGTGTCATTAGGTGAGCTACTTCAGAGATTTTTCTCTATCATTATTTGTTAGTATTTAAATGATCTAGTATTTATATATTTAAATGATCCTTTGAGAAAGGAAGAGATAATGGCGAGGCATTTTCTCTAAAAGATGATACTTGAAATTCCTTTTTTAAAAATATCATTACTAGCACTTAAAAATAAAGCAATTGTTTATTCTTCTGTGGAACTCCTCTAGAAATTAAGAATATCTCAGAATGTTAATAAGATAGGTAAAATCTACTCTTGACTTGTTTCACTGATGTGTTTCGGTAGGAAGATTTGAGGGATGTTTTCTCAGAGAACAGAAACAGCTGCAAAAATGTTTTGCAGCTCTCCCGAGGGAATTTAGTGTATTCTGCAGAGTGAAGGTTTCAATCTGAATGAAAATTTATTGTTTTGGGATTCTGAACAGACACATCCAGAGGCCTCTGCTCTGAGGGGGGGGGGTGTGGGGTGTGTGTGTCTGGGCTCTGCTGTCCTCTGCTTTCCTCACTGAGAGCAGAGAAAATCCTTCAGTCTTCAGTAAGATACAGCAAATTCAACAACTAACAGTGTCCTGCTTCAAGTTTTCTCCAAAAAACCAGAACGTTTGAGTTTTTTGGTACTTGGACCACACTAAAAAAACTCATTCCTTTCCTGTACCATGTGATTATTTTGCTATATATTTGTGTTGTAATTCCTTTAAAGAAAGTAATGTCTTTTTCGCTTTATTACTATAAATAATAATATATGTAATATAAAAATAATAGTACTTATTTGTTAGACCAGCATGCATAGCTAGGTATATGAAGGGGGAGGAAATGGTTTTAAAATTTAAAAAAATATTTCCTACACATTTTTGTTGTCTGAATCTCTTTTCCTGTCTTTAAGCCAACATTACTCAATTGGAGAATACAAATTGCCATTTGTATGACTAAGCAGCAAATCACAAGTATAAATAATGATTCGTTCTCAAATGGTTCATAAGCTGCAATTAGTTACTAGGAAATAATTCATAGTAGCATTAAACAGTGAAAAGAGCAATAAATTCCAGTTGTTATTGTTTTATTTTAGAATAATGGAAATTGAAGAAGAGAGGAAGTTTTTCTAGGGATATATTCACAGTGCACTGCTTGCCTAATTCAGTGTTATGAAGGCAAATAAACTCCTGGCTAAGATTGTGTTCAAGAGGAAAATTTTAATATAAGAGAATGAATACTCACTAGATGGGAGGTTGATATGTAATGTCAATTTTTGCTATCTTTGAAAAGCTCTTGATTTTTAGATTTTTGGATTTTTTTCTTCCCCTGCCATATTTAAAGTCATGAAAAATAAAGTGGTTTTGAGAAAACTACTCTCCCACCTGCAGAGTAGACAGATTTTGAGTAATAGCTAAATAGCTGTAAGCTGCAAATCAGCATTAGTCTTGAGCAGTATCACTAATGTTGATGTTTTCAAACACTACCTTTTTGTTGATCTAAATGTTACTTGTATTAAAGAGAAAGGAATTTTTTTCTACTCAGAAAATGGTTATTGCTGGCAGAAATAGCTGGATTCTTTGGGATGATGTTCTTGTTATTTCTAGGACTGACAAGAGCAATAGGTGCGTATTTATGCAGATTCAGCACATTTTTAAGGACTTCCCTGAGCAGGAGAACTAATGCAGTGTTTAAAAATGATCTTTAATTTCTGTTGATTTCTTTTCCACAAACATGGAAAGCTTCTACTGCATTATCAGCACAATGTATGACTTTTCTGTGCGATATTTGGAGTACCTTCTGATCACCCCAGTGCTTTGTGCAGCTCTTTGACAAGTCCCTGGTATGCTCTGCTTTGCTCTCCTCTCCCTCCCGTGGCACCTGCAAGGGCCACAGTGTTTGCTGGGGCAGATCCAGGGCTGTGCCCGTGCTGTTTGCCCACCTGGCTGCCCTTGCCCCACACTCTGCTGCCCTCTGCTTTCCTGTCCTCTCTCCTGCAGTGGGCAACTGGCTCTCTATTGGTCACTGCTCCTCATAAAACACCTAGAAACTATCTCTAAAATATTCACAGGTCAGGAGTGTGATGGCTTAATGTGGTGGGGGGTTTATTCTAAGGAAATCAAGCCAACGTATGTACATTTGTGTTTAGGGTAATTGCGTCTGTAGCAAGTGAAAAGAACATCATCTTTTTCACCATGATTAGTGGAATTAGAGCTGCTATCAAGTCAACTCGATCCATCTCATTTCTGTTAATCTCTGGTGGTGTATTAAAGCTGCATAAAGAGAAACTGTGGAGTTGTTCTGAATCTAAAATAATGCATTAATAATTCATCTCCTAGAATTGCTTGGCTGGAAGGAAGTAAAATATAAACTTTATTATTTATTACAGCATGTTTTGATTATAGCCTGCAAGTAAGTACTATAGAAAAGGATTACAGAGGAACACAGACTTTAAAATAACAATAATTAATAAAGTGATTATATAGAACAGTTCTTGAAACATTTCCAGAATTGCAAAGATTCTGTTATGAAGCATCAATTCTTACTTTAACTATTCATCTGCATTTTTAGAAAAGAATTATTTTATCCCAGAGCCATGATAGAATGTTCTATCTGAAGTATATGCTCATTCTTTCTCTGAGGAAAGGCTGAGCTTATAGAAATTTGGCTGTGCATCTTATCTTCTGATATTCTGGAGATACTATTTCTGAGGTTACTGAGCCACAGCAACCTCTGCACTAGGAGAGATATCACTGGGTTTGGGGTTAATCAAACAAGACACTATAAATTATGTTTTCTGAGTGGCTTTAATAATCACTTATATGAACTCACTTTATATATTGCAAATTACACAACAAAATTGTACACATTGTAGATTAGACTGCACATAATTATATCCAATAACATTTACAATTATATGTTGATTATTAATAATATCTGCAGAAATGGAAGTGATAGTGTTATTAGAACTGTAGTGTTGATGGTATTACCAGTTTTTGGTAAGATTATACAAGTACTGACAGTAAAAGAGGGTCCTCTGAGGGGCTGGGAGATTTGCCTCAGGAGCTGGGAAATGCTGCTGGAGCAGCTGGTTCAGACTCACTGCTGGTTAATGTGGGGAGGCCAAGTTGAAAGCACAAGATAAAAAAAATAATCATAAGGTAGAACTCACTTTTTGAAGGAAAATAATATGCTGGAGAAACAGAACACATTTCAGAGAAACTGCCTTCCACAAATTCAGGGAACTGATATGTAGGATTTCTTGGGAAGATAAGGTAAGGGATAAAAGACTGCAGCTCCTGAGGGAGATGTAGTTTGCTTTGGTACATGTTGTACAGTGTGGAGGTGAAATAGAAATGGTAGAAACAGACAATAATGGTGTATGAGGAGCTCTTCACTGCATTGAAGATCTAATAGAAATCACAGAAAATGAGGGGAAATGTGTGTGAGGGCGAGTGCAATGGAATAGAACAAATCTCTAGGGATAAAATTGGTTAGGAATTGCTGTTCAGAAGGGATACACAAGATAACGGGCAACAGGGCTAGAACTAAGAGGAAATAAGGGAAGTATATTTCTCCCACTAAAAAGAAAACACATAAATTCTCTGATTCAGGGAAGTCTAAAGTACCCAGTAACTCTTTCGGCAAAAATTCTTAGTGTCTCAGTACTTACAGAGGTTCATGCTAACAAGGAAATAGAAGTTTAGATCAATTTACCTAAAATAAATATTTTGGGATAATTCAGGACTGAATGTTCAAGTTGGCAGGATCTGATTAAATTCTCCTTCCAATACTTTGCAAAAAGGAGCTGAAGACACTTTGGAACTCTGGTGTTTCTGAAATCTGTGTTCTTTTAGATTTAAGGACACCAACAAAGGATTTTCACGAACTTCCTTATTGTGTTCATATTCTGCTTCAGACCCAGAATTCAAACTGCCAAAGACTTGGAAACTTTATATGCCTTTATGCTTAATTGTATTTGGATTTAAAAATAGTGACTGTGTCAGATAATGCTGAGTCTCCAGAAATGTGCTGCATGTGTCTGAATTCAGCTCACTGGGATGGTGTCTGAGAACAGGAGGAGTTGTGCTGTTATGCTGCATCTTCCAGGCCTTTTTGTTTATCCCATAATCTCACTGAGGTTTAAAGCACAGCTGAGTGAATGTGAACAGCACTATGACATCTATCTGAATATCTCACAGAATCATTGCATGTTGCATGGCTAGTGACCTTTAAAGTATTGTTCAAAGTAACCAAATAAAAATGAAACTTGTGCTTTCAGAGTGCAGCTTAAATTTCCACTTAACTGAAAAGCAAATAATCTGGCATATCTTTGAATAAAGTAGGAAGAAAAAGGACAGTGTCCTGAGGGTGCCCACTGGAGAGAGAAATATGCTAAGAAGAGCTGCTGGAAATGGTTTTTTTGTAAATTTTTGAGATCTTCTGCATTTTTTTAAATTCTATTAAAATAAATGATTTTGACATATCCACACCTGTAAATACAGTCTGATTAACACTGAGACTTGTATGGCCTTCCTGTCCTTTTCAGAGAAACGTTTTCCTTTTTCCTCTCTGCTCCTCACTATTGTTGATAAGAAAATGAATGAGATGAACTCTTGTTTAGATACTTTTTGCTGAAAGTGTTTTTCTTGGGGCTAATATTTGCCACTTGGCCAGCCACCTTTCCTTCTGGGCCCTTTCTGACAGTTTCTCTAGTCCTTGGTAGCCTCTGGCTCTGTAAGGTGGGAAGGCCATGCAGGTACTCTGTTTGTTCTGGCAGTGCAGTGTGGGCTGGGGCCAGTGCAGTGTGGGCTGGGGGCCGTGCTGTACATTGGCCTTTCCTTTGGAGAGGCAGCGATGGGGACAGAGCGCCATTAATCACACACACTTGGAAACATTCCAGTGAGAAGGAACTGGAAGAGCAGAGCAATTATTCCTACCAATTTTCTCCATATAATTCTTCTTCATTATAGGCAAGTCAGCATGAAAATACTTTAATTCTTCCTTAGAGCAGCAGTGATGCAGTTGTGCATTGGCACTGCCATCGTGACCCGTTTCCTTTGCCGTCAGTCTGGCTCCGTTTCATTTGTTCTCAGTGGTGTGTGTAAAATACAAATGTTCTCTGAATGCTGCACGTGGTGTGAAACCTGCTTTGTTTGTGTGATGTTGTGCCCTGCATTCACACCTCAAGTGAGGGAGAGTTGTCACATTTCAAACTTGTTATCTTCCTGTTTCACAAAGTGGGTGTAGAATTTTCCCATGGCAGAGTGGCTGTTGTGAGTTGGGCTCTTTGGGGAGTGTTCTCATGCTGAGGAACCAGATGGGTGGGCACCAGAGTAGAATACTTTTATTTAAAATTACATGAAAGGGGACTATTTCTTGTTAATTGAATTAGTGAGGTCAGCAAGAGTTTTCTATTAAGAATACTTTTGGCCTTTGTGTAATTTCAATACACTTGTTCTGAATATAAGAGCAATGTAATTGTTCTTGGCTAAGAACTTCAGAGATCTATTGTTGAAATGAGTATTTGTGCTGAGACAGCGAGTCTTTCTGGAAATCAACTTTTGCAAAAATTCACGAACATTATTGTAGATTAGCAGACCAACTGGGTATTTCCTGCAAATTGACTTTGTGTTTCTCATGCAGTATTCAATAAAAAATGAACAAATACCCCAACTCCTTTCTTCTAAACAAAATCGACTTCCTCTCCCCTCTCTGTCCTCCTTTTGGGCATCACCCAAAAGCTACTCTGGTACTACTTGCAAGTTTGGTTGGTATTTATCCATTGAATGCCAATTTGGAAAGAATTGTGTGAGATGAGAATGGCTGCTTTTTTCTCTTTATATTTTGTATACTGTGATATTTTGTTCTTCTTTCAGACCTAAATTTTTTTTTTGTTTACTTTTGTATCTTGCTCTTAGCACAATTTTTTGCATTATATATTCTTAAATAATGGCATTTGCCCCCAAAAAGATGATTATTTTTTTCAGGGCAGACAAAAAAAGTAAAAACTAAAATGAAAGTGTCTTTAATGAAACAACCTTTGAGGTAGGGTTTAAGTCCCAGTGAGATCTTGGAAAAGCTGCTTGACACTGAGAGAATCTGATCAGAAGTTAACACAGTAGCAATTTAACTCTCTTCATTGAGGTGGCCTGTGAAATGGAGAATTGCAGAGGAATGCAGTGCATCTGTAAGAGCAGCACCCTTACAACAAGAAGAGTTGCTGTATTCCTCTGAGAAATCACTGTATAATTGCTTCAAGAGTCTGACAGGTTTTCCACACATGCTGTGTTTCTGCTGTGTTTCTAAAATGCCCCCGTGGGAATTCAGGGCTGTTCATCCGTTGCCAATGAGCCTCAGGGTCACCTTCAGGCAGTGCATGTGTAAGGCTGGGAAGAAACCCTGCAATTCAGAAAGGAAAACAAAGCCCTTCATAATGATCTGCTTTAAACTGTCCAGATGTGTGGGAAAACTCATAGGATACGGGTAAGATGACTCCATAAAGGTCACCTGGTGGGATTTCAGTAAAAAGTTTCTTAGAGGGATTTGCTCCCGTCCTGCAGCGTGCAAGAGAATTTGTACATCCAGGCTCTTGAACTCTTACTGTTCATTGCACCATTCACACAGACAGATAACTCTGCAGAGTGAATGGGAAGCCACACGTTATAAGAGAATATCATGCAAAACATTTGGTGTGGTTTCAGACCACCTTAATTTTATTTGTGAGCAACAGCTGCAATTTTAACATTATTTGACATGCTGTGCACATATTGCCTGAGCTCTTGTGTACAAGTATTCTGTGTAGATGGCTGTGAATTTTGAATCTTTTCTTCCTTCTTGTTATTTCTGGATTCTTTAGAGCTAGAAATAATATGTGAATTTGTGTTTCTTGGTGTGTCTAAAACTTTGTGTCAGACCAAACCCGAAGTATAAAATAAAAAGAGAGATTTGAATGGACATTCATATCCTTTGATTCCTAAGGCAAGCTGCTCAGGGTGAAGGCATCAGAAATGAGAAGGTCATTTTAAATGAAAATATTCTGTTTCTGCCAGCACTAGGAGTTATTTTTTTATAGCTGTTGAAAGTCAAGAACCCTTGTGAAGTGGTTTACTTGGGGAGTTCTGTTGAAATCAAAGCTGCAGGGAAAATTGTAAGGGTCATAAGCTGACAAGAACTAAGTGAAACCAACTCCTGAACATCCAGGTGCAGAACAGGATGCATTTGTCTTATTTTGAACAAGTGGCATGTTATGGTTTTTCCCGGTGGGTGGTGAGAACAGCTGAAAATGAACTTAGACCTGGATGCAGGTCAGTGAATTCTGGCAATGCAAGTTGCATTTGGGATGCAGTCTCTAAATTTTCTTACTCTGTTCCTTGTTGCTCCCTGGAGACTGCTGGGCCTTCGATTATTAAAGGGTGATTTGCTGATGGAAAAACTGAAATAACAGGCATGTACTTACATATGATAAAAGTCATCAGGTAGAAGAATGGTCCACAAGGTTTTCCAAACTTACTTTTGTGTTTCTAAAAGCTATGTTTTCTAATTCTTGAATACTATATATACAATAGAATCTTGCAAATTGCATCACAAGATGAGTTTTATTTGGTAATATATATATTCTTCATATAAATCTTTCTATGTTATCTGAGGGTTTTTTTCTGTGTTTTCTGCTTGTCTTCATAAACTTAGCTTTTACAATTACATTGTTATCTTTCTCAGCTCATTTCCAGAACTAAAAAAGAAAATAACTAAATCAACCTCCCCAGCTGATGTTGCTAATTGGAAATGCTGGTTTTCATGTGACAGGGGGCAAGGTATGAATCAGAACAGGCAGACATGGTTTATATCAGAAATAAGATCTTTTAGCTTAAAGAAGTACAAGTCATTAATTGCCTGTGGTGCTCTTGCAGCGTAATTACATCACAGCAAAGCCATGAAGAGTATTACCAAGCCTGCTAAAATTCTGACTGTAAAATAAAATAAAAGCCCAAACCCCTGATTTCCCACCCCAAACCAAATGTATCTGTGTTCTCTTCCTTCAGTTCTGGACACTGTTGTGTGAGTGTGTGCAGCTCAGACAGGGGGAACGTAGATGGGCTAATTACTGTTCATGGCTGGGATAAAATGAGTCAAAAATGGGAAAGGCCTGTGTCTGAAACAAAATGAATCCCACACCTACCAAAAGTTGTGTGTTTCTGTGCAAATTAAACCTACTGAGGGAATTGTTAGAGATTCAGTAGTTTACTGATGGAATTATTTATTTAGACAGTTACATTTGCCAGCTCGTATCCTGGCTTGACACAAAATACCTTAAGTCCTTGTGAACTCAGGGATAGCAGAGACAGAAATCTCACCAAGCTCATCAGAGTAACTTTTTAAACTGAAGTTTTGATCTAGAAATAAATTTGGCAAAGACAGTTTTAAATCTTCAGTTTATTATAATGCATAACCATTGCACTCAGTCTGGAACAAAATATTCTGTTATCAAATGTAGACATTTGTTTTGGCACCTGTTCATTGAATGAATTATTGTCTTGAAATTTCTTGGAAATATCTGAAAATGTGGTTTTATAACCTAAACAAGATGAGATGTAATTTTGTAAGCTGAAACAGCTAACAGTGGAAAAATGTAACTGCCAGCTTAATTTTCAGGCAGTGTGCTAATTTATTAGCTTCGATGGGAAAATAAAGCTGCCACTTTTCACTCTAATGGTTCTGTTTTTCAGTAAACACTCAGTGTTAATAAAATAAATTGGGAATATCACCACTTTCCAACTTTTTATCCCTGAAAAAAGTAAAATGTAGCTTCTGCCTTCTCATCCTGTTTTGTCTGAATTCTTGAAGTGGGAGTCTTAATTGGATTTCTTTATTAGAGCTTGTGCTGGTTCATGCCTGTTTTGTGCTGCATCCTTGCTCTAGTTTCCATTAGCCAGGGGAAGAAGTGAAAGGATACTGAATGAGTGAATGTTTCTTGGTCCATTGGTGGAGTATCAGCCTTCTATGCTTATGATTAGAATTATCACCCCATACCTTTTAGCTGAGCTTAGCTTTAATTTTTCAAACGTTAATTTTTTTGCTGGTAATGCAAGAACGTCAGGGCAAGAGAATAACCTGGAAAAAAACCAACCAAACTCCAAAACAACAATGGGGAAATTTAGCTGCTCTGATTTGGTTGTTTTTTGATTCTATAAGCACAAACTCCAGAAAAATCCATTTGCATTCACCTCTGACTGTATTAAAAGTTCTGCCTTAGCTGTGTCAGGGCAGGCATTGATCCTCAGTCTATGCAGAGTGTATTTACAGTTGCATTCAGTGTGAATTGTGGTGAGTCTGTCCAGTGCCTGACAAAGCACAGCTGTGTTGTCTTGCAGGCACTGCCATCAGATGAATGACAGGTTGTAGTGTGATGCCATTCTGGAGGGAGTTTGTGCTTCTCACATTGGGAAGAGGTGGGGAGTCTCAGCAAGCCTCTTTGTTGAAGGATGAAGGAAGAATTAGCAGCTCACATTCATTCAGGGCAGCCTCCTGTCAGACAAAATTCTTATTTGTGCAAGGCCAAGATACTCAAATGCTGCATCTGCACTTGGGCTGGGAATGTCTGTGTGCTCTTGGGCAGGCAGAGCACAGGGCAGTGTTATCTGCATGTGAAGCTGCAGCCAGGCAGGCAATGCTCTTGCACTTCTGACGTGTATCATGTGCTGCTTCAGGTGAGGTTGTATTTCACTTGTCAGAGATCTCCTGCTTCAACATCTCTTGATTTTGTTGTGACAAACGACTCTTAGGAGTAGAAATGATGAACTTGTGTGGTCGCTTTCAAATATATCGAGATATACAAAAACAAACGTTAAGTATAAATATTTCTATTCTTAAAAGTACAGAAGATGGGCGTTTATATTTTAGTCACTTTGTTTTACAACCTTTATATTATACGACTGTAGTTTTATTATAGATATACATTATACCAGTTCAATGTGTTTTTTATTTTATCAGTAAGCTTAATCTGTCAACAAAATTATAAGAGAATGAATGATAGCATGAAATACAACTCTCATGTTTAGTTTTGTTTCTGTCATCTTCTAGCTTCCTTTTCTCAAACTTTGGACTACTTAAAGTAGTGCTCTCGAGAGGCAGAATTAGTTCCTAACATCCAGTTTTAGAAGCCAGCTATATTTTTATTGCTCTGAGCTAACAGAAAAGCACAGTTCCCCCAGAGGCTGTTCTGAACAACTTCCTAAGAAAGGACAGAAATATTTCAGGAAACAGATTATCCCTGACAAATATATACAGCTGTCTAATAGAGCAACCTCCTCGGACCCATCCATGTCACAGGATTTTTTTGGTCTCTCTAATCTTCTTACTTTTAGAGAATCCAGTTTTGTATGCCATTAGTATGCATGTGTATGTTCTAATAGTCTATAAAAATGCTGCATGACCTACTTACTGAGAACCTGGTTTTGCATCCCATTAGTGGGCATGTATTTTCACAGTAATAGACTTTTAAAAACACTGTGTGACCTATTTATTCTGCCTCATCGGTAACTCCCTGTGTAGTGTGTATATGTATCTCCTTTCTCATTGTTTAGGAAAAGAGGAGAAAACGTTCCACTGCTGCACAAGAGTTCTGTGCTGTTGGAACTGCTTAGACACTAATATGATGCTTAAAAGCATTTGCAATATAAGGAAGCAGAATGCAGATAAAGCAACCTGTACTTAGAGGAGGATTAATATTGCAATGTATCCTGACCTATTTTTAAAGGAATCCTCATTTTACTGATTTATGATTCCCTGTTGAACTCACTCATGCTTTGCTTGATTTGGTTTTCTCTGAGATTTACTCGAGAAGTTGAGCTAAAAGGAATTCCTATAAATGAAGAAAGCATATATATATATATTTAAATTCCTTAGTGTAATTCCTGGGTATTGTGAAGGATCACATATTTTGTTTGTTCGTAACCTGCCATCTGCCATCATTTGATATGCTTTATTTTCTGTGCCACTCTTGACTTTTATAGACTTCTATCAAAATTCTCCCCTAATCTTAGCTGAGGAGCCTTTGAGTCTAATACAAAACTATTTAATAGCCTTGCTCATCTTTATCAGCCCACTCTGTACTTTCTATTGTTCTATTGTGTTTCTTTTTGAGAGCAAGGAGACCGAAAGTTGATGGCATTTAAGATTAGAGTCCACTATGAACTGCATAACATTGTTGTGGTCTTTGTTTCTTTCTTAATATTGCCTAAGATTCAATTTACTTGTTTTTAACTGCCTCTGAATAGTAATCTGGTGACTTCATTATGTTATAACCCCAGAAATCCAAGGGAAGGAACCCTCATCTGAGAGCTTATTGTATGTATATATATGTGTATGTGTGTATATATGTATGTATGTATGCATGTATAAGAAGTGACAACCGTCCTAGTTTTATCATGGAATGGTATTTAAATTTAGCCTGATCTGCCATGGAGGGAACTTTTTCAGGTCTCTTGTTCTTTTGCCCCACACAGTTTCAAGGAGATAGTGGCTTGTGGTGGTGTGCCATCCTTGCAGTGTCCCTGGGGTGCCATGGATGTGGATGATCTGTGCAGAGGTCCATCTGCTTTCAGACATGCCCTGGAGGCTTTTACATCCTGAACTGGAAACATATGGTAGTGGTTTTATAATATCTCTCTTTGTGGCACCCACACTGAGGAGATTATGCCCTGTGAGGTAAGGGACTCAAAGACTTACATTTAACCCTTAGTTCTCATCTGTTTGTGGGGGAATTACCCCAGGAGCAGTTGAGCCACTTAAACCTACAGTGTCTGGCCCTGAATTGATCTCCTCACTTTCCTTCCCCACATGCACCCAACAGTGACGGGTTTAGAGCCACAACACTGCTCAGATAAGTCCCAGCATTGCAACAGAAGTGAGGGATAGTCTGGGGCCAAGAGTAAGTGGGCAGAGCATGGGAGAGGAAGCCAGGGATCTGGTTCAAAGGATTTATGAAACCATGTGAACACTAGGAAGAGAGGGTGTTGCAGCCCTCTGGGAGTATAAAAGTGTCATTGTTGAGAAGTTAATCCACTGAACTAATTGTACTTCATTTGGGGGGTTTACCTTGTACTTCTGAGGCTGAGTAATTGCACGGAGGAATTGCACAAAAACATGTGACCAGGTTGCTTTATTGTACCTCAGCCAAATGCCAGTACTTCCCCTTGAATTACATTTAAAGGGCTTATTTACTTTAAACATTATACCTAGGTTCATTAATTCATAATTGCATTATTGAAATTTTTGCTGTAACAGGAAAAGTTGTTCTCTCAAGAGAGTGGCATCATAAAATGAATACTGTAGCCAACTCCTGGTGCACAGTGAACACATTTGATCTGCACTTCACCACCACACACGAAGAGGGAATGGTACCTTATTGAAGAGTTTTTCTAAAAGCAAAAAGTTAATTTTTAGAAGATGGCTGTTTTGTCTTGACTTTTCTGTTGGAACTTGAAGTGTATAGAAATCAAAATAATTGATTTAATATGGAAGGTTTACGTTAAAGTTTTGATGATGTTCACTTACTGTGCATCAGTAAAAGACATGGGAAAATGCTCAGAAGCTACTGCTTTCTGAACTCTTATTTCAGCTTGGCAAAACACAGTGTATCTTCCCTCTTGTTCCTGATAAATCATTCAAAGTACTAAGTGTTATATGGCCCAAAAAATGGATGTGTGACCTGGAAAGATGCAAGATCAGTCTTCAGTGTGACAAGGTGCATTAGGTGGGGTAGTTGGTCATGGAGCAACATGAGAAATACGTTTGGTTCTCTTAAAGTCAGACATATGTCATGATGGTAGTTTTAACTTCCAAGTGCTTGCAAATGCTGCTGCCCTGAGTTCAGTCTTGGGAACCAGCTGCTGTTTTACACAGGATGGGAATAATCTCTTTATTTGTCACCTGACTACTTGGAGACTAATATCTGATTATTCCAACGTTATACAAACTAGAGTATAAGGTAAAAAGGCAGTTTGCAGGTATTTGCTTCTAGTGCTTATTACCTGTATTTAAGCTCCAGGGCTTCAGCTGGAGAATCCAGGGTACCTCTAAGCTTGAATGGTCTATTGCTTTCACTTGCTAATTGCTAATAAATTTTAATATTACGTTTATTAAATTTATCTTTTTCAGAATCTGGTTCCCTCTCTGATGTGAGGCTTTAGAAAAATACCTACCATTTTCCATTTGCAAAAATAATAGCTATGATGACTAATTATGGTGCCTAGGACTAAACAGTCAAATTCTGTGCAGAAAATGTGATTACAGAATGTTTTAAAGCCATAGAGCCTCTCTAAAGCATATAGAGATCAACACTCCATGTCAGAAATGGCCTGTTTATCTCTGAAATAACTGTGTGGGTTTCAGCAGAATAGTGGATCAATGTTTCCATTTTTCACTTGGTTCATGAATATTTGTGAATTATTATTAGCTACTTTTAACAATCTATTGGGCCCAAATGATACGTGACATAAGTTCGTTTATTGTTACCAAAAATTAGTTACTGCTTTCATTATTTAAAAATAAAAGTTGATTTTTAAAGAATACTAAGATAAATATTTTCATAAGAGAAGAATTGAAAGCTTAATTCTTACCATTTATATTGGTGATTAAAGCAGAGAGTGTCTGTCAGTCCCCTGTGATTACATCTTTTCAGTAAGAAATAATAAAAATTAATTGCATTATACTGACATAATTTGCAATTGTAGGAAAAACCTGTTGCTGTAGATGATCAAAACAGATTATTGTAGAGAGAATGTCAGAGGAGATGACTGTGGAACAAACGACACTGAAAGGAGGCTTAAAAATGGGTCAATTTTACTTCAGGCCAGAATTTAAGGATGAAACAATAGGATGCTTATCCAGCTATTAATATTTGTGTTTATAGGTTACTCAGTGTGCAATGAGAAGCAACAAGTCTTTTCTGTGTTCTGTGCCCTTTCCTGCATCTCCCTCTGACATTGGTCCTTTTTTCAGTTTGCAAGATTAATCTTTCCCAGAAGATGGATCTGATAGATCAGTGATAGTTATTAATCTCACTTAACTAAACCCCTCAATCCTGTAACAGTTGTCAGAGTGGTAGTGCCACTTGTTTACTTCTAATCTTGACTGAAGGTGATCTGTATAACTCTGCAGCATAAATACATTAAAATTCCATGCTATCAGATTGCCAGTTTGCTGACGTCACGGTGTGCCATGAGCATTATTACCTTGCAGAGATGCTCTCCTGCAGAAACCCTTGCATTAATGAAGGATGCTCCTCAGTTGCCATGGCACATGTCACAGGAGGAGGAGTTGATATTTATTGGCTGTGCAAAGGGCAGGGCTGTCAGGTTTGATGAGGAAGGAGCAGGGCATAACACTGCCTTGGGAAGTTCTGTAAAGCAGAACAGAGTACCTTTAAGCTCCTTTATGCTTTTCCTGTAACCCACATGGAGCGTGTCTGGCTCTCAGCAGAGCCACTGGAAGCCACCTGGGATGCTGCAATGCTTTCTTCTTGCATTACAGTCAGTGGAGTTCTGCCCAGTAGATGAGATCTGTGTGTAACCTAACGTGGGTCAGAGCTGATAGGACTCACTTTGCTCTCCTCTTGTGGTAGAAGTTGGACCCTTGGTATAAACATCTGTAACTATTTAAAACCTGACATTCATCCCTGATGGGTAAAGGACAGTGCAATCAAGGACAGGAGGGAAGTGCTTAAACTAAATACTAAATAATGCAGCCTGGTAAAGGCAAAAGCTGCCAAGAGCCACTGCAGCAAATAACCCTGCCCTTCTAGGGCAAGGGGAGGCAGAAAAGCTGGTGGTATTGCAGCTGCTGCTGGTCTGGAATAAAGGTGGGAGCAGGTGGGAGGGGTTTGTTCTCTTAGAGGAGAAAAAATTAAGAGGACACTGAACTCTTCATATTTATTTGTACCATATATTTATTTCATTAACTTTGGTAGCATTGCTTGAATTTTAAATTAAATCTATTATATTGAATTTTATATATTATATTACATAGATTACAACTGTTTGCTTAATTAAACTTACTGAATCTTAGTTCAAGGCTACAGCATGTTACACTTTTTAATTAGTAAAGCCAAACAGATATTTTTGGCCTTAAAACAAAGATACTGTATAATCTGAAGACTTGCTGAGGTGCCTGGAATGAATCTTAGTAATAATTTCTTGAAGCTAGTGCTTCATTGTAGACAGAGTATTAGGCATTCATATTTATATAAATGTTGTACTGTCTTTTATGAAAAAATAATATTACAAACTTTGTCTGGAGTTGCATACACTTTTGTTATTTTTTTCCTCCGTGATGATTTGAGAGAGAACTTCTTCATACCCTTTCCCAGTAATACCATTAAAATCTGCAACTGCTGCAACTCGAGTATTTAATTTTGTTTTATAGCTGAGATAACTCATTTGCCCCTTTGGTACATCTCATGTGGGATCACATGAACTACTGCTTTAAATGAAGAGGTCTTTTTTATGTAACTTCTTGAGGATGTCCAATTATTTGGCCAGTTCTGTTGACATTCCTACATTGGAAAGCAATGAGGTTAGAGATTAGATTAGAGAATTGTTAGGAATTTCTCCCTAATTCCTCTGGATTGGTTTAGATTCAGCCCCTGCACCCAGTAGTTACTGCAACTCATCTCTTAGAGATCAGGAATGAGGCATTTCAGAAATGTTCAGGTTCTAACACAGCTCTGCAAACAGGACCTGCCACTTCTACCACCAGCAGTGACAGCCTTTTGGTATCTTATTTCCCTGTTTACTCAAAATACAGAGAGGTGTGAAATATCTTGAGTATATAATTTGCAGTCTCCCATCTGTGAGTTCACTGCCACAGCCTCATTCTCCATCTGTCCCTTGGTTTCTCATATAGCTGCTTCAGTACAACCTATGGTTGTCTTTGGAAGAGACTCAAACAGAAACTGAGTGAGAGTCAAATCCTGAATATAAGTTGAGTTTAGTTTTTAGGGTTTTTTTTGTTTTTTTTTCAGGGCTATTAACTATTTTTTGTTTAAAAAATCTATAAAAAGGATATTGGATCATGTGTTATTTATATGCCTGAGTATTTTGAATCTTAAACAGCTGGGAATGCCATTTAATCATTTTGACAATAGTGAGGACAATATATTCTATAGCAAAAGTAAGAAAAAATTATATTAAGATTTAATGGTTATGTTTTAATGTAACCTGGTTTGTCTGTAGATACTGGATTTTTATCCATGAAGGGAAAATTAATACAGATGTTTCTGGTAAAAACTGCAGACATTGGGGTCCCTTATTCATGAGGAATTCTGCAAATGATTGTGGTCTGTCTGCACTGAAACATGGGATGACTGATACCTTTGGAGGTTCCTACAGCATTGTTACTACCAAACGTTTATGGAAGTGAACATGGAAATGAATGAAATTAGAAAATCACATTGGAGGTTTTCTTGACTCTGTGTGGCATTAGTGTTTTTAGTGCACAGTTCTAATTATTAGTGGAATGACTGCAAAGATAATTTTTCTCACATCTCTTTGTAATGTTTTTCAAGCTCTTTTTAAATGCTTTAATGTTTTTAAAGGTGCTGTTGCCCCTTTTAGTGCAGTCCTCTCTACTAGTTCCATAATCCTACAGGATGTTAAACACACAGGATTGCTCAACACGTGTGGAAATGCAGCAGATAAAAACATAATCACTGGTCAGTTTTCATGGACCACTTTTAGTCTACAGATTATTTTAGGGTACTAAACATAATTGCATTTAAAATTGGAAATCCAATTCATTAAGTTATAGAAAGATGGAAATATCTTGGATTTTTCCTTCTGGATTTCATCTAGAATTGGCATATCATGATGAAATAGTTTTATGCTTTTTAAAGTTTTTAATAGAGAATATTATTATATGCTGTTTGATATAATCAGATTAGCAAAGTCCAGTGGCTTTGTTCCTCAGGTGAATTTCTGCCTCTGTGGTCACTCCTTTTCCCTGTGCCCTGTTAACAGAGCTCAGTGGATCACTGTCATCTTCAATGGATGCCTGCCAAGGTTTCAGCTCAGCTCCTGGCTGGTAATCTTGGCTATAAATATACCCCCCTCTTTAGACAACCTCATGATAAATGAGGGAAAATATTATTTCACATAAATCTGAGATTTTTAACATAGGTGTTGTACATTAGCTATTTAGAAACATTAAATCCCTCTTTGAAAAATCCCCCTGAAGAGCTGCTCCACTCAAACCTCCTAACAGTGCCCTTATTCTGCTAGTCCTTGGTGAGTAACTGCTGTGCTTCTGTGCTGTGTCTGAGTGTTTGGAGAGGTTCACTGGCATGTTTGTTGTGTTTGTAGCAAGTCTGGCACAACAAGCCTCGGCCTGTGGGTGCTCTGTGAGTGCTGGGTGGGTGTCAGCAGATGGTGCAGTTTCAGGTTGGTTTTTTCCTCTGCCTCTGAGCGTATGTTGTGTCTTGGGGCCGTGCTGTGCTGCTGCAATGCCAGTCCCAACACAGAGACCAGGCTCTTAGAGGGCGTGTGAGCAGCAGGGGAATGTGCTCTCCACCCAGGGTTCTGGCTGAACTCAGTTCTTGAGGCAGAGCTGTTCTTTGAGGACTGCCCATGCCATGGGGCTGGTTATTGAGGGAAGGCATTGCCCAGAGGCACACTGGTAATTTCTGTTTCAAGTCTGGAACCGAGATCCTGCAGAAACAGAACATGTTAGATTTAAATTATACCCAGCCTTGCTGTCACTGGTTTATCTTCCACTAGGAAGCAAGGCCCCAGACATCTGCCATCATTCAGAACAGCAGCTGCAGAATAAATGCTGCTGTGGGAAGAAAGGGAAACGAGGAAAATGTACTTCACAATAGCAATGTGTATGTTATTTCATTCAAATTATCTTTTAGACAAATTGGATGGGCTCCACTTCTATTAAGAAAGCAAGCAAAGAAAAATCAAGCAACTGAATATATGTGTGTTCTGGCAAGCAGATTTAATTTCCTCATTTGCCATAGACGTAGAAGGGCTTGACAATACAGATAAATAGATTCTTTGGGTAAGAGGTATAGGCATTAGTGAAGGATGAAAACCTGTTTTGGTGTTTAAAGTGCATGGAAATCATGCTCTGTGTTCACCTGTACTTGTGCAGCCTAACAATAGTCCTTTAGTTAGTCCCTGAGCTGGGGACTGCATCAGAAAATCAGCCTGGGAGGAAAGGAAGGTGTTGCAGGAGAATGACTGAGCAAATGGATGGAGCAGATATATACACCTGCTTTTTATTTTTGCATCATTTACTTTGAGCAATGCTGGTTTACGAATTTTCCCTGCACTTGTCTGCTTATTCAATCTTATGTCATCTCCTTGTTTGTGCTAACAAAACAAACTAATTGAGGTTAAAAATAACCTCTATCTGGAGCACACACTGACAGGCAGAAAGGCACTGAGAAAAGGGTGAGCGCATCCAAGTTTGCCTGGATCCTCAGGCTGAATTCCAAAGTCTGCAGAGGAGTAAAGCCCAGGAATAAAAGCTTGGAAAGGTGGTAATAAGTCTCTGGGAAGATGAAGAGAATATGCACAGGTGCTGTGAGAGAAAATTTTGACCAAGAGCATTTTGTAATTCAGAACTGTGTGAAGTGAGAGAAAAATATTAATATGCTGATTTTTTTTTTTTTTTTTTTAAGTAATGTTCTTTCCACCCATGCAGTCTTTTTGGTGATGGATTCTAGGGAGCCCCAGAACAGGCAGGCAGCAGTAATAACTCACATTCTGATGAAGGAGGTTTTACTAAAGCTGGTGGAGATAATTGCTTCTTAGTGATACTGTGGATTTTTTTTTTTTTTTAATTATAGTCTGGGAAGTGCTATTCATATTCTTAAAGTGTAAATTATCCTGTTGTATACTGTAGGTGTACGAGCAAAGAAATAATTTTGGATGTGCTGGTTTGCACAAAGTTACATGATTCACTCTGCTGAGCTGCTCCCCTGAACATTGCAAGGGTTTTGCTTGAGGTTTCAAGACTCAGTTTTGTGCTGCTGTGTCTGGGCAGATGTGAGGAGCCTTACATTGAGTGGCTTGCCTAATTATCAATATGTAAAGTTCTCTTTATCAAATTTATATAATTTTATTCTTCCCTCTGCACCTCTGAAACAGGTTTGGAAGAGAAGTCGGGATCAGTAGGTTTCAGAATATTAAGTTTGCCCCTTGTCTTTCTGTAGCTACTTACAGTGAATTTTGCAGTTTTATTTTTCACGTATTTCCAGGAAGTATTTTAGGTCTGTTTGCGAGTTTCATCTTTTAAAATGCACATTGGTCAGATGAACTGCTCCGTGTATAGGTGAAGGGAAGTTCAAACAAAGGTATATTTTGGAAAAGAAAAAAAAAAGAGCCTCTGCTGCTACTGGCATTTATATGCTTTTAGGGCATATACTGTGCAGAAATAGTTACATACCACCCTCTTTATATTTCAAGTCCTGTTTATTTATATCAACATATTTGTATGCTCCAAACTGTGTTTATTTTTCATAATAGCCAATCAGCATGCAGGAGAACTAAATCATGCAACTTGGGAGTTGCTTATCAGCTGTATAATGAAGACGAATGGCATGTTACATCTTATCTGATTATGCAAAAGTAGCAATGGCTTGGCTTTGCAGTCTGTAGAAAGCCAGGCACCAGCATCTGATTAATCAGGCAAAATTAGAATGAAAGAAAAGAGAAAAGCAAAAATAAATAGTGCTGTGTTCTGGGTCTCTTCCAAGCAGGTGGCTTTACCTGGTGCTTAAAATCTTGTTCTTTGTAGACAGACTTTAAGAATATCAAATGACAGTGAAATTCTTAACTTGTAGTGAACCTAATTAAGAATTGGTTCTACAACTGTGAATTCTGAACAACTAATGTTATCCCTAATAGCAAATATTTACCAGGATTGGTTAGATCCTAAGTTGAATGATCTTGAAGTACAAGCAGAAGGACAGTCCTAAACTCCTCATCTTTGACTTGCTCATGGGATCTAATTATAAAGCAGATTTGTTGATGTCATCTTTGATATGTGGTTCTTGGATCCAGATGAATCCAGCTTTTACTTGTCTTGACTCAGCGGTGCATGTCTTGGGACTGCTTCCACCAAAATTCACTTCTGGCTTTCTTGGGTTTGATTTTTTGTGTGTGTGTGTTCTCTTATTTTGAGTTGCAAAATTGACTGTAAAACTTCTTGCCTAAGTTTCCATTGTCCTTGACATCTAAAACCTTGTAATGAGAAATCTCAAAAGGCAAAGGATGGCTGATTTTGCCATGTTCCTGAGCCACTGTTTAACCAAGGAGAATCAGAAATCTTTGAAGACTTGCAGGTGTGTTTTCTTGGGAGATTTTCAGATCGATGCAGTTCAGAAATTCTTCTGACAATGAGTGTTCTATTATCACAGCACGTTGGGTCTGTGGAGGAGGATTGTTTATTGTCACAGCAATAAGTGCCAGATTGTCTGTACTGTCTGTAAATGACCAGAGCCTTTTTCTTTTAGGCCTTAGAGTACTGTATGAGAAAAAAGGGGAAACTGAGTCAGATGATATGGGTAGGTCTCCCATTCATCCCCGGACTTTCTGTGAAACTCAGGCCAATTATACAGCAATGAATGGTAATGAGAGCAGATTGTGTTGTTGTTCAGCATCATAAAAACCCAAACTAAGCACTGGTTGTGAGTGCTTTTTCCCTTATGTGCCAGAATATAGCTCACTTTTTGGAGGGATTTTGTGTTGCAACACAGCAGTATTTTCTGCATATTACTTTTGTCAGTAACACTACAGCAAATCTCCTCAGTGATGTCCAACTCCATCATCTCGGCATTATTACCTTGTTTATAATGACACAGTATTTCTCCTGTGCTGCAGAGAAATGTGTCCTAATTTTCCTGAAATAGTGCTTGTTGAGGGCAGGAAACTGAAGGAGTTGCCTACTTGTTCAGTCTAAGTGGCTGGATTGGCTCTGGAAGCATCGTGTGACATTCCAGGGCCACTGAAGGGATAGGGCAGGGACCGATCAGGAAAGACAGGACTGGATTGGATGGGCTCCCAACACCTCTGAGGCTCAGTGAAAGCAGGACACCCTCACTTTCTCCCCTTCTTCACACAGTCCTGCCCTCCCCAGCTGGGAACTCCATAACAGCATTCACAGTGAAAAATTTGGAATGTGAAACTGCAGTCTCGGAATGTGTTTTAATCTTGAGACCGAAATTCATTGTGTTTCCCGATGGGAAACCTCAGCAACACACTGGGAGCCGTTCAAGGACAGTGAGCTGAAAAATGCCTTGGAAGGAGTTCAATCAAACCAAGACCTCTGCTATCAAACTTATAGGAGATCGTTTCATCTTCATGTGGTTTAATTACTTGAACTCAGGTTTCTATTGTCTTTCAAACAACATGTTGTAGGCAGAATGTGAGTTGCCCCCGGCAGTGATTGGGTTGCCCCGCGTTTCCATGTGAAGGATGCACCCAGTTTGCAGGCTGATTAACAGTGCTGGGAACACGCTGCTTTGGCTTTGCCTCTCTAGCTCCCTGATAAATGCACTTGCCTTCCAGGGTCCTGGGGAGGGAAACCCTGTCAGTGGCAGATTCAATAAGGAAGCAACATCTCTTGAGTCTGGGGAAAGACAAAGTATGAAGCTCCATTTGCACAGTGCAGGGTAGGAGAGTGTTCCAAATGCAACAAACTGGACGTGTCTCTGACGGATTTGCTGACAGCTGAAGTCAAAGTTGGAAAGTCACCTTTGTCTTTTGACATCAGTGAAGTGTATATAATTCTCTGTTGCTTTACACCTAAACAGTTATTCATACCAGCACAGAAGAGCACAAAAGAGGTGTAGAATTTTGTTAAAGTGTGATCCTCTTATACCTTCCCCCTACTGCGCTTAGAGTTCCGAATGGGGAAGAATCAGGTATTGGATGTCCAGAAAGTCTGACAATGTGTCATTGGCCCATGAGTTGGGAAGGAAGTTTGTGGAGATAGGGATCACAGTTTTGTTTTACAGAGTCTGAATGAAAGAGCTGGTTTCTCATGTGCCCCAAAACTCAGTGCCAGATGATGATCCCCCTTTTTGGATCAGTTTTTGTCTATAAAAAGCTGGTCTTTTCTCTAAAGGTTGCACTATGAAGGGATTGCCTTGATGGAAGTGCTAAAAGCCTCGCGACGTATTACAAAGTCATTCTTCATTATGTGGTTTCAATTGAACATCGTTACTAGCAACAAGTAAGACCTTGTATATAAAAATAGTTCTATCTGTATGGTCTTTTCCCTTACCAGATGGACATGGTAACATCCAGTCAACCTTCACTAAGCAATTGCTGTGAACATTCAGTATCTGAGCACAAGAGTTTCTCTGTGCTCCTCAGAGATTTGCTGTGCAGCTTTGGAACAACCTCTCAGTGGTGTGCAAATGTTTAAGATCCTCAGGTGGTGAGTTTTTCATATTGATTGTGGCCTGTAAAATTCATATATAGGTGATGTTTCCTTTTCACATTTACTTGCTACAGGTGCAAAAATTCCAAGATTAGTGTCTTGTGTCTGAATATGTTTGCGTTTTGTCAGCACATTTTTCAGTGAAATCAGTTCTGGGGAGTGTGAATTCAGAGCATTCCTGCAAAACAGCACTTCATATTTGCCTGTTTATCCTTGGAAATGCAAAGTGCACCCATTGGTATCACAGTCACTGGAGGGCACGTGGTGTCAGCAGCAGTGAGGTGATGGTGAATGTGATTCCTGGCGTGGGCAGGGGCTCGGTCAGCACTGCTGAGCTCGGTGGGTTCCAGCCGGGAGCAGAAGGAGGGTTTGTGTAATTACTTAGGAGACTGACAGGCTGCATTGGCTCCTTTACAGTCCTGAAGTGTATGTAAAGTGCTTTAGTGCAGCTGAGCCAGAACTGAAACCCCTTGTGAAAACATGGCAATGGTGTGTTGTTGTGATTAAAGCAAACTGATGCATGACCTAATGACAGCTCAGCTAAGGAGAGGAAATGATGAATTGTTGGTTTCTTTTTTTTTTTTTTTTTTAAACTAAGCTAAAATCCAGCAAAAGGAGAACTTCATGGCTAGAGGTGTAGTCAAGATTTAAAAGCTAACTATATAGAAATAATTAAATATATTTGGAAATAAAAGATCTTTACTGAATTAGTTTTGTGTAGTAATTTTGCTGACAAGCTTCAGATTGAACCTTCTTCCTTTCTTGGTCTTTTCTCTTTCTCAAATCCTTCAATTGACCATTACTTAAAACTTGTTTATTTTTTCTCCAAGTTTTTCATGTAAAATAACTGTACAGAGACACTACATTATACATGCAGTCTTCTTAAAATGGGTTTGATCCACTTTGTGTAAAGACTTACAAGTTTTATTTCAAAAATACTTCGTGAGAAAAGCCAAACTACTTAAATAATAGTTATGTCAGTTTTTCAAGTGTAGCAGTTTAAATCCTTTGATAGTTTAAGAAAAGTTAAAATACACCTCTTTTCTAATTTTTTTTGTGATGTGTAACTCTTGCCAGCCGACAGAGTAACCTTGACAGAGTGTAGTCTTTGCTTCTTTTCATACATATTTATCTGCTACCCTAGAACCATCCAATGGGAATTCATTACTTCTGAAATGATTGAAGAAATCTTATTTTAATCTCAGTAACTTCCTGTGAAGTTTAATTCATAATATAACAGCAGCTGCTGGGTAATAACTAAAAAAAATACTTCTAATGAAAAGAATTACCTTGAATCCTCAGTGTCCAGCAGACCTGCCTCTCACTCCAACCACAGCAGATCAGCTTTGCCATATAATGTTTAATACTTCATTATCTTTTAATTACTGGGCAGACTCTAGATTGATGATAGCAATTGTTTTGGTTGAATTTAGGGGCTTTTAGAGTTGTAGGTGAGATGGTTTCCAGTCCAGTTCTCCTACACTAAGAAATACTAAATTGCTTTGGGAAGAGTTTGGGCCGATAAGACTGAAAGGCTCTGCTTTTCTGGTTTGACCCCTGCCTCAGATTTATCAAAGAGCTGAATGGTTTGGAGGGTGTGTGTGGGGCTTGGAAAGGTGGTCAGGGAAATTTCCACACGACCCTCAATTCTCTGTGTTTTTATGTCTCAGAATAATTTTCAGCACATCCTAGTCAGTGTTGGAGATAGTGTGGTCACGTGCCAGGGAAGGAACCCCCTCCACATCTTGAGCTCCTGGGTTATGAGTCAGAGCAACTGCAGGAGCTGGTGGGGATGTGCCCTGAGTGCAGAGAGGGGCTGGGGTTGGCACTCAGGGGCTGGCTCTGGGCCCTGCTCTGGCAGGGATTTCCTGGGGCAGCTTGGGCACCTGCTCTGCTTCTGTTTCCCTTTGTTTCTAACGTGCCTTTGGTATTCTGAGATCACTTTGCAGCATAAATGTCTACTTCTGGTTGCATTTTTACAGATAATAAATGACATATGCAAATGTCACGTATCTGTACCAGATATGCTATATGTTGTTCTTTATGTCTATTAATCCCCTTCTCCCCCCCCAAAAACCCTGAACCTATATAAAGTTTTATACTTAAACAGAAATGTAAGCACATAACTTTTTCTTCCCTGTGTTTTTCTGGAGGAAAATATTTGAGACAGTTGTCTGCAACTTCATTTAAAATTCAGTATAATCGTAGATCAGACAGCATGCTAAGTCTGAATTAAAACCTTGGCAGCTTTTAATTTTAAATTTGGATCTCAATTTGCCCTTGTAGCTTAATGAATTTAAGTAGTTCTTTAAAATTTAGAGGTTATTCAGCCTTTTTGATATCTAGCATGATGGGAAATATAGAGGTATTAGAATTTGGCCAAGTTAAGTAGTATCGAAAAATGGCCTAAACCCTCATAGGTATTTTTGATTATTCTGTAATTTATTTGTGAATTATTTTGTATCTGGGGAATAACTCCTGGTCCCCTGTGGTGTCATGAGATTTCATTTTTGCATAGTGTTATTTCAGCTTTAAAACAGCCAGAGAATCATTGCAGAGCTGTGTGACTCTAGAATTCCTACGTGAAGGGTACATGAAAAGCTTAAAAAACACTGACATGAGCATAGTTTTCCTTTTTTTTTTTTTTTTAATAGGGAAATTTTCTGATGTCTTAGTGAGGCTGTGCAATAATTAAGTACTTGTAATCTTGTTATTCACACTTTAGCAGAGAAATTGCTCATTGTCTTGCAGGAATTATTGATGGCTGTTGTGCATGTGAGATCCTTCAGGTCCCAGCAATAGTGCTTGCATTTGTAGCTGAGAAGGGGCATAAAATCATTGAGTTGCATCTTTAAAAAAATTTCTTCCTCTCCATGTTGTGTGAGGGAAATCCAAATAATTACAGATGATGTGATGTGTTTTTCATGTGGAATAAAAATTTAGTGTCTCAGAAAACATGAAGGGTGTCTGCTTTTAATGGTGAGAACTCAAGCAGAAGTCCTGTTAATACCTTACTGATTAATAAGTAAAAGAAAGAGATGAACCAGTCACAGATGAACTGAGTCAACAGAAAAATCAGGACAAAGAAGAATTAATTTACACAGGTTTGAACTGCCCTAACACCTGATTCCCACTATTGCTTCTTATTATCAATGCTTATGTTGTGGCCAAGCCTTGGGCAGCTTTGCCTCTTGATAGCAGGGCCAATTTTATTGATGATATGACATCATAGTGTTCTCTTAGCAGAGTAAGAGTAAAATGGTGGTTGTAGGAGGTTCTGGACTGAGCTTCTGATTTGGCTTTTCTAATTAATTGCCTGTTCAGCCATGTGATTTCCCCAGATTTGTCTTGTTTTCCCCCGTCAGGAGCTGACCGTGAGCGTCCAGGTTGAGCTGTAGTTTATGGTCCACTTCAATAGTCTGTGTTAACCAAAGAAATACTTGAAGTATATTTGATATTTTATATTGACCTAATAAATTTTATTATTATAATGGAATCTCAAAATGAATCTAGGACTTTTTTCCTCCTGCTATAACTCCTTTACAAGATAGTCTGAAGAGTTTTTTTGCTTCTTTCTTGTGGATAATTACAGTCACCTTGGTATATAGATGCTAATTATCCTCCATCAGTTGTGTAAATAATTTACAGTGTAAAAGACTCAAAGGACTCTCTAGATGGCAGGTCTGATTTAGAATAGCACAGTCTTTGTTAGGCAGAAAGGCCCTTTTCTTTCAGTTCTGCCCTTCCTTCTCTGTTTTATTGCAATGTATTTTGGTTTTGGGTCTCTCTTTTTCAGTGATATTTTATTTGATACTGTCATCCAGATGCCAACTGCCACAGTAAATAGGGATGCTGCTCCAATCTTCCCTCCTCTGTTGGACAAGTTGTGTTTTCCTCTCTGCTCCCTCTGCATAAAGGCAGATGTTGTTCTCCAAGTGTTCTGGTTAACTGTGTGTGTTTCTGTCAGCAGTGTGTGATGTGCTGGATTTTTAACCAGTTCTGTGTTCCAGGAAGCTGATTTTAGGTGTTATAATCAGCCAGACAGGACTCTCTTAGCTGGCACTACCCTCAGGAGCTGCCTTGGAGCACTCAACAAAATTTTACCCCTTCTCTCAGATTACTTAGCCAGCCAGTCTAAATAATAACATTTGCCAAAATTGCAAGTCGTTTATAAGTACTTCTCTATCTACAAATAATGAATGTTGTGTATAAGCTTTGCTTTACTGCCTGTGTGACAATGAAGGATATATATTCAGAGTTATAGTCTTCATTGTTTCTACTAATAAAAATATAGTAAGCAAGTGTTAAATGTAACAGTATTCCTGGTTTCTGGTTTTTTCTGCTGTGGAATTTCTCCCTTACCAGAAATGAAATTCTCTACAGTTAAGGGAAGATGTGCTGCAATTATATGGACTATTGACCATCACAGGGTGTATTGGGTAGGAGTTAAGTTTGCTGCTGCCACTGCCTCAGCTCACTTCAGGAGCCACTGCAAGGCTTTGTCTCTAATGCCAAGTTGGGGAAAGTGAGGGGCTTGACCTGATTTCAGTGGTCACTGTGTAGAGGAAGCTCAGTTTGGCACAGGAGTTCTTTGCAAATTGCATAGGAAAAGAGGACAGCATTTTAAGGGCATATTGATTTGGTACTGTCTCCTGGGCGCAAATTCACGTGTTGATGCATTGATTATCATTAGATCTGAATTGCTGTTGTTTCTCAAGATCCTCAAGAGAACTTTCCACTGTTGTGTCTAGGATATGTATTGCTCAGGGAAGTGACATGTGCAGACTCTGTAGCTCAGCCTTGTTCGTAGTGGCCTCCAGGCTGGGAATATGCTGCTTTTTGTAGCAAAGGTGGGTGACATGCAGAGCACCTTTCAGACTCCATTTAGTACAAAAGCAGTGGGGAGAGGGACCCTCTCTGGGATCGAATTGTCTTGGACCTCCACTGAAATCCCAACTGACAGAAGAAACTCTTGGACTAGACTAGGACATGACAAAAATACAGAGCCAGATCTCGCTTTCTGTGTCTGACAGTCACACCTGTGTGGAGTGTCTGATCCTGCTGGAGTTGAGGAATGTCACTGCTGGAGTTCAGGAATGCCACCTGCCCCTGCCCTGCCTGGCAGCTCTTCCACAGCATCTCTCTTTTTTTTCCTCTCTGTCTTTTCCTCTGAGCATCTCCCCACACAGCACAGCTACTCTGTGTATCCAATGTACTTGTGTGTGTTGCTTTTTCTGTGTGTGAGTGCTGTGTAATGCACAGAAACACTGGGTGGTTTTATGGCCCAAGCCCTGCCATGTGTTGTAAGCTAAAATCAAGCCACAGGCATTGTCTCTGCTTAAACAAATCTGGGAGACTCTTGTCTACAGGGGAATGCATTCACTGTGCTGTAGTTTTCCATTAGTGTTCTACTCTTCAGTGCATATTTTAGCAATTCCTTTTCATTTTTTTGATTCTGTTAGTCAGTAATTGACATTTGTTTTCTCCCTGTCATGACCTCGGGCCTGGCGGCTTCGCTCTCCCTGCAGTCACTGCCATCACTCAGCAATGAAACCTTCCTGCTCAAACGGGCAAACATTAGCGAATAAAATGCTTCGGCCCTCTTGGCCTTCAAAGGAATGAAAGTTAGAGCTGCCTCAGTAATTGTCAACAAGCTCTGGTATATCCAGGGCGAGTGAAGATGGAGATGTCTGATGTTTTGCTGTTGCAGCTCCAGTGCCATCCCTTGTGCTTCCCAGTGGGGGGTTGTTTTTATATCTTTATGTATTTAGTCAAACAACAGTTGAAGTCCAGTTTAAAGAGCAGAGCTGTGAACAGCTCAGTGAGCTGGGTCTGTGGCTTGAGGTGTTCTCTGGTTTGTCCCCTTTGCCTGGAACCTCTATTACTGTTCCAAAAAACTAGAGAAATAGGTGTTAATTTATGTGAGGCTCCAAGGAAATGCACATTGAACTCTGAGACTGTATTTAGTTTACTACTGTGACTGTCATTATGTAGAAATAACTTAGAGCAGACTTCTCTTCCTTGGGTTAATTTTTCTGATCATCTTGTATTATTTAGTTGAAAATTAACCTGTGACATTTTAATAGCTTTCATTACAAAGTTTGCAATTTACTCACTTGTTACTAGATATTCTGCAGTGATTAATTAATTTAGCACAATGCATAGGGAAGGCTTTCAGCTGGAGTTGCTGCAGTCTGAGATCTGAAACTGAATCCTCCTAATGAAGGAGTCAGAGGCCACGAGTTCTTTAGGAACAGCTGTTTGGGTGAGCTGCCTTTCACACAGAGAGTCTGCTGGAAAAAAGCCTTTTGTCCATTTTCTTCTCTATTGGACTTGTCTTCAAATCAGATTTTGTAGATTCATCATTTAGAAATAATTTGTACTCTGTAGTGTGTGTTTGCATTCACTCAGTGTAGAACCCACGGGGGAGGCAGATATTCTCCAGATACAGAAAAATGAAAGCAGATATCTCAACAAATCCGTGCCGTGACAGCTTTTTGGAATACCCCAGTTCTGCTTATTAGTAACAGTTGAGTGCTTGTATCTCATGTCTTGATTACATTTTCTAAAATAAGTTCGAATTTGTTTCCTGAAGATCTATTTCCAGGAATTTTTGATAATACAAGTCATAAATGGGGTGCCAAAATGCAAACCCAATGGTATGAAAATACCACCAAAATAAGCACATGTAAGCAACTGAATGCTGTCCAACACTTGCCCAGCTGTATTTTACAAATAATACTGAATCCATTTATGTTAATTTTATGTCTGCTGCCCAGATTTAATACAATAATTTAATATTTTCCACATATTTGTTCAGCTCTTTAGATTTCAAGGGATTTGTAAGAAATGTGTATTTAATTCAGACTAATATGGTAATGGTAAATTATTATTCTGTTTTCAATATTTGCCTCCAAATTTGATTTCTGCAGTCGCTAGCATGAGAAGCATGAGAATATCAGTGAAAACTTGTAAGACAGATTAGAGAAAAATAATGAAAATTATTCGTTTATTATTTCTTTTCTGTAAGCTTCTCAAGTAATTCAGTACAGTGATGCCTCCCTAAGCCAAATGGCATTTGCAGAGGCATTTCTTGAATCCTTTATGAGATCTCTTGATTCTTTTAGCATACAGGCAAACTTTTTTACCATTATTTACCGTCCAGCAAAATGTATCTTAGGGAGATTTGCAGTGATGGAACATGGATGTGGTAAGAGGAAATTTAAATCTTACTGGAGAAAAGATTATAGATAGGGAGGAAATAATGTAAAAAATGTCTTCACAGTTTGTTGCTGGGACCAGTTGAGTCTCTTGAGGATGGCCCAATACCCAAGAATTGATTATTTTGATGCAAATTAAACTCCCCATAAGAGAAAAAGGGTTTGAAGAACTATGCACATCTAGTTCCATCTCCCATGGGTTTCCCTTGGTAATTAGCAGTTTCCTGGGTTCAGAGTTCAGTGAAAAGGAAAGGCCAATTCAAGTGCTGTGTTCTGAATGTAGGTGCCATTTAAATATGGCATTAGACAAAAACTCAATTATTTTAGTTATATGGCTTTAGATTTCAAAATTACTGCTAGTTTTAGCTCCTTATATTTATGTATTAAATTCACACATTACTAATTCCTTTTTTAAATTAGATATTAGCTATGAATCACTTTGAGAAAAATTTAACTCAATTAGTATATTTAGTTATTACATTCCCACCCTAGAAAACAAAATAAAAAGGGCAAAAATCTTTCTCTCAAGCCTTATTGAACACAATTGTATAAAACTGTCAGTCCTGAGTACATTTGTTAACTTGAAGTCATATCACAAGCTTCTCTAAATGTATTTGTTTCACTCAGGTGCTCATCAAATGGTTCCCATGTGGTAACTGTTCCTTGGAGAATGGAAAATTTGTTCTCCAGTTAATCTTGTTATTCTCCCCTGTCTTTTTTCTACTTTATTGTATATTTATATTTGTGTATTGTGTATTTATATTGGCTGTCTTATCAAACCAATACAAATGCATTTCCAATTTAAGTTTTGATTACATCAGTTGTCACTGAGGAGTGAAGCTGCAGAACCAGCTGTCAGAGCACTAAGTTTAGCTCAGCTGAAATAAGAACATTTTTTGATGAATTGAAAATCTTTTTTTGCTTGGTTTTTTTTAATGGAGTATTTACTTCCCTAGAAGAGATTATAACAGCTTTTAAAACAGCACTGAAAACTCTTCCTGATCATTCATTTCAACTACAGGAAGTGTGTGAGTTCCAACTGCTTGTGCTCCACCATTGCATGTATTTGTATTTTGATTTGTAACTATGTTTTGAACAGTCCTGAGGGGTACAGTTAACACACCTCTCTCTTATCTGCCACGTAACAAATATAGAAAGTAAATATTTCTCTGTTAAAAGCAGTGACAATGGCAGTGCACCGTGCAAAGTTGGAGCTGGTGAGGGTTGGCTTTACCGCCTTGCCTGCTCACTGTGAGTGTGTGCAGTGAGAGCACCAAGAGCAGTCCCTGACCCCCCTGACTAACTCAGTTACTAGTCCTTCAGAGGTGAGCTCAGGGATAAACACTTAAGTGGGTGGTGATTGCACTGTGCACTAAAATGTGTGCCATTTTACACTAGGATGAACAGCTACAGAAAACTATGATGGAAGTGCTCTGGGTAAAACAGCCAGCAGCTGTTTCCTGCAGCCTTTCTGAATTCACAGAGCCACGACTGGAAAATTGTGGAATTCTCTTTGCATTTTATCCACAATGGTGTTCTGTAGCTGGAACCACCTCATCTCTTGATTGTTTCTCTTTTTTGATTAAAAATAGTCTGCTGATGTTTTCTTACATTAGATTTTGTTAACAGTTAATAGATTCTGTGTTTTAAATGTCATCTGCTGTTGCCCCTTTGGGCCATACAGTCAGGATGCACCGTGACTTACACGTACAAGGGGGAATTTCTGAGGAGAGAGTATTAGACTCAAATTCAAACCTCTTTAATTTGTTTGAAGTTACTGGTGCTACACCTGACATTATTAAAGTTACAATGTCAGAGTTGTTTAAAAACTCACTTAATGTCTACATTGACACCACATTTTGAAATGTTAAATTATCAGCATGATTTTTCACATGGAAAAATGGCTTTGTAAAGTGATGAGTTAAAAAAAAATGTCCCTATCAAGCTCTCCCTCTGCCACCACGTGTTCTGCAATGTCTGTCAGCAGGACACACACTAGGGAGGTAACTTGGGTCCAACCACCCTGCTATGATCTTAGTGTAGTGTTGTTAACTCTCTAAAGGCTGTGCAGATCTTCTCCAAGTGTCTAAATATACTTTAGACAAATCTGTTTTTTAGTATTCAAGCAAGAGGATTGAGGATGTTGAAAGACATCCTTAAAACCTCTTCTAAACATCTCCCAAAAGGGCATCCTGGGAAGATCCTGGTTTACCTGTGTGGAGTCATGTACTACATTTTTAGAAGGCTGTATCAACATTCCATCTCCACGTCCTCCCTTCCCCTTAGGTATTTTTTCTTAAGCAAAGCAGAAAACTCCAGCCTGTGTAACTAGAAACCTTGTGACCAAAGCCAGTGACAAATGTGTGCCATTCCAGAACATGATGTGTATTATTACACATTATATTATTTATATTATATATATATATACCTACCTACCTAATTTATTGTGGTTTTTTTCAGAACACTGACATATCAAATCTTACACTTAGAAAACAGCCAGATGGTAGACACTGCCAACCATGTATTTAATATATTTAATATATTATAAAGCTATATAGTAAACCCACTGCCTGGGCTTCACATGCACAGAAACCCAAAAGTTACACAAATGATACAAAATGACAAAACTAGAAAGCAGTTTCTGCATACTTTATTTTACAATTCCTCACTAAATATTTACAGGACACAGAGTTTGCTTTAGTGCAATACATAGTAATGTTGCATAAGTACAAACTGTTAAACTTTTCTCAAAAAAAAATAAAAATTAAAGAAATAAAGCACTTAACTGATGTTCCAGCTAAGTATGTAAAGCAACGTTTTAACTCTGAGTGAAAATGCCAACAGCATCTTTTCTTTTCATAAACAATTTCTAGAAACAAACCACAAACCAGCGTTACATATTCCAAACTACTAACCCTTGTACAGTACCATATCATTTAAAAAATGACTTTGGAAAAGCACATGTGCTGTACTGTACAGCAGTCTGTTCTACAGATACTGACTTACTTACTCTTTTAATACAAATATGGTATTACCGTGGCAGTTTTGAAGAACAAAGTTATCTCAAGATATCAAACATCAGTAACAAACTCTGGTAAGCACAGCTTCTTGAGGACCTGCTTTAACAGCATTTCTTCACAGTGATATTTATGAAAGGTTGGAAAAGAGATTAGCATAAAATATTTCCATCCTTTTTCAGTTTTTATGCAAAAATCATTACTTTATATTGGTAATTATAAAATTACAAACACTTTCTATAAGTAACTGCATCTTTAGTAATGATAGAAAAAGTTATCAGTAAGACACCTAAAATGAGGCTTGCATAAAATGATAGTTTGAAAAAAAACAGGTACCTCATTTTAAAAATAATAATAAAGGAGATAACTCAATTTAGAATAAGCAACACAGTAGTTTAACAGAGACAACTTATTAATCAATTAAAAAAGCTAATTATTTACTAATAAATGTTAAAAAATAAAGGGATTGTGATGAGGTGAAATCAACATTTAAAAAGATATGATGAAACATTGACTCTTAGTTTTGGCACTTCATTGGAACAATTACTTTACCAAAGACCAAAATATGTATAAAAGATATACAGCTCCTTGACATACCTTGCAAATATAGTACATAAGTACTGGCAAACACTGAAAACATAGTTAGTGAAACATTCCCACAGATTTGCACATGCATGCACTATTCAGACAACAGCTTTGTAGCTTTGTTCTTGGCGGCGCCAATCTTGTGATACTTGGGCGTTTTAGGCCGTTTCTTCGGCAGATCTTGTTTCAGTTTTAAGTCTTACAAATTCTTTCGCAACTTCATCGTTGTTCCTCTGGGAAAGTATCCTCAGGATCGTCAGGCCGGTCTCATCCACAGCGATGCTCCTGAGCAGGGGGTACCAGTTGGCGCTGCCGGCCCTGTCGGTGATGCTGCGCAGCTGGATCACGGCCATGCCAATCAGCCGATCCTCGCGTGCAAAGCAATAATCCTTCACCGACACGTGCAGCTCGTACGCGCCCGGCTTGTCCTCGTTGCTCAGCATGCTGGCAGGATTAAAAAGGGGAATTTAGAACAAGGAGTTCAGTTGAAATCCCCCAAGGAATGAGTTCACTCTAGAAATCTTGGAAAAATTAGTGATAGTGGTGGTTTAACTGTTGTAGTTCTGCTTTGTTGCAATACAATATAAGTTATTTTTAAACCTTCACAGTTAACCTTTCACATGCTACTGGTGCTGCAGCCTCTGCTCCCACCAGCCTGACCAGGAACAGACCATTCCCTCAAGAACTGAAATACACAGTTACCTTTCCCTAGAAAGTACAGAAAATATGCAACTGGTTCCACAACTGTCAACACCACAACTTTAAATGAACTGCAGAAAAGTAAAGAAAATCA
The DNA here is from genome assembly GCA_035583235.1 of Hafferia zeledoni. Lineage (NCBI taxonomy): Eukaryota > Metazoa > Chordata > Aves > Passeriformes > Thamnophilidae > Hafferia > Hafferia zeledoni. Next base: position 13,179,100 of record JAWWEV010000018.1, on the reverse strand, counting down.
CTGGCATCAGAAGGAGCTTTATGGTCAGACACTGAGCCTGAACTCATTCCCAGTTGGGGCTGGAGGATAAAGGGATGAAAATAAATTGGTCTCAGTTATGAAAGGGGAGGAGGAGTAAATGTGAGATCTGCTGTGAGAAGAACTAAATTTAAAACTCCAGCTTAGGTTGAAATTTCCTACAGTTTTAAGGATTAAATGATAACAGCATAAGATAAACAATACTATTAACATGTGTGCAATCCTTTAGATATCTCTACAGTCTTAAAGGCCCAGATATCTCACAGGAATAATTAGTGCCTCAATCCAAATAGCTACTTAGGCCAGTAGATTTCTAGGTATAAAACTGGTTATTCCTCTGTAGGGAAATGAATTAATACATTTTAACCAGCTTCTTCAAGACTGACAGCTTAATGGCTGCCTTGATCTTCACATGAAACAAAGAAATGAGTAAATGATTTTGAAATGGTGTCTATATCTGCAGATTTTGATGTGTACAGCAACCTTAAGATGTTTTTTTTTAAGTTCCTACTGATTTAATGGCAAAAATGTTTTAACAAAATTTGTATGAAACATGCAATTAACAGCCAAAAGAGACTTACAATTGGAAAGTTTCATTGTATTTTGGTGACCATGTGTTGCTCTTTGTCTTGGTCCCATGTTTCCTTTTCTTGTCGCTTAGTTTAGGGCCCAACATGCAAACCTCCACGAAGGGCCGGAACATGGCTGTTGTTTGCCAGTTTAGGTTATTAATTGCCACAACTATAAAGACAGGAAAGAAATGGAGTTAAATGCAATTCTATTGGAAGAGTTCCAATTAATTACCCTGCCTGACTTTGTGTAGCCAGCAAGAGGTGACCTGAGAGCTTTCCTGTAGGGTATCAATGCCTGGCAAGTTTAGGAGGAGCTTTGCCTGTTCTCTGCCAAGGGAAGATGTCTGACTGTTTTCAGTTCAACAGCATCAAACACAAACATATATTTTACAAATCCTTTACACTTACAGCTTTTTTTTTTGCCTGCTTCCTTCACTGTAATGAAAAAGACTGGCTTATACTAATCTGAATGCTCTTGGGTTTCTTCCTGAAATGCAGGTTGTGCAGAACAAAGGCATTTTGTTAAAAACGCAACTCCTTAAGGCTTAGTGCAGTCACTCACCACCCAGATTTGCTGCAGCTTTTAGAAAGTTAAATGGTATACAAGCAATTGAGAAGCATAATTTGACACATTTTAATTTATAATTCCAACTTTATAACTTAAAATAATACATTTTAACTGTCTACATGGAGAAGCACAGACAGTATTTACCTGCTTAATCTGGACTTCTGTACATGTTGAGGAAGGAAAAAGCAGATCCCTAATCACCTGAGGCACATTCATAGCTTCACAGGTAATACTTGACACTTGTTATTTTCTTATTGGTGTGTTTGACTTTTGATGTGGTGCTTGGGGTTTGGTCTTTGTTGTTGCTTTCCTTTTGAAGTGAACTGTTTGAATCTTACCTTTTACAGTGACTTTGTGCTCCCCCGTTCCAGGATGTGTGGACACATCCACCTGGATGGATATCTCCCCCACGGAGTTATCAGCACTTTGAGCTGAAACAAAGAATGATGGGTTAGCACACCTGGCTGCTCAGGGCATCAGGGGAAATACACAGTGCAGGTGAGTGGTATTTTCTGTCAGAAACACTTAGACATTTCTGGCATGTATTTCGCTTTTAAGTGGGAAGAAGTTACAGGTTCATGAATGATTTTGCCACAAAAGTACCTGCCAATTGCAAATGTCTCTGCAAAGTGCCTCAGTAAAATAGAGAATCCTGTTCATCTGGAACTTTGCATTCTTCTTGTCATTAGATGTGTTTGCATCTTGAAATGCAAAAGTTGCTGGTTTTGTCAAGCTGTTTCCATGTACACCCCAAACCCCTTACTGAGAGTGTGCATTTGGAAAGCTACTTCTGTGTTGCTGGGATGAATCCTTTGCTGGGGGTCATGTCTCAGCAACCTACTGAAGTTCTGCTCTAGTACAGAGAGAGAGGCTTAAAGGACAAAGAGGAAGGTGGAAGGGATGGCAGAGCAGTCAGAAACTTTAATTTTTAAAGATTTTGCTTTTGAGCACAATGGAGGTTCTAAGTCAATTTGCACAGAATGATTCTTTAAAAGGACTCTCAATAAAGTTATTGCAAGTGGTGACTTGCAGTACTTTTACCCCAAAGTAGTCAAAGGTAATAAGCTGGGTCTGTAACAGTTTGTATGGCTGTACTAGGTTTCTAAATCAGGGAAGGTTTACATTTGTCTCTCTCTCTTATTTTTTTAATTTTTTTTAAATTTTTAAAAAATTATTATTCTGGCTTTTATAAAGGATTCAGGATTTCAAGGCCATCTTACCTCTCCAAGAATTACAAATCCAAAGAAAAACTACAAAGAAAAACAACTACCTGCAAACAAATCATCATGCATGACATGTTTTTATTACTCAAGACTTAGAAAAGCTCACTGAGCACTGTGAGCCAGGCAATAAAACAGCTGACCTGGCAATGTTGCCTGTGGTAACCCTATGCTATCCCATTTGCTCATGAGCTTCTTCAGCATAAAGCTGTTTATTTAAACTCTGGACCTATGCTTTGACCTTAATTTCTGTATAGGATGTAAGAATGAGAAAGCTGAACAAATATTCAAGCGTTCAGAGTGCCCAGTGGTCTAGGAATTACACAGGCTATGAAATCAGCCCTTTAATTCAGACAAGCATCTGTCATCTTTTGATTGACAATGCCAGTAAAATATATGTATTTGTCTGGCACTCATCTGCTAATTTATTAGAAGATAAAAGATCAGGGTGACTCATAGGTTATTTTTCACAGGATCCTAAGACTCTCTGATTTAGAGGAAAATCTTAAATGCATTTTTAACACTTTCATTTAATACCAAGAGTGAGTTAAAGCTGAATTGTTAAGAGCTGGATGTAGCCAGCTAAATGATCTCTTCCCCATGTGTGTCAGAGAAAGGCAAAGCAGCAGGGAAACCTGATTTTATCACAATAACCTCAAACTGCAGCACATGCTTTGCTTTAAGAAGTTGCTATGCAAACGGTTGATAATTGCTTGTTTTGGGGGATTCTGAAACCACGTTCAGTTATTTGAAGGCTGACTTCAGCAACCATTTATTCACCAGGCTGTCAGGCAAAGATTGAAAAGGTTTGTATTTGATTAGAAAACGTAAGTCATTTCTCTTACGGATCACTTGGTGTGACGGAATTAAGGCTGACAGGGCATTGGGCAGCATCTCTAAGCCTCTGTGCCACTGCACAAAGCCACACTAGCAAAATCCATTCTCTCCTGCTGCAGTTTCTGGGGTGTCACCCAGAGAGATACAAGGCAGTCAGAGAGCAGAATATAAAAGCAGAATGTTACAGTGTTAGGAGAAAGTCCTGGTTTGAGTGTCAGAGTGGAAAGCCACATAAAGCCTTTCCCTTCCCCTCTGCCTGAGGCAAGCCATGTTTCCCCAGGGAGGGCTGGCACTTGCCCAGCTCCCTGTGCCCCCCCAGTCGGTCCCTGGAGCTGCTGGGCTGTGTGCTTGGAGAGCAGGGATGGGCCAGCTCTGCCCGGGAGCTGCGTGGCCATTGGCACCATCCGCCCATGTATGTGTATAGACACGTGTGTGCTGGCCAGGGTTTGAACCAGGCAACTTACAGACCTCTCATGTATGTATTGAATGTTCCACTGATACTAGGAAGAAGTTATCTTCTAAAATTGGTGTCATAATATTGATGGATACCTCTAGCATGTGTTTATTTTTTTGAAGACGTAGAGGAAACTAATATACAACTTGTTCCCAATTTAGGTGCTTTACTGTGCCATTTAAGGAACAACCTGAAAACTTCTAATGTGGCAGCCTGTTAAGTGAACATTTTGTAAAGATCTTCTGCTTTACCAACAGTCCTGTTTTGTGTGTGTGATCTTTAAAAATACTTTATCTACTACTATTCTACGTGCATTTATTTTGCTATCACCATAGGCTAGAATATTTCTCCTAGTTGTAATTCTGTAAGTTTCTTCATTGTTCTTATATCTCCTGGTGTTTGTTCCTGTATATTACTTGCAATTGTGCACTGATTTCTGCAGCTTCTAATGCAGGTCTGTGGTTTTTTTCATGAAATAATGTTGTGTAACACATGATTCTGACCTCAATTTGAAACTACAGTGGATGAAGCAGGGATTATTTCTTGAGTTAAATTCTGTCTGAAGTATAGGTTATAGGAGAACCAGAAATGCTCTGCAGGACTTAAATTTCATCATAGAACACAGGTACAGCTTTCAAAACATGACAGTTAATAGTACAACAGTTTTGACAAGCAAAAGCAGAAAAAAAAAAATCTTTTTGCACTTGTAAGAGCTGCTAAACAATTTTTATTTTCTGTAAAAAGATGTCGTCTATCTGCTTACCTAAACTATAGTTAACTATAAGTTTATTTTTTTAATGTGATTCCAAGAAGATATTGAGATTCTGCTTTGCCCTATACTGGTTGCAAAGGAACCAGAATTGAATTTTGGCTTGGCAGTTGAAAAGAATTTCTCTCCATTTTTGGTTGTGTACCTCCCTTCCCTGTGTTGGTGTTTTCACAAGGCAAGGGTGGAGCTACTGTTAGAGGCACTCACTCTCATTAGGTAAATATGGTCCTTATATTTTCTTGTTTTCAGCTGCATCTCCCCCTTTCGCTTTCAGCTGTCTGGCATTAGAATGAAGGAATCTGATCCAGAGCAGCTGATGGGAGAGCAAAGCCTTTTCTGCAGCCTTGTAAACACACAAGGAGGGATTGCAGTATGAGCTCTGTGTTGAGATGAGGATTGATTTTTCTGCTTAAGGAATAGAAACTATTTAAAGTCAAGCTAAAAAATACATTGCAGTCGTGCTATTACCTCTTACTGCTGTGTACCTTACAATAACAGCAGCATTCTCTAATGAGGTTTATAAAACTATGCTGCTGTAAATTTATAAGAAAAAATATTTCTCTATTTCCAGTAAGATCCATTTTAGATACAACAGTAGTGTTTACTTTGGACAAATTAGTGCTAATAAATGAGAACTAATTCAGGACACTGTGTTTGATGTGCCATCTTTTTATTTAAATTGCTAAAGCTAAAATATTTGTTCAGGTGTTATTAGGGTTGTTGTTAAAAAACCTGTAAATATTCACAACACAGACTATAATTTATGAAATTACTGAAGATCTAAGACAGTTCCTAAACTAAAGCCATAAATCTCATTTTAATGTTGATATCCTTTAAATTAAGTAGTCTAAGAGCTGGAGGTATTAATTCAATAAAAGGTGACTGCCTCTCTGTTTTTTTTAGGAATTACTTTAGAGAAGCTTCACCAAGACTGGTCTCAGCTTTGAGTAATGGTAAGTCAAATATACAGTAGAGTAGGACAGTTCATACAGCAGGCCAATAGACATGGATCCAGAAGGATGTGCTCACAACAGGCACTGCAGAATCACCTCCCTGCCTTCTGCTTAATATTAAATGTGAAGTTCAGATAGATGGAACTAAATTTCATTAGCAATTTATGATTCATTGTAAGTAGTGTTATAAAAGTTTTCCTACCAAACAATATGGACAATTTATTTGCAAAAGAGAATGCAATGCTGCTCTGCATGTTTTGTATTTGGGGATAGGGATTAAAATTGGACAAGTCCTAGCAGGCTTTGCTTATTTTTCTGGAAATTTTTACACTAAGGGACAATTATAGACAATGTTCCCCCTTGCTCTCTTATTGATACCAACGTTAAAATCTGTAATGATCAGAGTTTCTGCAGTATTTCATTTCCAAGCAAACAAACTGAAAGAGTGTGGCAGATCTGGGGTAGCAGTAGGGATGCAGCCAAGGAGAAGCCTCTCTGTCCTCCTGTGCCAGGCAGAAAGCAGGTGATGAACAGGACAGCATGTGACAGACCTTCCCTATGTCACTGAGTGTGCTAATCTGGTGCCTGTACTGTCTGTATGAACTTTATTTATTAGACAACATTTTTCTTTTATCTTTAATTTTCATAGTGTGGTTAGAGATTTGTTTTCACAATGCTGTGTGAGTATTAAATTTACAACCTTCATCAGCTTAGAATCCTTACAGTTGAAAAAGACCTTCAGCCATGACAAACCATTATATGGAGAGAAAAAAAAAAAAAAGCAAAAAAAAGCAATATTGTCAGTTACTGAAAAAGTTACTGCTGGCTTATGTGCTCAGCATTGTCATTTACTTATCTAAACACTTTTCTGCTTCAAAAACAGTCTGTAGTGATGCTTTGAAGAGGAAAAGTCATCAGAGTAAGATCACAGCAGTTAATTTCATTATTCCTGTCTGTGTGATAATTTGCTTTGAAACCATATGTCCATAATGATGTAGTCTCATGATGTATTTGAAAAAGGCAATGAGATTTTAGCTTTTAAGTACTTAGTGTAGTGAAATTGCCACAGGAAAATCCATGAATCCCCAAGTCATAATTTTAAAAGTTAGGAATGGTTTTATTAGTGTTACTGATGCAAAGTGCTTTGTTGCCAGGAAGCTCTTTAGGAATGTGCAGGCACAAAGGCTGGGAGTTGCACCTCTGGTTCAAGCAGTCCTCCCTCTTGAGAAATGGTGCAAATCATTCTTGGATAATTTGGTTATTCCTACTGAACTTGATGGTGCATCTCTGTGAATACAGGATTTCTCCAGGACATAACACACACTTTTACAGAGCTGTCATATCAGAGTCACTGAGCTAGGAAAAGACCTTCAGGATCATCAAGTCTTGCCTTATGGTTTGTGTGTGTGTAAAGTTCACTCCCCCTTCTCACACCAATCACACAAATTCCATAGAAAAACTACAGTTTAATCATGGTAAGTGAAAAAGTATTTTCACCTGTGATTAAAAGTAAGGCTGATCATTGTCTCATTCTAGTAGTCCTTAGAGAAAAACTGAGAATCCACTTTTATCTAGTCATAGTTATTATTTAATAACCTACTTTCTTTACATTTAAAATAGTCTTTTTCCCCCACTGCTTTACTGACATCCAATTATCTATTGATTATAGATTGGAAACATGCACAAATGAGGGCAAATTTGAATCTAATTATACTCCAGAGAAAGTTTCTGCTTTGCAAACAGGGTCATTTTAACTAAATGCCAATAATACAGTTACAGCTGTGAGGCTGGAGGTCATAGTAGATGAGGATTTAATTCTTTTAAATTAGACATTAAAGGATAATGAAAAGCTATGAGTCACTTTTCCTTAACTTTCATTCCCAGTGGCTACATTTCTGACAGTCCTGGTGTGCAAACACAGCCACGCTAATGTGTGCACAGAAATGAACACAGACCTCAGGCTGAAATCACAAGGAAAATCAGAAAATTCAATTTTGCAGTTCAGATTTATAGAAGAACTCTACTTATGGCTACAACCTAGCTAATGTTTTTTCCCCTGAAGTTAAAATAAATGTATAAAGGGGTATAGAGTATAAAGGTATAAAGAAAAGCAAAATATACTAGTAAGTAATGATTTTCTGCCTAAATCCATATTGTTAACATTTTTTTTGAGAGGGGGAAGAAATTATTGCCTACATATTAGAGTTTTATAGCAATTTTCTCACTTATACTATATGAATTATTAACAGAGATATCCTCAGTTTTCTATGGAAATGGCTTAGGAAATAATTTCTCAGAATTAATCTGGGGGCAAACTGCAAAACTAATGTTTCATGCTTTTTGTAATGTGAGCAACATCTTGCACTTCAGAAGTAAAAGCAACTGATTTCCAGCTTAACTGTCCAGTTAACACTTTTCTCATCCTTACCAGCAGAGTAATTTATTATAGATCAGCAAACTGTATTTTTTGCCAAAGATATGAAGTGGCAGACAGGCCATTTTTACAAATGCCCATTACACTGAAAAGAAATCTAGAGATGATTACTATTATGCAAAAATTTGCAGTTTCCAGAATGAAGAAACGAATCAGCTTGGAATATAATGCACATGAGCTGTATAAAAGCAGTTCCTGAATGTACTGTGGAAGTACAAAAACACTGTCCTAGATCCATAAGATCTATTTTTGAAAATAGAAGGAATCGTTGCCTGAAAGTATAACCATGAACTCTTGCCCTATATTTGAAACCACAGAAAATCCTCTCCTGAAATAAACCATTAATGAATGGTATGTTATATTTTAAATGAAGAGGACTTTGTACTTCAATTTTTGGTGACAGACACCAAAATTCTTGTGCAGAAAAAGTGGCTTTAGTGTTACTGATGTCCAGATTCAAAGCATATCTAATAATACACTCTTGTATATTCCCTGTCCTGGTTTACTTTTGGGAAAGTATCAAAATTTTGAATAGCAGGCATAAAAAGAATAGTATGTCTTTTTTAGCAGGATGGTTTTGAATCTGAATTCTGCAATGTGCAAAGAGAAAAAAATCTAGACAGGGAAAATAATGGTGTATTTTAGCCTGTAGAAACCACCTAATCCTTTTGAATCCACAGCTGACCTGCTAGAGGAGAAATGGGGAATCAGTGTGCTGCATTAGGGACATGTTGCTCATAATCTATTGTTCTTAATCACAAAAGGAAACCTCTTAAGGGTTTCAACCTTCTACAGTTATTTGTGATTAGCAATTAATATCCTGCAGCTCAGAAGGTATCGAGAGCTGCCCATGTCCTCAATGAATTTACTGTTCCTGCAGCAGTAACAGGCACCCTGGAATGGCCTCCACAACCCTGGTTGTGTGTTGAGTGCTGGCTCCAGCTGCCCCTGGTGTCAGTGTTCCTGCACAGCTCTGACTGTGCTGCCTGGGGAGGGACTAAAGGAACTGCCCTCTGAAAAGCTCCATCGATTGACAACAGCACAATGTATGACAATAAACTCTAAAATACACCAGTGTGTGGAGAATGGGATTGGCAACCAGTCACCCCAAACATTTAAAATCTAATTTGATGTCTGTCCCTTACAGATCACTTACTTTGAGAAGTCTGAGAGCCTATAAACTTCTTTATCAAGGCATCAGTAGTCTGTGTGTAAAGGCTCAGGGCGTATTTGAGGGACTGGAGGTCTGGGCTCTTTTCCAGGAAATTCTTTTTCAGCCCACTTCCTCCAGCATGGAAGTATTGCTAAAATGAAAAACAGATATGGCTGTTAGTAGAGGAAAATTATGTGAGAAAGTCCTCAATTGCAGACATACAATTTTAAGTAAAATTGTTAGATGAGCTTTTAGAAATAACAGTGGGCCTGTGTAGCTGGATTTGTGATTGAAGCATTTGAGATGGCTGTCATCATCTCTGCTCCCCTTCTGTGACCCACTCATCACTTGAGTGCTCCCTCCTTTCATTGAAAAAAAGGAGGCTAAATTAGCATAAATACTTTAAAGAGAAGATAACTACCAATCTACTGACAAGCTAGGTTTGCAACCAAATATGTTTACCACTTTGATGCCATGCTGTATATGTAAACTCTCTCTCTCTATATATATATAAACAATTTATAAAAATTTATTATACTCCTTTTTCAGTCCCAAAGCTGAGTTCAATAAAAATTAGGACAGGTTCTCTTCCCTTCTTCCTCCCATAATGAAGAATTTTTCCTAAAATTTCATGCTGGACAGTGGTTGATGAATTAATGCACTTAAGCTACAAGGAAAAGATAAATGTGCTACACACATTCATTTTGTTCAAACACCTTGCAAAGCATTTTGCAATCTACATTGCAACTCTAGGTCTCAGATCAATATAGCTCCCATTAATGGCTAATTAGGAAAAACAAACAATGTTTTTCAGGAACACACTGTGACTGCTTGGTGACATGGTCCTCTCAGTAAGGGGTGCTGGGAACCGTAAGGAGAATCTTCTCCCTGCCTTTTGGAAGTGTTGCCAAAGGAATATACACCTTATATACACTCCATATCTTCACATACACACATATCCACTAAATGCTGTATCCCAAAGTTATCTGGAAGTGCAGACCTACAGTCCAGGCATGTCCTTTGCATTAAGTGTACACACTTCCACCTTCTGATTCTCAAGATTTTGCAGCAGATGAAACATAAATGCATGTTTTATAACAGTTATTATTTACATTTCTGTGTTGAGGGCTCCTGATTATTATAGGGAAAAAAATATCTGTAGGAGAAAAACAGGATTTCAAGTCATCAGGCTGCCAAGTCTTAGATGGCTCTATTACTGCAGGGGCAGTTGGTGTCAACTTAAATGGTCTGACTAAATCACCTCTATCTTCTCATCACTGCACACTTACATAAAATTGATATCTTTCCAAGTACATTATTTCACACTATATATTGCGAAGAACTCTCTCTTGTCTTAATTGCTTAAAAGCATAGTCATGATTTCATTAGGGATCATAACCAATTTATAAGCAAGTGTTAAAATCTGTTAATATTTCTTACAATTATGACAATTATTGTACTTTTTTTGAATTTCTGTCTCCCAATAAACTGTACCTGCAGCAGCTACAACTGCCTAAAAGCTCCTTGAAAGCTAAGAGACGTTTGAAGAAACAGGAACTCCTGCCCTTATCTTCCTGAGTTTTTTACGTTATTTTGCTTTTGCCCATAAATGGTAAATTTTGCAAGCAAAACCACTAATCTGAACATATCATTGCTGTATGGAACCAAATATAGGAAAACAATGAAGGTTTTACAGCTCCAGCTGGACAGCCAATACCCTGTTCCCTGGAGATGGGAACCCTAAAATAGCCCACCTGCTCCTTGTGCCCTGCCTGTCTGAGGGGTTTCAGGTGACACAAGAGGCTTGAAAGGCCATTGACAAATGAGGGCCAGGTGGCAAGTGAATGGAAATCAGTGCTGGAGCCTCAGCCCAAACCTGAGAAATGCCAGCCAAGCCCTGCTGGGTGTTGGGTTCCCTCTGCAGAGAGTCCCTGGGTGTACAGTGGAAACTAGGACGGTGTTATCAATATACATTTCCTCTGGGCTGAGGTAATGAGACAGCACACACAGCTCAGCCTCAGGTAAGTGAGGACAGAGAGCCACTTCTCCTAACAGTAAACTGCAAATTTAACTAAAGAATTTAAAGATAGAAATGGGTATGGTTCTTTTTACATAATATGAAAACTGATGATAGCCTACATATATTTAAGACAAAAAATTATAGTCTTTAAAGCATTAATATCATCATCAACTCTGAAATTATAATTGTTTCTCAGTGAGTTAAAAAAAGAAAAATAAAGGACTGCAAGTACAGAGGTACCTTTCCCTGAAAAACCTTTCCTTACCATAATCAGCTACTTCATTTCTGAACACATACCATATGCCATATTTACTATTCTATTCTTATTTGGGCAACCATGTTTTTTGTTTTTAACAAACCATTTTTACTTAGCATTACCAAAAAAAAAAAAATCTGTATTTTGATCCTTAAATTTATGAACTCCATTCCTAAATCAACATAGCAGCCTCTTTTTCCTGAGGTAACTCAGGAATTTTGTCTTTGTTCACTTCCTACTGATGTAAGCCCAATTTCTGCATGGTCAAGGTTATTCGCCTGGTATTTTGGAAAGAAAAAAATCTGCCATATCAGGTCCCAAGTACAGCAAGCAGTTACAATGCCATGTCATTGCCTTACATTTTGAAAATACGTTTCTCAGAAAGCATTATTTAGCTCAGTTTATGAATGTAGCACACAGAGATAAGAATACTGAATTAGTCAAGGATTTTCTCTATTTAAACTCTCCCTCCAACTCTAGACTTTTTTATTTAGTAAAATGATCAATACCTATCTATGCCTCTTTAACAGTTTAAGCACTGGAAATTCAGGCAAGGTTAGAATCTAGATTTTCCCCAACTTTTATGTGTTTAGAACAAATGCTTTGAAAGGAAAATAATCAGATTCACATACTGAATTGAGAACTTTACAGGGCTTAATTTGGGAGCACAGATTACTTCAACATTTTGTTCCATTTATGTTTCCACAACATTAGCAACCCCCAAAGACTATTTTTATTTTTGAAAGAAATGCCAATTCCACTGCAAATAACAACAAACAAACAAAAAAAAGGGAGCCTTCTCTGATACCTTTTTCTTGTCTTTTGGGACTCTGTTTTGTTGCACAAGACAAGTAGCTGTCTCCTCACCTTCCTTATGTGCTGTCTCTTCACAGCAGACACAGAAATACACTGTTATTCTCATAACTGATTGCTTTTAAGTTATTTACACCAAGTAATGATACAGGCCAATGTGAAAAAGACTGAAAAGTACATTAAGTAATATTCCTCAATGGCTTCTTTTCACTTCAGAAACCCAATATTTGAAGACTGTATGAAAGTCTCCAGTTGTTTTATCCAAAAAGCAGCCAGTCCCGTTTTTGGTCATTGCAGCCCAGAGCAGAAACGCCCAGAAAGCCGTACCTTGATGGTAACCAGCGCCACGTCCATGATCGCACATTGCCGCAGGGTCAGGCTCTTGGCCTCCTCTCGGATCACGTGGTCCTGCAAAGCAAGGGGAGGCTGCAGTGGGTTTGGAGAGACACAGCACTGTGGCCTGTCTGTCCGTGGAGAAACAAATATACAAACAAATCTGCCAAATGTCCCCCAAGGGCATACGATTAACAGGCATCGATTCAACCTCTGACTTCTTTTACAACGAATGATAACCTAGAGCAACCATGTTGCTTCTTGAAAGCATAGACTGTAGGGGAAAAGATGCACTGGTTAATACTGAATGTCTGCATAGCTTGCTTTATTTTCCCAGGACGTATTAGTTCTCTGTTCTGGGAGGTGGGGGAAAGGTTAAATTTAAGTTTAAATAATTATATTAGATGATACAGAAATAATTGATTTTATTAATAAACCTGGCAGTTTAACTAATGTTTGTCAATGCCCCATGTTTAAAAAAAAAGGGGTTCTTATTAGAGCATGTTAAATGGAGTCATAAAGTGACCACATTCCTGTGAAATCTTTGTCTAATACAAACACCAGTAGTTTACTTAGGTAACATTTTAACTCCTTCAGCAAACCAAACCATGATTCATAAAGCACCAATTACCACATTTCTGCACAAATCTGAAATCCTAATGGCAAAAATGATTGGCAAACAAGTGACATCAGTATCAAACACCTCAGCTCCACTGGACTCCAGTGCTGAGGAGTTTATTGCAGAGATACATACTATGTTTCAATGCACACCATAGTGCACAGGAAGACAATTAATAGCTTTCTCACCTTAGAGCTTCTTAGAACTTGTTCCAGAAGGTAACAGAAAGATCTCTTTTTTCTTTTTTTTTTTTTTTTTTTTTTAAGTTGGGTAATATGGAAATGGTATCTTCTTGACCCACCTTGTGATCACTTACTACGTAAGTATACACTCATTTATTCAGAATTTGGTTTTGATGTAACTGGAAAACCATTATTCACCTTTGAGTAGTTACTGCCATATTCAATCTTATTGCAGTAAATAAGAACAAGGTTTGGCCTCAGAATCACTAATTATTCATCTATTTTTTCATTCACAGCTTCATCTGGCTCCATTACCTTGAGTTTTGACAGTTGTCCAAGATCCTTGGCTGCACTGAATATCATCTGGGGCCCCTGGAATCACATTGAAAATGAAGGAAACAGACTCATTACAGTGCATTTGCTTTTTATGTCAACAGGATGTTATTTTCTGCCAGGACATTAGCCAAAAGTTACTGTATTGCAAAGCTAAATACAAGTTTCAATTACACCTGAGACACATTTTAATTCAGTGGCTAAGGCCAAGCAGTTGAATGCCTGCAGCACAATTCCCTTGGGTATCCTGCACTCCATACAAATATTGCACATTCCTCTGACAGTGGTCTCGTGTCCTCCTTTCTGCTGTCTCATTTTGTGTTTAATATTTCTAAGCTGAGGCTGTGACTGTTCTCAGTGAGATGTTTGTCAATGAGATATTTGTCCATGAGGCAGCTCTCAGCCCTGTGCTAAAATAACCAACCATCCTGGGCAGGGAGAGCCCTGAGCAACCTGCAAAAGTGTAACTGCCTACAGGGAATCTCAGCTGAGTGACACTCAGGAATGGTGGACTGTTAAGCCAAAACCTTTTTTTAAAGAAAAGATATTGAAGTGTTATGAAGTTAAAGCAATATTTAACAATAGCCAAATGCTGGCATGACACCAAAGGCCAATGCCTGCATGTTTGTCTCAGACAAACAGAATCCTACTGTAATTACATGCTCACATCTTCTATCACAGTTACTCCAAGTAGTAGAATTACTGGTGCAGTTACTTGGCAGTTCAGCAACACACAGTTCTGAATATCTGGATTTCAGGAAAAAAACTTCATCCAACTTACACTGGACTAATTTTTCATTAGTCTTTCTGTTCCAAAAGGTTTCAGTTTCCAGAAATAATTTTGCGTCTATATCCTTCAATTGAAGAAGATGTAATATAGAACTGAAGCTTAAATTTTCATTTATTTATTTATTAGTAGTGAGAATGGTAAGATAAATACGAAAATTAAAAAATAAACTCCATTCCTGAATACCTGTGCAACTCACCCTCAGACAGAAAGAAACAATCCAGGCTAGAAAAGAGAAACATCTCTCACAGTATCCTACTTTTCATTGATTTCCTTTAATTGTGTGTTCAACAGTAAGCAGAAGCAGCAAAATAAATGCAACTAGTTGTTAATACACCTTTCCCCTGCCAACAGGGACACTTTATACAGAGGCCACCACAAGTAAATCTCACCTTTGACTGTGCTGTTCTGTGAGTCAGAGTGTAACAGCTGATCCTGCAGAAAGCTAATAAATGCTCCTAGTGCATTGTGGAAATGCCAGTGTTTACCAAATGTCAATGCTACTTATGTATTTGCAGATAGAATTTATCCCCAAATGTTGGAAAAGTGAATTAAAGACCTCAGAAATACAAATTTGAAACAGTCACTCATTGAAAGAGAGGTTGTTGCTAATTATTCACAGTAAACAAGGTTGTTAGAGTAAGTATGAACAAATTCAGTGATTGGAGTCCTGGCTATGATCTGGTGATTAGCTCTAGTCTAGAATTTTTTAATAGTGATTTCATTATGATTTAATAGCTCAGGTCATTTCATTACTACCTTAGCACCGTTTGTACATGTTCTATTAGATTTTTTTCTGCCTCTCCAGCAATATTCTTTCATGTATCTTTAATATATGATATGATTTCATGGTATGCTTATGGACACTGATTTTTAGCAGCTTAACTGATACCATAGGATGTATACAGCAAAGCTGC
Organism: Hafferia zeledoni; assembly: GCA_035583235.1. Lineage (NCBI taxonomy): Eukaryota > Metazoa > Chordata > Aves > Passeriformes > Thamnophilidae > Hafferia > Hafferia zeledoni. Next base: position 13,163,862 of record JAWWEV010000018.1, on the reverse strand, counting down.
CTGAAGACAATGACAATGGCATGATTAGCTTGTCATAAAATAGTCAATTTATTTTAAACAAGATTGAAAACAAGAAGATTTAACAGTTATCTTAGTCCCTCAAAAACACACAAAAGCAATTAAAGAAGGTCCTCCAAGGCAGGGTCCTTTTCACTGATCCTTAGACAGAATCAGATTTTCCCAGTCAGCTCCATCACCACTCAGAGTTCATGTCAGGCCATGACGCACATGGGTCTCGTGTGTAGCAGCACTACTTTCTGTATTTACAGTTTCCTTCCCTCTCCCTGTCAGCCTGTAAATGCAGTGCTGGCCAAAGAGGAGCTCCCACCAAGTCTGCTATTAAAATATCCCCAAAATGTAGAGCTATGTTTGGCTCCAGATTCCTGAGTTTAATGATGTGCTGCCTCAAGATGAGGAATGGCACAGCAGGCAGGCCTGGAGGATGGGATGGGGCACTCCTGGCTTTCTGGAACCTGCAAGAGGTGAAGTGATTGGATTTCTGGTGCAACAGGGAAGGGCAAGGAATACGCTTCGTGTTACTGTGCACAGTGAAGTCAAAGGCCTTATATGACAGCACAGTACCAAACCAGTGATCCAGCTTCTTTTACACAACTCCATTCCCAAGAACTCCTCTGAGTCAGGGCAGGCAGTACATGACAAGAGCAAGGTCCTCCCCAGGGCCAGGAAGAACAACCTGAAACACCTGAGAGCAACACACCACAGACAGTCCATGTGTCCTGCTGACCCAGGAACACAAAGGACAGGCCCAAACCCCTCGGCAAACACCTCCTCAAGCACTTCATTACAAAGCTTTAGAACACATGAGAGTTACTGCTGGAACACTCACGGTTTGGTCTGTCAGTGGTGGAAGCACAATTTGTTTTTCTATTTTGTTTAAGACTAATTTCCAGAGCTCTTTCAAAACCCGTTTCAGAACTGTCTTCTCACAGATTTTTGCCGAGATGCTTAAACTGGAATAAAACAAAACACAAACCAGTCACTGAAACTTGCATTAAGACTTCAGAAGTGCTATATCAGTATGTGCTCAGACTAATGGCCATTAAGGTTTAGCTTTTCTCTACCAATAAGCTTAGTTATTTTGCAGTATTACCAGCAAATATTTTTGACAAAAAAGACTTGTAGATTACAAACTCCTATAAATCTCCACTATCTAATTTAATGCTTAGTATATCCCTGATGTATATTTATTGAAAATGCAAAATGATGACGAGTTATAAAGTTTGATGGATGATAGAATTTAACACTCCTACACCCCTAAATTAAAGTTTTGGGATATAATTTATGTCTTACAAGTAAAACCCAAATGTCTCCCTTGTTTTATATTTCTACTGGGATGTAGAACTAGGTGCAGACAGCTAATGCAAATTCACAGCTACTATTTGGAAGCCATTATTTTCTATATAGTGATGTGTCTGTGCAATCATGCTATCTATTAGTAACAGTAAAATTAGATTGCTGGAGCACCTTTTCCATCTTAATTTTGAAAATGTCTGGCTAGGGAAAATATGCATGAGGAACCAAAAGGGTTTGTAACTCGTGTCTGTGTGCCTGGAGACCTGAAGTGCAGGATCAGTGCCTGGCTGCTGGTTCCCACTGCCACTTCCAAACAAAAGGCCACTGGTGTTTCACAAGTCCCAGGAAGGGCATGACCAAGGCCAGCAATGTGTTACACATGTGCTTGTGCTGCACCTGGGCTTTCAGAACTTTTCACTGCTGGGTGATGATAACACAAATTACCCTTCCTTTAAGAGACCAGAGTGAGTTTGCAGGTGCCTTTAAAATTTAGCATTTTACCAAGTGAAAAAAAAAGAGAATCAAGCTGCTCTTTAGATGGTGACCAGGTTTTGGGGGACACAGAAGTGCATATTAATAAGCAGTGGGACACTGGATGCCAGCCTGGAACAAATGCCAGATAATTTCAGGATGGGAATTTACTTTTGTTGTCTTGTTTTGCAATCACAGCACATGGAGAGGAGACCATAAATCAGCTCCTTTGCAACAACTCAAAACATGACAAGACACAGAAAGGCGAGTATGCAGCTTATTTAAAAATTGCTTATTAGGAGTAAACAGGTTAAGGCTGGTGTTCTGCACACATGTGCATACTGAAGCAGTAAAAATACTACAGAGTGTTCCTAGGTATTATCAGTGCTGCAGGGTAAGTCAAGTCTGCCTGACTGGGGGAGCAGCTCCTCATCTGCCACACTTACGTTTTGTCCAGGAAATCCATGAGAGGCCGAAGCACAATCTCAGCATCGATGGCTGCGCTGTTTTTATTGGCTGCTGCGTTCCCATTCCCTCTCATTTGGTTCAGTTCATTGCTCATCTGTCTTACACAATCTTCAATAACAAACTGGAAACTATATGCAGAAAAAAAAAAGAAAGAGAATGAAAGAAATCTGGGATAGGAAACAACATTCATCATTTTGCATCAGGGTATTCATCAAGATTTAAATCTTTTCTGCAATGATGCAAAGTTCACAAACAAAGACACTGTGACTCCTACTAAAGATCACAGCTCATCTAACTAATTGCAGTAATCTCATCTTTGCCCCCTTTTCTGTTCTATGATGCTTTTCATACCCTTGTAGGGGTGCCAACTACTTATTTTCTGAAAGCACCAGATGAATCAGAATTTGTAGGTTAGAATATGACTGACTACCAACTAGGGATGATTTCTCAAGATTTTATTTTTGGTGTGAAAGAACAATAGGAATAGGTGATGATAAGTAATTTTTCTCTCAATGGTTAATACAAACCAAGCTTTGATATTCTCCTTGAGGACATATAGAAAATTTCTACCAACGTTGCCTCATTTGGCTCAATTTGACTTTTTCTGGGTTTCACACAAAGTCAGTGCCATCAGAAGCTTTGCTTACTTCTTTGCAACTAGATAGAGCTAAAGCATTTGGACTGTTTAAAATATCCTTTTGCAAAAAACCTTGCTAGAAGTACTCAAACTTTTCCTCCTGGGAGGAAGCTTTTCCACTTCAAAGTGACTGTGGACACATTCTTGCTCTTCAAGATTGTATCTGTTCAGCTTTTCTGAAAACTGTTCTGTTTTCTCACTGATCTGGTGGAGCATCTGACAGTCTTATGGTGCTATTGATGTGATAAAGTCTTTGGTCAATATATTATACAATGCAGAACAGCATTTAATCAGTCATCAGTTCAGAGGCAGAATGAGTCTCTGCACACATGGTAATTTGGTTTATGGATTGATTTATGATGAATTGGAATGGTTCAGAATTAGTTTATGAACAGAAATGCAAAACAAAGGCCAAAAATATATCAGGTCTATTAAGGTGAAAAGATAAATGGCAAAGATTAACTTGAGAAAATGAAAGAGAATTTAATATGAGAGAAAAGAAACATTACAATTAGGCAGTAAGCTATTCCAGTGACATGGCTAATCATAAAAAGAAAATGCAAATCTCCATGTAAAAACACCAGAAGACTTGGAAACTTTTCCAAGAACACTTGAACGTATACTTACCTACCCACACCAAAGCCCTAGAGATGAGAGCAACATGACACTGCTCATGAAGCTGCTCAGGCACATCCTTGGGACCAGGCCCTTCAACAAGTGCCAAAATAATGCATTGCCTCTCTTGACATCAGCCATCTTTCTAACACTGTTAACCTCACAAACCCAAGCAGTAAACTGACCCATGAGGAATGTTCTAGCTATCTGGAGCATATCCTACATTGAGCTATTCTGGGTTTTCTTCTGCAGAAACCTAGTCAGCTCATTCAGAAAGAAGCCCTGGAAAGAAATAATATTCATGCACTGTCAATGATCCGAGAAGCAGGGCCTGGGAGCAAAATACAGCAAGACAATACAGCAAACTAAGCACACAGAGAAAAGCAAAGTGTCTACTCAGACAGTTCATTGATGGAATAAATAAGGAACTACAGACTTTGCTTAATGAACACCACTACAGCACTAATCCCTCTCGCTGAGATTTCTTTTTAATTTGAAGCAAAAGTAACTTACTGCTCCTTGTACCACAGGCCCTCCTGGCACAGCCCCATTCTCATTCAAGGCTGCAGTGTGCACTCTGACTGATGAAAGATTTTGAGGGTAAGGCTCAGTAGACAATTTTGGCAGAGCCACAGGCAAGCAAATGACCCAAGCAGGCCATCCACGATGACCATTTGAGGCAGGCTAAACACAGGCAGACAGCCCTGGGTGAAGCAGGCACTGGGAAATGCTGTCAGTCTCAGGAGGTAACACAAACATGGTCAGAGAAAACAGTTTTACACAGCATCAGGCAAGAACAAAGCAGTGACCTTGTTTTCCAAAAGGCAGAACAGAAGTCTTCAGCCTCACCTCTGTAACACGTTCATGCCCACAGCTGATGTTCAGTTTTCCTTACACTGAGGTTACTGTTAACTTGTTTCAGAGTCTAAACACATACACAGACACAAATGCACACCACTTTATCAGGGCAGAGGCCAGCCATGCCTCAGGACATCCAAACACCAACCCAGACTTCAGCAAATAGGTAGATTTTGGAGCAGGAAAATTTCTCTAAGGTTTGCAGTAAAATGGGTTCATTACCTTGCAGCATATGTTACACTGAGTTCATCCAATACATTGCTAAGTTTCACCTGAAGTTCTTTTAGAACAACACTGGCTTCAGGATCCAACTGCAAAGAGATAAATAATGTTATATTTTACTCAGACACTGGGTTTCGGGTTTTCCATTACAATTAATGAATTAGGAATTATGTGCAATGATACACTGCACTATGGAAAACCAAATGTGGAAACACCTATTGCAACACAGAATTGCTGTAGTAGGCCTAAAAATCCAATTACCGTTTCAAGAAAATTAAGGAAAATATTTGACTACAATGGTGAAGAATTATATTTTTAGAAATCAAATCTGTGCCATGAAAGAATGACTTTCTATGGATTTGTGGAAATTAGGTTGGCAGTCACAAGGACAGAACTGCCGTTATCAGGAAGGCAGTATTCCCAAGGCACAGCAAGGGAAGGGCACATGAGAAGTTAGTGCTTGTGGTAATACTACTGCAGATGTTTTTATATTTTTATCAATTTTGTACATTTCACCACTGTTGGTATTTTTTGTGTGATTGATTTGCACTGAAGATGTTTCCATATTTCCATTAATGCAGTGTAAAAGTAGAACAGCCAGCACTGGAAAAGATGCCTTGAAGACTATCCATGCTGCTTCTACTGATCTACAATGGAGGAAGGGAATCTACCAAGTTCCAGTGCTGCTGTTTCTAGAAGCCATTAGGGCATACATAATTCAAGCACAGAGCAACACATTCTGATGCACAGGGAGAACAGCTCCTGTAACTCTGATACAGGTTTTCTAAATGCAGGAAAAAAGATAGTGCAGGGGAGAAATATATTTTTTCATTTACGGAGATGAGGATCCATGCATGGATATTTAATCCAAAAGGTACCCTGCTGATACTGATCAGCAGCTTGTTTATTTGCTATGCACTCTTTTTCAAAGTAAAAAAAAATTACTTTTTCATCTCCTTGATCTTTAGCATTTAAGAAAAATATTTACAGCCCATTGTGGCATATGACTGATGATGATCAGGATCAACAGCTGAATGTGAATTAATAGCTCACATTCCAGGTCTTTCAGTTATCTCCATCACAAGGTTAAGGAATGATTTGCAATGATAACCCTCAATTTCTGGACTTTGCTCTGCAGGAAGGTCAAGTACAGATCTGACAATTCCAAAGGGTTTGTGCATTTTGAATACATAATCAGCTCTGTCTCTATTTGCATTTCCCTATCTTTCAACTGCATGAGTGGCCTTTAGAGCTCATTCTTCATCTGGTGCTTCTGAGTGCTGTGGTGCAGCAGGTCAGTTCTCCTCATCACACTTCAGAAACAAGGAGAAGCTGTCACAGCACATTGGATAATTTATAAGAGACTACACAGGAATTCTATAGCAAAGTAAACTCTGGAATAGATCCAATGATCTACTATGTTCTGTCTTAGACCATCCTTTCTCTCCTTATAGCTTATGTGTGGTTTAAAATCATAGAAAATCCAAGATTTTCACTACAGCTTTTGACAAAAACCTGAAACAGGTGATGACAAAGGGAGATTACCACACATCCTTTAGAAAATAGTCAGGGCTGTGTAGCACTCTTCTAATCTGAGAAGCTCATATTTTACTTACTACTGTAAGTACTTACTGTGACTACTTACTTTTGAATAACTTTGCATTAAGAGTTCTGTTGCTTCTCTATATCTTAGCAGTTTCCCTGGCAGATACACTCTGACAGTTCATACACTTAAAGTGATTGTTTTCCTTGATATGAAAAGCAGGGATTAAAAAGCTATTTTTACTGCAATATCTGCATTAGTTAACAAAGTTAGCGTTTACTAACAAAGGCAAAGATTCTTCCAGGAAATGCATTTCACTAGGGAATTATACTGCTTCCTTTGGTGGGATACATACAGAACACAAATTTAAGACCACTAGAACATTAACATTTAACAAGTACTGAACACGTAAGCATTCACACTGAACACGGTACATGTCAAGGAAAGCACAAAATACAAGGCAGGCAGAAGACTCATTTCTTAGCAGATCATGCACAAGCTACAGAATCACCTTGTTATTGGGCCTACAGAGGTCAATGTAGCTACTTTCTATCGGAGATTGTTGTGATAACCAGAAAACACAACACATCTGCTAAATTCACCTAGAAATGGACTTAGTCTGGCCAAAATGGGATTAAATACTAATGCCAGATTGTGGACACCACACACATTATAGAAGGGTGCATGCAAGCATTGTATGTTTTTGGGGGCTTTGTGCTCCCCAATGGCATGCCCAGGTTTGTGTGTGCCCAGCTGGAGGCCCTGGCAGGACCCCAGCCCTGTGCAGACACAGCTCATGCTCAGCGTGAACACAAAGAGGTATGCGGGCTGGGCTGCCCACTGTGCCCCCAGGGCTGGCACTGGGCACGGCTCGGGGCTCACAGCGGGGCAGCAACATTGCGAAATGCCACTGCTGCTTTTGTTCAACTGCTGGAAAATATTTGAGTGTCTCACCAGAACTAAAATGTGCACTCTTCATTTATTTTACCATGTGCTTTCTATGTGTCATCAGTTATCATCCAAATATGCCATGACCTGCCTGGTTTTCTGGTATGGCACAGCTAAGGTGGGAGCATGACAGTGAGACAGAGGGCAATGCTGCTCAGCATCTGAGATGGTGTCAGAGAGGGATATACAGATGTGAAAAGGAAATATCTACAGTATTGGGGACTTTTCTTTTTCTCCTCAAGTCTCATCACTCATTGAGTTTGATGGTTGAGTTTCAGGTTGGACTCAATGATCTCAGAGATCTTTTCCAACCTAGTTGATTCTATGATTCTATGAAGAATGCATAAACCCATCAAACTTGGCTGAACTATAAATAAAAGGAAAAAAAGCCCTAAGTGAGCAAATTGGGGTGAGGTGGGATGGGGTGGATGTATGTTGTTGCTGTGCCATGTCTCATTCAAGCATCAAAAGAGAAAAGACCATTTATCCCTCAGCTCTTTGGATTCCATTTACAGTTCACAGCATGCATGGGCTACTCTTAAAAAATATCCATAGGCTGCTCAGGTATGAAAATTGCAATTTTTTAAAGGAGCAAACTTATTCAATTAATAAATATAATTAATTAATATAATTAATTAAATAAATTAATTAATAAACAATTAATTAATAATCATACTTTTCTACCAATTCTTAGTTTGCTTGGCTTTCTGTTATTTTACCACCTTCCTAAATAACAGAGTTAATTTTTACGCACTCTAGAATATACTCCTAAATTTGTTGGCACACTTCATGAGATCTGTTAATTATGGATTATTAAATAGGTAATTAGAACTTTGACTTTTTCTGGGTGGTACACAAAAACAGAGAACACATTTGCTGAACAGCTGAAAAAATTTAAACATCACTGTTTCCAAATGCTGCCTGTCTAAAACTGTGCAGTTTTTCACATATACAAACCTCGGAAAAAGAGATTAAAAATGTGATGAATTCGGCTGGTTTCAACATGCTCTGTGAGACTGAGGTTCCCCTGCTGTAATTTCATGTGTGTTAGTACAGACAATCTTATTGACTGCAAATTTGGTAGTGTTTCTGTAGGAAGCTACAGAGATGCAAATTACTTTTTGCATGAGTTAAATGGAACCTCTGTAATCTGAATTCCATTTATTTGCAATTTCACAGGTCTAATTGCTTATAGTTTCCTAATGGGACCACCTGGTTACTTCTATTCAGACAAGAGCTTTACCTGTTGCATGTACATCTAGAAAAGACACAGGAGTTTATCAGATCCATCACTTCAGTGGCTCTGTCTGACAGAATCCTCCTCCTCCAGCCCCACCTGATGCTCTAGGGACAGTTTGGCTGCCGCTGTTCCAACTGCACTTCCAAAAACTTGGGCCTCTGACTACAGATTTACAGATGGACACTCCAGAACTATTCTGCTTGGTTGGGCCCTCTGTCATCCCATCAAAGTCTTTAAGACCACATAGAGATTCCTGTAGGAATTCCTAAGCTTTACATATAAATTAGAACTGAACTTACCAAAGTGGAAATATGATTTATCTACAGTCAATATAACACTTGTCATATATAAAGCTTTACATCTTTTTTTTGATCCTAATTGCTGTAACTCATATCTGCCATGTTCTGCCATCTGGTGAAAAGCAACACAAGCATTAAAATTTTCTTTCTTTCTCTTTTATCAACTTCCAACTTGTCAGACATGGAAAAAAGTACTTAGTGTAAATGTATGCATTCCATTTGGATAAAACAAACAGGAGCTAAAAAAAAAAAAAATGATGAGGATGATCTCTTCCCATGTTTTTGAACTTGATTTTTAAAAAACCAAAACAAACAGTGGATTGGATCCCACTTTCCTCCTCTTCATTATGGCAGACTGTTCTCATTGATAGAATTTTTAAGTACCCTTCCTGCTTTGCTGCAGCAGAAGAGGATAGTTATAAAGAAATTCATATTGTTCAGACTATTTTATTTTCATGGCAGGGGAGCTGAGAAACCAGTTTTTTCTGTATTTATAGAGCTCCCTTCCCTGCAATATGCAATAAGCCTACCCTGAACATGGGGACTGCTGCTCGACTGTGGTTGTTTTGACTGCACAGTTTGAAAGACATACTGCTCACAGTGTGACACTGAGGAGATTAACAGCATTTAATTTTTCTTAGAATTAGTTTTGCTTCAACTGAAATAGGTCTCATTATTCTGCTGAAAATCATCTGACTTTTATGCCCTCCACAAGTAAAATATTAAACTATTTTTTCCCTGCAAGGAAACTGCTTACAGATTTTATTGCTGGCTTTGTTTCTTGTAAGTACCAGTCCAATAAGCCAAATTGGCCATTAGCAGTTGTGCTTTTGGAATAGCCAGGGAAATTAATAATTTGAGGACAAACATTTTAGGGGCATTTTGATATGGTTGACAAAAAATTGAATGTGAATGAACTTTCTTCAAAAAATTGCCCTAATGAGAAACAAACAAAACTCTGAATGTATTTTTTAGATCTTTTTTCTCAGACCATGGATCAGAGATGCACTTAAGGTATCTAACAAAGGGATTTTAGAAAAATAGTCTGCATTCTCTCTGAGGGTTGCATCACATTTGTGGGAAATACTGCTTTGATACTGTAACAACCTTAATAATTCATCCTCATTAACATCAAAAGGAAAGCAAAAAGGATGAGAAGTGATGAGAGATTTTGGAAGAAAAATGCTATGAAAAAAATCCTAATTATTTTTGTACTATTTTTTTATTATATAAGGTGTTGGGTGCAAAAAACCCTAGTATTTTCTTGAGGAAAATGGAACATTTTGGGCATTCAAGAAAATATTCTGATTTGAAATTAATTTGATAGAAACAAAGCTAAAGTGCTACTTAGATTTCTCCTGCCCTTGTCTGTATCAGGATTTATGGGCAATTGGCTGTTTTTATGAATCATGACATTCAAATGTGGGATTGGATCCAAGACCTAATACAGAAGTACTTTGCACAGAACACAGGAGCATGGAAGACAAGATTATTTGTAATATCTAGAGAGTGAAAGAGGATTAATAGGAACCACAAAACCAGCCATATCTGGATGATAAATACATATTTTCAAAGTTTGGCAAGAAGTTTGCAATGACAGCAAGGTTGCAGAAGTTTATTTCATGTTCTCTGGAGCAAGAAGTGTTTTTGCCATGGCAGCTTGAAGAAGCTGTTACTGACTCAACAGAACCTCCTCACCATGGAGCTGATCTGCAGGTTCATCTGGAGGCTGCAGTTCAGTGCAGGACACAGGGGACTCTCCCACCTCAGAGTGTCCCACTGTGGATGTGGAAATATGAAATGCTGTATTTTCCAGTTCTCTCTGTAACTTGTCCACATTAGATCAAAGTTTTGTAGACCTACCAAATTTCAGTGTCAATGAGAAGAAGCCGATGCATGTGTAGCTTCTTTTTGAAAGCCACCTACTGATATTCATGGCCCAAACATTGCTTCTCAACAGATGACGTGTTATTTTCTATAGCTTGAAAATACGTTAATTTCTACATTATGTTTCAGAAAGGTAAAGAACTACAGTCAGAAAAGGATTGAATCATGTGTTTATGTCCTTTTACTGTTGACAGGACTTCAGGCACTTTTAAGCCTTCTGAAATAAAAAGGGCCATAAAGCTAAGCATGTTCTGGACTGTTGAGTAGCAGCTCTTGATGAAATGGTATTTGAACACAAGCAGGCCCTCAGATACTGAAAAGTGCACTTAAAATGTTTTACAGATTTTTTTAAAGGTCTGAAAGACTTTCCACTATCTGCCTAGTAAATTTTTCAATTTAGAGTGTCAGCTGAATGCCCAAGCATAGCTCTTTTTGATTTTAGATCATAGGGAATTACACGAATGCATCAATGGAAATAAGTAGAAAATGTGACTAATCTTAGCTTTAGAAAATATGGTCAGGAATAATAAAAGATGCTTACTATCACAAACCTCATAAGAGAATCTCTCTGCTTCTTTCTTCTGTCAGTGGATTGCAAGTCAAAGGCATTAGACAAAGACATGACACATTACAGACAAAACGTACCAATACATAAAAAGCAAAGTATAGTCCAATACAAACATTAAAATAAAGCTGGCACTACAGATTGCAACACAAAACACCCAGAGCTGACTGAACGTTACAGATCATTAGCATGTTTTGTGAAATACTTAGGGCTTTCTAGGATTGTCAGGACCTTCACTAGGTCTTGTAGACGTCTTAACAATATTTTGATTTTCTTTGCAAGTAGAAGTGAAACCTGTTACAAGGTTGCAAACATGGTGCTAATGATCTCTAAGGAACTTTGACTGAACCAAGAAACAAACATGACTCACCTCCTTTCCTCCCATGGACTCAAACATTTTCTCAAGCTGGACTCTTAATTGTTGAATGTTGTTCATCAAGATACAGGCCTACAAAGAGATCATTGAATGTGAGGTTGTGCATGACCAAGTTTCCAGCAGCCCTGCGTTCATAGAATTATAGAATCATTAAGGTCAGAAAAGATCATCATTCATGCAACTATGTTTTTTAGAGGAGTTCCAGCCAGTGCTGCCTTTCTTTTCTCCTTCAATAGACACTCTTTGCCCAGTCAGGAACCCACTCAGGCAGTGACCACCCACCATGCCCTAAGACAGTGTTCCCCTCAGGACACTGAACACCATGTCCCAGTGGGCTGGGCACATTCCACAGCCCAGTGTTTCCCATCCTGAGCCACATATCCCAGGGAGCTGCTGGTTATACTCAGTGCAGTTACATCTGCTGCATTAATGCAAGGAGCACATTGTTGTGAGCAGAGGCAACAATGATCAAAGTGCTTTGGAGTGACAACAGGCTGCAGGAGAGGGTCTGCCAGGCTGCTTTCCAGACCCAGGCTTCACAAAAACTGACACCACTGCAACCCAGATAAGGGCTGATGCTTAAGTATTTGAATAAATCAACAGGCAGTTCTGTTAATAATTGAGTATTTCAGAAATATGTATTTTTACATTGCTTGAAAAGTCGGTGAATGAATTAGGAAAAAAAATACTGTAATCATATTATTTTACACTAGAAATCTTGCTGTTTAAGCTCATTTTCTTAAGGCCACTGTGTAAAAGACAGCTATTTCTATATAAATAAGTCAAAAGTAAAACATGAAAAAATCAAGGAGCTTGTTAAAAAATCATGAAAGAAAGAATCTATTACTAGAATTTTGTGTACTGAGATGACACTGTATGCGAGTTTGTTATGGTGCAGGAGAAGCAGTAAGACAATACTTGCTAAAAGAGCTCTGGCTGGCCAAGGCCAGTGTGTTTTAGTGCATGACTGGATTAATTTAAGCACGGAAGTAGAGCATTTCAATAAAATACATTTTTTTCACAGAAGAAGGTGATGGAAGATTACAGTGATTGATACTCATCTATACCTTTCTGGTTAACAGCATATTCCAATGTAGTGCTGAAACATGGTGGGATCAATACCATGATGTAGTTTTAATTATTAATACCTTATTCTCAAAGGAATTTTGTGTCAGAGTTCTTCTCAACTGAAGAAAAAGACAAGAAATTTGATCTAACTTCTTAATCTCAGCTTACTGCTTTTCCCAGCAAAGTGTGCTCTTTGTGCTCCTGCTGAAGACAGCTGGCTTTGGCTGCCTGTCTCTTCTTATGTTTATCTACCTGTCTTCTATTAATTCCCCACCACTGTGCCTTCCTTTCCTGTGCTGTCTCCTCTCCTAACAAATTCATTATTCTGGAAATTATCTGCAATATCACAAGTCAGTAATTATGATTTCTGATGGGGGCATAAGGAGCTGAATATTACATCTTGGTCCTTTTGTTCCAAACAAATGCAAATGCCTTTGGCAATGTACTGAAGTTAGGAGAGAAACACTTCACACTGAAGCAGTTTTCAAAGTTTCCTTTGAGGCTGGCTCAGGTGGCTCCTTCAGAGCCCAAGCCTAGCTTGGCTTACTGAAAAATCTGCTATTGCTGTCAGTAAAGAACAGTACTTAAAAACATTCTCTTTGTATTTCATTATCATCCTGCCCTTCAGAACAGTCTTTGCAGCAATTTACAGGAATCAGACAGCCAGATGCAGCAACATGAATTGAGTGGCAAGTACAATACCTAAACCCGGGCTGGTTTGTAGATGCTGACAGGAGATGGAAGACAAGATACATATCTTTGTGAAAAGCATCTTCAATATGCTTTCATTTGAACAGTTTATGTGCACATTTTGTAGTGTTTAATAAAATTACTAAAGCATTGGCTTGAAAAAGTATGCCAAATTCTAATTTTAATAATAAAAGGTATTTGTTTTAATCTCGTCTATCAAATCTAATGCAGGAGTTGAACATTATTGTTGAAGTTATGAGATTGAAGGGTCTTTTATTAAACTAGAAGCTATGTATTTCACTAAGGCAACTTCTGTTAAAAAAAAGTTGTGTTCCTCAAAGACATTGGATACAATACTTTATACCTGGTCTATGGAAGGTGTCTCTGCTCATGGCAGGTGAGTTGGGACCAGATGGTCATTAAGTTCCCTTTCAACCCAAATCATTCTGTGATTCTATGATACCATAATGAGATTAATTCCATCTAAAGCCTTAATACAGTTGAGCATATGAGAATGACTTCAGAAATCTATCACTCCAACAATTAAAAAAACCCCTTTGGACAGGCCAAAAGATTACACAGTTTGACTTGATGATTCACCACTGTATCACAACTCATTTCTTCTAGAAACCAGTAAGCTTTATTTAGTATTAGCATTAAAGACCTAAGAACCACCAATAATTGCTATTTAGCTGCAGCAGGTGTCTTTCTGAATTCCCTTGCTGTATGTGTTGGAGACCTCCAGACCATCCCAGTTCTCAGCAGAGAGCACTGGAGAGCGAGCCCGTCCTCAGGCCATGCACGGGCTGTGCCAGGCACAGCTGAGATCTGGGGGGCTGGGTAAGGGCTGTGCCATTACAGGCAAACAGAGTGAGGCTGGGGCTGCAGTTATTCACCTGATTCCAGAGTGCCAGAGCTTCACAACACCCCACTAACCAAAGCAGACATGGGGCTAAATGTTGCCAGGAGTTCTACCTTTGACCGAATATCAATGATACTGAAAAGTCAGTTTACAAGAATGATTTTCCTTGGGTTTATTAAAGTATTGATAATATCTCCATCTGCTCATCCACATCTGTAGTGTCCACATCTCATTTATTTCTGAGTCCATGGCAATCTGGTCCTTCATTTGGGACTCCCTTGTAAGCAATGAGGCAACAAAACATGATTTCTTCCCCACTGCTGCGTGGGTAAAGCACAGTGAGTGGCAGGAGCCAAGTCTGCACACATTCCCTTCCCAGGAAATGACCTTAGAAACTCCCCAGTGCATGAACTGATACAGAGATGAGCCAGCGCAAAGTGAAAACTCCAAACAAAAATATTTTCTTCTGTTTGGGAAACAAGATGAAGAGACATTCACCATATTCACCACTGTATAAGGCTGATATCCAGGGCACATTTGTGGGCATCTTGTAATTTTCATTCTTTGATACTGAAATTATTAACTAGGATTCTTAACTAATTTCACCTCCCCCAACTTTTACACATCAATGTAACCAGCTATGAAAATATGCTGACCTCCCTCCATTCATGCTTTTTCTCCTATAAAGAAGTGATTAAATTTTCAAAAAGTACAGTAAGTAATTTGAAGGTAATTTCTGAGGCAGAAAAAGACACAGCTTCTTACTCACCACATTTTCTTTGTCACAATATGAACTGAAGTAATTTGAAATAATTACAGCATACTGAAGAAGCACTTTGTTGATAGTCTAGAAGAGAAGAATCTTTTAAATGGCAAATTTCATAATGTAAAATGAAAATAATAAAAAAGGAGATTTATATAAATGATAGGTTTTACAGGTGCTTACACATTTAGCATATAGTATTGTTTAGATATCATATAAACAGTCCTGTGAGCACATTTTCAAAAGCCTGCACAGCAGATGGTGGGTTGTTCTTAATGCAATGCAATCTTCAATAACAGGGAGAGTTTAATTTTAGCTGTACTGTCTTTGGGAAGCCTTGAGAGCTCTATTCCTTGCAATGTTCTACATAGTTATTGGAACAGCAGCAAGCTCAAGAAATCCTCTAGGGTGACAATACAGAGTAGAAATACAATGGAAAAATAAGACAAAAGGAGCAGCTCAAAGCCTGGCAATATGAGTTACTGTACAAGAATCATGTAGAAAGGAACTTGTTTTGCAAATGGAGAATCGTTGCAGTGAAACAACAGGATTAAATGTAAATGTGAACTTTTTTCAAGCCAGCAGGACTATAATGGACATCTAGAGCTTGTGAGGAAATGGTACAATCCAAATAGTAAGCTGCCTAACAGAGTGGAGTTTATCAAACAGCAGGGGAAAAAGAACCACCTCAGGGCTTCAACCAAAAATACTCTATTGCCACACTTTGAATTTTTACTTTACTTGCACTCTCTAATTAGCTAATTGCATTTCACTGAATTGCTCCATTAATGGAATTGTAATCAGTGCTTAGCAAAGTAATAGTGGACTATATAACATGCATGTACATATCAAAAAACCATGTAATTGTGAAATCTCAGAGAGGACAGAACTTCTCAAACTGGTAAATTATTTTGACAAAGTAAATGAAAAACTGCCTTAAGCCACAGACAGCCTGTCTTTCTGAGGATCCCAGTCAGACAGAAAGCTTTGATTCTAAAAAACATTGGAATCATTTAGCTTTTGAGTTCATGACAACACAATGTCGTTCTCTCTGAAGCTTAGTTGAGACACATTGAATTTAATTTACCTTTGCAAATCTTCTCATTAAATGAGATAGTGCTTCTGGATTAGGACACTCTAGTTTCCTAATAATCTCAAAGCTTTGATTGAGCTGTGTGAAGACATCAACCACAGAACAGGAGAAGAGGGCATGGTCTGATGTTTGCTGAAACTAGACAGAAACATTCAAGTGAGTTCATATTTGTTCAGAGATTCTTACGCTTGAAATTCTTCCTAGGGTCACAAAAGGTAATAGGGAAAAAATAAATTTTAAAAAGTCTCACTGATAATACTGAGAAATGAAGCTTTTCACATTTCTGATACTTTCAAACCTATTAAATAAAAATAAAATTCTCCTTCACAACATCATTATCACATTGTAGTTTAGTGAAACTATGGATTAAAGTGAGGATTTAGGCAGATGGGATTAGAGGAGGAATTTATCTATAGGGTTATCTTCTAAAAACTCTTATCTTGTGAGGTCTGACAAGAATACTGTGGGAGCAAATGTGCTTCTGGTTTTGCAATGCTAAATAACTTTCTTAATACTTTATTCATTCTTTTATTTAAAAAGTAAAGGCTCACCCCATCTTTTTTGTCTCTTTCCAGTGCTCCATGAAGAAATTCCATTGAGACATCCTCATTTTCATCCAGCCACTGAATGACAAATGGTTCAAACCACCTGAAAATTAAAAAGAATTTTGTAAAGTAGGTACATTTCATAAAGATCCTGAGAGGAGACATGTCAGACTACCCAGCAGTTTGGCATCTTGTGTCTTCACAGCTGTTCTTACTCCTAAAAGGTCTAGCAACCCTGGAAAAACTGTTGTCCCCAAAGACACTGTGGCTGCCAAAAGGTTTTTCATGCTTCAGTTTGCCAATGTGACTGGTGCACCACAGTGGTGTGAAAGCAGCAGCAGCTCATCCTCTGCCACAGACACATGGCAGGCGTGAATCTATTCTCAATACTGGCTGTTCGTTAACACTTATATTTTTGTTTGTACATTAAATAACTTGTATAAAATTTTATTTTAGTAAAACATCAGCTGTATTTTATTTTTCTTTAGTCTATTAAAAAAAAATTAAGGTGATAACAGGCCTCAAACTATCTCAGCAAATCAGCAGCCTTGCAAAAGATTAAGGAATGAGAATAAGGATAGCTCATATAAAAGCACAGGCCTGCATGTATTTATTGCAGGGATAGAGGTGAAAATGCAAACAGCAGCTGAGTATTAACCCAATGCAGTAGGAATAATTCCAGCAGTATATCCCATTAGCATTGTATCTTCATCCAGATTTGGGAGTGAAACAAATGCAGGGGCCTATAACAGTGCTGCTGTTCCCACATCTCATACATTCCTCAGGCATTTTCTGACCAAAATAACTTGTCACCTCTGAAGACCTTCAGTTCCAACAGTTGTATAAAACCTATGAAACAGCTAATTGCACATTTAACACCTGGACTGCTGCACTTGGTAGACTGAAGAATTAAAGAGGAGAAAGTGCCAAAAGCCGCGTTGTCAGTGCTACACACCTGGAGAGTTTGCACAAACCTGAGCACCAATACTGGACCAAAAGAAACCTGTCCCCAGGCCAGACTCACAGACACTTCCCGACACGGCACTCACAGGGAGTATTCAGGCACGGCATCCTTGAAAGCAGAGAGTTCTCGCACATATTCATTATAAAACCATTTCACTTTGAAGTGCAAATTCATATAATCTGTGCTTTTGCATAATCGCTGCTTTTCATGTTCTGTAATAGAAGGAGTGGGAAAAAACACTTAATAGCGTTCTAAGAGTAAATAACATTCCTGTGACTTGGCGCACTGGTGACATAATAATACAGGACTTGCATTTTAAAGCAAAATTTGTTTGATTTTTTTAGAGGTTGAAGTACCCACAGTTTCAATATTCAGGTTCAGGAAAAACAAACCAAACCAAAGACCACACCACAAGTTAGGCTTTTTACCTCTCTTCACGGCAGTGAGAAGAAAACTCCACAAATTTGCTGGCTTCCCATTCTTTAGATTCTTTGGCCTTATAAAATGGTTAGGAAGCTGTCAGGTGTCAAGTTAGAAAAGACAACCATAGGTGTGTAGTAGCCAAATGAAATAAGAGCTATAAATTCCAGTCCTATATGAATCTGCAGAACCTTCATTGGCAAATGGACTGCATTTATCACACTTAAGAAAAAGAAAGAGGAGACAATTCCACAGCTCTACGACCATCTGATTTATGGCACAGGTAGAAAAGCTGGTTTTTATGAAGTGTTTTTGAAGTTTCTCAAATGGACTGGACCTTCTCGGTGTCCTCATGTTTTCAACATAGTGGATATGCAGATCGCCATGGGTGACAGAGGCCACCTGTAACCACTTCCTGCATTTTTAAGGTCTGAGTAATGTGTTCAGAACAAATGTCCATCTTCCTTCCAGGATTATGAACCTTATTTTAGTTTTACACTGTGCTCTGCAGCCTCCCCCCAGCCACTTCAGACCCAGACAGCTCCATTCCTTTGCTCCATTGAGCAGAGGCACTTTATCCTTGCTCAAATCTTTCATTTCCTTCTTCCACACCATAAGCCATGGATCCACAAATCTTGGGCAGAATAATCATACCTTTATTTACTGCTCACAGCTTCCTAAAATCTCCACAGATCTCACCTATTTGAGGTTCATGTCACTTGCACATTCTTCCTAAGCAAAAGACTAATTTCTTTTCCCAGCTCCCTTAAAAAATGACCTGATACAGATGCTCAGCAGGAATGATGTTCTTGTGTAAATAGTATGTATTAAGAACTTATCTCTTTCAAAGATCCTTTTTGTTCCTTACTTCTGCTTGCTTTGCAACACAGTATTACACAAATTTTTCATAAATATTTGGATGTGAACCTAATTTTCTGTAACAGCAGGAGCATCCTGTCCTCTGTCACACACCTGAACGTGCCATTTGAGCCTCTGTCAGTGCAAACACCCTGTGAGTTACACACCCTGTGTTTTTCAGATCTGACCAGGTACATTAAAAGGAAATTTTCAGTTTTATTATTATGCCAAATTGGCACGCCAGTAATATCACCATAGCATATGAGAAGTGTTTCAGAAGCATAATATTATGCAGTGAATTACTAAGTTTTGTGCAAATCAGCTTATGAAGTGCCCCTCTGGGCTCTTAGTGCCTTTTTAGCATTGCAGTAGCATTTTCACTTTTGCTGCCTTTTCCTCACACTCAAGAAAAATCAGTAAATCAGTTTCTGTCTAAATATTGCATTTATTCATCTTTGTGCTACTTGAGAGTAGTGCAAATTCTCCCCAGCATTATATCACTAGTTCCCAGCCTTAAAGAGGACCACAGAGAGAAATCTGAGCTGACTCTCATGGTTCATACTTAAGCAGTAGTTCTTACAAGGCAGGCCAGTCTTTTGCTGAGAACAATTATCTTATTGCTGTGAAACTCACTGCACATCTACTGCATTATTTTATTAAAAATCTGACTTACGTTGCATCCCAAAAGAGTGGCATTTCTGAAAAGGGTAACATTTCATTCAAGCATTGCATGGATGGGTTATTAGAGTACACAATATAACTTAAGAATGTTTGCTGTGATAACACAATCCAAGCAATGCTTATTTCAGATTTTGGAAATGAACTGCTGCCACTAATGGGCAAACTTGTCCAGGAGGGTACAACTTACACAACTTATTTTCTTCTTTAAGTTAAAATTTACAAACATTAGAGACGGGCACAAAAGTAATTCATGAATAATTGAGCTTTTTCTTCAGGCTGTTATACCTTTTACAGAGTATTTAAAGAGACTCCTAGGATATTACTTGTGAAAAATGCATCCTCCATACCTAATATTAATGAATGAGAACATCAGCAAACACTTCCCATGACCTCCAAAGTCACTTAGCATCCATGCATTTTACCTCTTCAGTTTATATCAACCAATGAACAGAGAAAAAGGTTCCCATATGAGTCAGCCCATGACAATTTTAACTGGATAACAGATGGGTTTACCCACAGTAACCACAGATTTTGGTTACAAAGCACAACCACCTCACTGTAGGTGTTCTGAATTTAGATTAGGACCAATGGATTGCTTTCTTCATTTCTGAAAAGCTTGCACAAGCTCATGCAAAGGTGAGACAGCAGAGGACACATGTACACATTTTGGAGATCTGTGCCTTTTCTCCCAGAAGGAAAGTTTCCTTATAGAGGCATATCCATTCTGGACTTTCTGGAAGACAGATGTAGTACCTGCACAGTACAACTCTTTTTAAGAAAGTCTACTCTTGCTTTGCAAAATTATTATAACACTGAGTCAGTCAGTCTGGAACTAACCCTGCCAATTGTGTGCAAATGAGCTCAGCAGAGAGGATGATGGAAATACCTGAACTTTCTCATAATCGATTCAAGATAATGAAATCTCAGTATAGCAAACCTAATGTTATTAATCTTCTTTATATTCTGCAAATACTTTTATGAGACATTCCTTGTAGTGCAGCATATTTTTATAAGCTTCTATTAATCTACTGAGTTCCATAAAGAGAACATTTCCAGCTCCCATCAGTGATACTGGCATATCCTATATTACTGTATCACACAGCAATGCAAAATACTGGTAGGATTTTTGTAAACCATCACATCTGTAAACCTTTGTTTGTATGGGGCACTTTAGCTCCTCTCTATGTATTGCAATTCCAGTAAGTGCAACTTTTTTACAGTATTGTTACCCGGGGCGGGGGGGGGGGGCGGGTTGGGGTTGGTATCTCCTTGCTCTAATGCACATGTGCCTTCCACCTGCTTGCAGGGACAGGCAGTGGAACTGCAATCATCAGGAAAACTGGAGAGTTGGTGCATCTCAGTGGTACAAATTATAGGGACAGTAACACCTTTAAGACTTCCAGTATGCAACAGCACTGAGGAAAAAAAAAAAGAAATCTGTTCAGGTGGTGTTTATATAACCAAGAAAGAAGAGAGAGCTTTTTAAAGGCTATTACATGGAATCCAATAATATATGCAAATGGATTTGGTGTGTGATGAAATCAGCCATTGATTTGGTGATGCTGTATCTGGCAAATAATCTAATTGCAAGCAGTTGTTCTACAGAAAAATCTCTAAAGAGACATAAGGGGGAGGACTATAACCCAAGGTACTTTCCTCACAGGCCTGTGACCAGGCAACAGCACTTTGGAATCACAGTTGATTTCTTTTCTCCAGCAATTGCTAAAGAAAGTTGAGATTATTTTCTTAGAGCAACAAATAAAAGTCATAATGATCACTTATTGAGCAGAAATGTCTACATGGCACTAAAGACATAATGTCATTTAACAAAATGGAGTAGAATCTTGTTCACTACAGAATGCTTTTTTCTTTTTAACCTTGAGGTAATAACATCACTCTGAGTTTCCATGTAACTTTTGATACGTATTAGTTGCTAAAAAAGGAAAAAAGGGTAAACTAACAGCCTTCATAAAAGATGAACATGTTAAATATTCAGATAATCAATTTGATATTTTGTTCAACTCTGACTTTTCCTTATTTAGGTACAAAAACTAGAGAATTTTTTTTTCTACAGCAGTTTCCTAGCTACTGTTTTTCGCAGCGATGTACAGTTGAAGTGCTTGAAGGATTCTAATGAGGTTGTTTTAAAGCATACTTCAAATCTTTATGAACAAGAACTGCAAGGAAATTAGTCTGTAGAAAATGAATAAATTGACTAGATACACATAAATATATATAAATATATATATATATATTTATAAAATATATATATATATATATAAAGCTTTTACAGTTTTCAAGCTTTGTGGATAATCTTTCAGAGATTAATAACTACTACAAAGAATATTTATGTGTAGCAAATTAATTATATCCCAACCAGTTGGTTTGACTGACATACATACTATTGCTCTACAGTTTATTAAAATAGAAATGGTTGAGACTAAACATATGAGAATTGTGTCTGAATTAACTGCAAATGTTCACATCAAAACTCAGCTGTTATTTTCAGCCACTGCAACATAATTCCGTATTATTTGCGATAATTACTTACCAATCCTCCTAGACACTACCAGCTGCATATTTTATCTACTTGTTTCAGAACTGCTGTTTCAGAAAACCTGCTATTTCCAAATTTTCAGCTGTCTAATTGGGAAGAATATGCACAACACAAACTGAGTCTGGCCATTGGGAGAACAGCCCCTCCAAGGGACGGCACTGGGGATTGGTGCCCTCTCTGCATCACTGGGGAAACATTACATCATGTACATGTGTTTGGGATAAAAGCAGAACTCAGTGTTTAGTGTTCCTGATCCCAGCGACACTTTCCTACAATACTGGAGTGGTTGCTATGCCACTGCCTTACTAAATGTGGATATTATGCTTAGAGTGCTCTTGACTTAATCTCTGTGCTGCTGAAGTAAACCTGGACTCTGAATGTAACCCAGTGGATCAGGCCATAAATGAAGAGAAATATAAACTCAAACAAAGTTCATAACTGATTTAGAAGAAAGAAACATTAAATTTTACAAGACAACTCATTCCAGGATTCTTATACTTTGCTAAAGGCAATGGAAGTCACAGGTTATTAACTGAAATACAGAGTAAGAAACAACTAATTGACAATGAGGCACAATTTACATTGATTTGGATAATGTGAACTACTGCTGGCCTTTCTGAAAGGGCTCCTTGTGTCAAGATAAATATAATAAACCAAAACCTGAAAAAAGTCTGTCATTACATATTTTTAAGGTTATACTTACCTCTAATATACAAATAACACCCCCCTCTAATTCTCCTTTTAATATATATATTGTGTCGTTCATAACAGACTTCTATATATTCAATCTTTTCCTTACATTTACTTGGAAATTTTCATCAAAATATCTTTGAACACTTTTCAAACATAATGGATTGCACCTTGAACATCTCTATGAGGAGATCAAGCTGTGCAAATGGGAAACAGGTACAGGGAGACCAAGGGAATTGGTGCCAGACTCATTTCAGTGGTGCCCAGTGACAGAATGAGGAGCCATGGCCATAAAATAAAGCACAAGAAGTTCCAGCTCAACATGAGGAAGGACTTTACATTAAGGGTGGCAAAGCACTGGAACAGGTGCCCAGGCAGGTCATGGCATCTCCCTCTCTGGAGACATGAAAACCCATGTGGATGCTTTCTTATGTCACCTGTTCCAGGTGACCCTGCCTTGGCAAGGGGGGGGGTTGAATTAGTTGATCTCCAGAGGTCCCTTCCTAACAATTCTGTGACAGAGACCAGGGAAGGAACGCAGACTGTCTGATTCTGAATGGCAAGAAAAAATGGATTTGCTGTTGTTTTTTGTCTTCTTGCCTGCAGTGGAAATGGGCTGATCAATCCATGACTTAATGCAGTGCACTTTAACAGCTGATATGGCATTGCCCTTTATGTGCAAGGAGGAGCTCTCAAAGCAAGAGGCCATTTGCTCAGAGTGCTTCACTCTGCTTCACATTTCACAGCAGGTACAAAAGAGTTCAGGGTCACCTGCCTGGAGTCTGAAAAGGCAGAGCTGTACAAGGTTTCCTGGGAGAGGTTAATGTCTCATGGGAGCTTCAAGGGCATCAAATACCAGTGTTAGATACTACCTGAGAGATGCAACATGTAATATCATGAGGCATGTGTGAATCTGCTGCAAACAACCCTACCTTTTACTCACAACACTGCATTTGCCATTTTTTACCTGTGTTATATTGCCTAAATGTGTCAAATTACTTTAGGCAAATTAACTTTGATATCTCCTTAACATTATTTACTTGGGTTTTTTACTCCTAATTTTTATTCCTTGTTACTTCTACTGGTCCCACAAACTAATTAACCACTTCCAAAGCCGAATACTTACAGAAAAGTGAAGGAGTTATCACCAAAAAGGCCATTCAACATGCAAGATGCACATCTTGATTAAGCATAAACTTGCTCAGTCCTGATTTCTGCTAAGACAAACTTACTGCAAGTTACTAATATCAACCTCAGTATAAATTTTACCCTTCAATATTACATCAGAGTGAAATTTACATACCATAATACTAAATAGATAATAAAATTCAAAGAACAAACAGTCAGAGACAAAATTCTGTCTCTGGATATACACAACTGCTATTGATTTGAAAAAGAAATCAGCACTTGCTTCCAACAATCTCAATTGTGCTTTTTTACTGTTGGTGGAATTCTTGCTTTGTACATTTATTGACCATGGAAAGTGTAAGAAAACGGAAGCTATGGATGGAGCAAAAGAAATAGCCCATCCTATCTGGTGTGACATCTGTGATGATGATTAAAGCCTTAGTTCTGAAGAATATGATGGAAATTTCAAATATTTCATACTGAAGTTTCAACATCTATTCAAAGTAATCACATAATCAGAAAGTAATAAAAGAGGAAAAGTAATGCTGCTGTAGAAATCCAATTTATATTGCTCAGTCTTTCATAAACTTCTAATATGTACAAAAATTGCAAAATAAAGAGAGAATATATGCCCCGTTCCTGGAAGCATTCAAGGCCAGGTTGAACTGGGCCCTGAGCAAACTGGTCTAGTGAGTGACATCCCTGCCCACGGCAGGGGGGTGGAAACAAGACAGTCTTTAATTCCGTGATTGTATTCTTTGCAATTACAATACTTGAATCTGGATGGAAAACAGAATAAAGGTAACAAAGACCACTTTATCAGCATTGCAACTTAACGACTGATTACTCAGCTTTGTATCTTCAATGGCATTTTTATGACAGGTTCTTCCATTTACTTATTGTTTCATTTTAAAAAACATTTATTTCCATGAAAGAAACAATTAGAGCTGATTCTCTGCTCTTTGCCTGATCACAAGTGTGCAAAGTGAGCACAAAACCTCACCAAACAGGCTTGGTAGCATTTTATAAGCAATTAGTAGACTTAAGTACAAAACAGGAAGAATCAGGCAGCAAGATAAATGTTAGGATGCACTTTAATAATTACCTGGGTTGTATCTGCCTCTGCCTGGAAAGGCAAAACCACAGAAGTGTTCTCTGATTCTTACCCAGCAAATTGTGCTTAAGGCTTATTAAAAGATAATGTGGGAACAAGCAGTTTTAATGGATTTATCCTACACTCCTGGGGGTGCTGGAAGCAGTACCAAATGTTTAGTTTAGAACTACTGCACTTGCCCATAAGGGGAAATTCACCTCAGCATGTACAGGAGAAACACACTAGTGAATCTCTGTAAGTGGAACAGTATTTTGTGTTAAGAAAGCTGTTATTGCTTACTGTTTCTCAAAGGAAATAAGTCCAAACTAGAAGTGGGTTCCCTGGGTGATTAGCTCCCCATGTGCAGCACCCAGATCCCACTGCTCTGGGTGAGCATTAGGCAGCTCCTCTCTGACACACACAGGGGGAAGAAACCCCTCAAGCAAAGAAAAGGATGAAAGTTTCCCCCAGCCAGCACATGCAGAACTGCACTGAACAATGCAGGTACTTTAAGGGACTTTCTGGGGGGACAAAATCACATTTTTGCTATATAATTATTTCACACAAAATATATAACTCTATCTTTTGTAAAAACGTGAGATGCAATTAAGTGGTATCATCTTTCTGGCAAAGAGCAGTAAGTAATCAAGGACAAGAAGAAAGAAGCAGTTTATAAGGTATCTTCTAGGCCGAGATACCTTATAAACTACAGAGGAAGCCCTGCCTGCCCCTGCTGCCATAGGGATTATACAGCCCCTCTAGTTGGACAGAACAGCTCCCCTCAGCTCATGGGTTTGTGGATGGGCCAGGGCCAGGTGAGCTATAAATAAGCCATAATTACTAATCAATGTAGGGTTCTGCAGTTGTATAACTTACCTAGCAGGGTAGTAATAGAATAAGTAACAAAAACTAACAAAAGATTGTCTTGCTCACAACTAGGCAATGTTCAGGCAAAGTTTATACACAAATGTTTTACAGTAAGTGACTGCCTGGGTATGAGCTAATAATGGTGTTTAAGAACAAGATTAATATTCACTGGTTAAAAGAAAAATAAATAAGGACTGAGCTTTCATTATTAAATATATGGGACAATATCACAATATTGAGTGACAAGTTAAAGACTAAACAAGGAAGTCAGGCATTGACTGAGGCACTACATTTTTTCCAGTAGCATCTGGCACATGGACACATTCACAGTAGCTTTAACTTACTAAGTTTACTCTAGACTTATACTGCAGTAGTACTTAATGTTTTGATTATGGTTCAATATGTAAAATCCAAGAAAATGGGTTGGAGGACAAGGAAATGATAGATATAGTGGGCACATCCCCAAGTGCCAGGTTGTGCCATACTGAGGTAATTCTAAGTAAGATGACACATTGCTACAGCACAATACAAAGCCATGAAGAAGTACTAACTCAGCCCCTGGGAACAGTTCTGTCCACTTCATCTGTTTTAATTACTGTGTCTAATTAACTCCAACAGAACAGTGCCATTTGGTATGGCTACAGTGCTTTTCAGGCAAGCCTGGAGATCTGTGTTGCACACAATAGGGGAGGACTCTCCCACTTGCAAAGCTCAGCACCCAGGAGACACAGGCTGTAGCTGCTGTTAACGTTGTCTGTTCTGCTGACCAAAGAACACTTCCAACTCCCATTTCCTCCAACTATGTCAATATTCTATCTTATTGTCTGCCAAAGGAAAGTTCAAACCCAACCGTAATGTCCTTGTCTTTGCCTTTACAGACTCTCTGAATTACCATGAGACTACTTGTTCCTGAGGTCTCTGAAAAAAAAGGATGGAATACCTTTGTTTAGTGCAGAACTGAGACTGACTAAATTAAAAAGGCTTCATATTTTGATAGCAATGAAACTCTGCATTCTGGTGGATGTTGCCTTTTTGTGCTTTCCAAACCCTCAGTCTCACCTCCCCAGATCAACTCTGCTGCCTCCTTCTAAGCCGAGGTTATATTTACAAAGGGGAACTTATTAAATTTGGAGGGGAAATAGATTCGAAATCTGCCACCAAATCACATGACCTTTCTCTGGGCAGCATTAGCTCTTTTGGTTTTATTTTCTATGCTGTCTCTGTGCTCAACATCAACTCATGGACTTGGCTCTTCTCTTGCAAATCACTTTATCAGTTTTTGTTGATAAGGAAGCATCTATCAGAGAAACATGGAAGTGGTATCTGTTCTGCACTGGGGACAACAGCAAACCTGAAAAGCAAACTTCAGTTAAATGTGTAAAACGAAGGGATGACTTTCTTGTTCTTCTCCTATTTTTAGAAGGCCTTCAGAATCTTAGCTCTGCAGGATTGAGACTGTCTATTGGTTTATTTACACAGCAGCTAATTAATTTCTAGCCTGATCCTGCTCTTGACTTCTGGCTACTATCAGAATTAGATTATCATAATAACAGCAATTAGGATGTTCTGCTTCCAACAGACTGGATAGCTTCAGACACTTTATCTGACCTATTCAAAAGTTAGAGGTCTTAAAGATGTGAAAATGACATTTCTGAGGAAAAAGAATAAAACAGATATTGCATGTCTAATTTCAGCTCATTGCTCTCTCATCATTTTTTATCCTTTGCATCATCATACTTGTAAAGGAAAACATTTCCTGCCATATGAAGTCAGTAACAAATCACTTGCACTGCTTATCAAATTCTCTCTGTTCTCATTTTTTTGTAGCATAAATGTAGAATAACTGGGGGATCAGAGAGTATAAAAATATTACCATCCTATAAGATCAGATATGCTTGTGTAAACGAAATGCCAAACAACAACGTATAATCCATCATGCAAACCACTGATGCTTCATGAATAAAAAAAACCCTCAAAGGGACCAAATCTAAGGAAGTCACTTCTCAAAGAGAAATGTCGTACCTTCTCCATGCAAAATCTATACATGATTAGAATTCCAAGCTCCTTTGATCAGAAAAAAATCAGAACTAGTGTGAACTCCATTTGTTCAAATTTGCCTGAAAATTTTAACACTATGCAAAGTCTAGACATTTTTATTAACTTAGATTGGAAGAAAATCTAGAATGAAATTATGAACTTGACACCAGATTTTAGTACCGTTTGCTTTCCAAGGCATGCCGGCTTGGCACAGGGCAGCCCTGATCTCGGCAGCTGTGGAGACCTGAGCTGTGCTGTGGGATGTGCCCTCCACCCTCACCAGAAAAGCGATCTGTTCCCCACCCGCAGCCACCTGCCCTGCCAGTGCCCGCCTTCTGCCTTGGTATTCACACAGACGCAGCTGCTTTGCTCATCTCTACCAAAAAGCCACGGCTATGGGAGCTGCAGCCTCTCAGCTGGGATGTCCCAGGCAAGGATGAAGGAGCAGGGAAGGCAGCGGGGGGCGATGCTGCTGGGTCGGACTGCAGAGGAGGAGCAGCAACCCTGCCCAACCCCAAGCAGGGACAGGGGGCATCCAGCAATCCTGCCCAGCAGCAGCTCCACACAGCGCCCAAGCAGGGACAGGGAGCACCCAGCAATCCTGCCCAGCTGCAGCTCCACACAGCGCTCGAGCAGGGACAGGGGGCATCCAGCTGTGCAGGGAGGGGGCAGAGCCTGAACAGCCATTCTGGGCTGCGCTCAGGGAAAAGGAACATAAAATCGATGCTCCAGTATCGGTTTTCTGTTAGAGAATGGAGATACGACATGCTTATTTCCTGAATTTAAGCTGATGGGTGTGGCTGGGAATGCATGAGGTGGGTAAAACCAGAAACTGTATCTTGGATGAGCAAATTTAATCTTTTTTATCACATGAGCAATCCTTTTGCAAACAATGTTGGACTAGTTCATTGCTTCTTGATTGGATGCAGAAAGGAATCAACGTTGTAACACAAAAGATGCTTCTTCAGGAGATTAATACTAAATTGGATCAGGCAAAGATTGCAATCACAGCCCTGGACACTACATATGAACAGATGGTAGCCCATGTTAATATCTTGGAAGGCGAGAGTGGCGTAGCAGAATGCAATGCATTTTAATGAACTCCATTAAAACCACGAGGACCAACTGTGACCATATTTAAGGGCTTGCTTATATCTTATAGAATTCAAAGCAAGAAAAATTATTGACATTAACAACTGAGTTGAACTCAGTTTGTAGGATATCTATGGAAAGAATTAATCATTTAAAAATCAGCAGAGCTGGGGAGTGAAACAGCACACTGATCTGTATTTTGTGACTAGATTTACTGAGGTTCCTGTTTAGGAATGAAGCCATAGAGGGTGAAATCGTGTATATTTATAATAATTTATACTAATTTCAATTTCCTGTAATTACTATTTATACAGAGGAATGGTTTCACTACTGATTCTGGAAATGACTTAGAATTTCTAATGACAAGAATGGCATTTGCTCTCCTCAGAAAGACAGTATCCACAGCAATACAGACATGAGACCATATTCAGGGACTGGTTTGGAATAGACATACAAAGTCAAGTGCCTCCTAATGAATCCTCTACATCACTCTCTGCAGAATTAGGATTAATATTAACATTAATATTTGTTTTAAAGTCCCGATTCAGCCCAACCACCCACACTTCATATGTTGTATTATTAACTCTTCCTCAAGAGCTTCCTGTTCTATTCTTTACAACCAAGAAACAAACCACGGCTTGACATGGAGCTGCCTTTTGAGTGATCAGCACACTCTACTTGGCAAATAAAGGGAATTACGTCCTGTGAATTATCTTGGAGCAGTACAGAATATTTAGAGCTCAATGACTAAAGCACTGCAAGCATTGGGGTGCTCAGGGATGTCTGTGTGCAGAGTCAAGGTTAGGTAAACATGGCAAACAGTGGCTATTAGAAATGTTTAGGAATCTGTGCTAACTATCTAAGTGCAATCACAACACTGAGTGGCTGAGCAGCAGTTTTCTGAGGGCTGTTCTCCAGACAGGAGATTGTTTCACCAGGAATATGTTCTAATCTGAAATAGTGGCTTTCATTTGGTTTTCATGCTTCTCAGCTCTTGGAGGATTTTGCCTTCATTGATCACTCAATGGATAATCTCCCACCTGACAAGCTTTCTCAGACTTGTACTTTTAATTCACTCTGACATGACTACAGAACATCACTTTCAAACTCTAGTTTGAACATCTCCTCCTACCCACATCTTAGATTTCTCATGCCTTCTGTTGTCATTCCATATATTATAATTGCCTTCCTTCCTTTCTTCCTGTCTTTTCCTCTGCTGTGCTTAGTATGCAAATTCTACATTCAAGTAACATAATTAACAAAATAAAGTAGCACAACAGCAGATCAACAAAATAGTTCTTCCATCAATAGACATCCTATTCACTCACCTTTTCTCTCTTTTTCATCATAAAAATTTACCCTATCAGCAAAGTACCACCATGCTCATAGTATCATATTAGACATTCTGGACAAAAAAAATGTAGAAATGAATCTTCAGTATTTTTTTTATCCTTTATGCCTGTTGAATTGCATTATTTTTTAAATCCAACCTCTTTTTTTTTTTTTTTCCCCCCACTCTGTCAGACTTGCTCTGTCGTTAATAGCAGACCTGACCAAAGACAATGGCAGTTTCATGCAAGTATTTTTACTTGGCTTTCTGCAGTAGCCATATTTTAATGAGTGGGTTTGAAGCCATTAGTTGGAGACTATCTGTAGAAAAAAATATATATTTTAGCAATGGTTAACTAAGGATTTAGGGGATAAAATGAAACTGCATTTGATTCTGTTGGAACTAGAATGAATATAACCTGCCTTTTGAGCACAAAAAGGTTTGCTTTCTCCATAATTTTATTCTATAAATGTTTCTTACAGACAAGTTAGCAATTTTCAGCTAGTAAGAAAATATGGAGTGTCTGTAATGCTCTCCAGTAAGCATATTTGTGGTTCTTTCGACACTGATGACTTTTGTCAGATCTAGATAATAAGAAATAGCATTTCAAGTTACAATTCCTTTGTCTCCTCCTTCCACAGATAACTTCTTATAGTCACATTGCAATGATTTCCCTCCTTTACAAAGCTTCTTTCATTACCCTGTAAAGCATCTTAAACAAGTACACCAGAAAGCTCTTTGCCCCCCTCCCCCCCCAAATCTGATGCCGGGTGTTACTTGCACTGGAAATCAGTCTTGGTGAACCCTCTAGTGTAATTAATAGCTTGTTGTAATTACCTTCCAGAGCATATTTCATATCCTGGGCAAACAGCGTCCACATGATTTCAGCACTGATTTTTCCCATGTTCAGCTCTTGAGGGAACCTGCAATCAATCACAGTACATCAGTTCACCTGCTGTTAGAAATGATGCTTCCAGCTGCACAGCAGAAAGGCAAACATTTCCACAGAATAATTCCTCTAGTATGCACTTGCTGTATTTTATGTTTTGTACTATTATCTAAACCATCCAATCTTCAAATGCAAACTTCCTTAATGTGGAGGCCTGGGTAAGTAATTAGTTGAATGCTGCACTAATTCCCTTACATGACATTTTAAACCAAGAAACATCCATCTATCTTGCAGACAACCCCTCAACTTTACATAAATCAGATGTCTTCTCAGAAACCTGATACAGTTGGTTCAGATGTTTAGCAGCCAAAGGTTTTCCTTAATTCCCTTATGACACTGGCAAACAGTGGGGCTGTCTGTGAAGCTGTACTGGTTCATCCTAATTGAATCCAATTCACTGTCTCAAGACTTCCACCTTGAAGCATGGAATATAGCAGAGAGTGGAATACAGGTTTTGATTCAAAATTTTAGTTTTGGTCTTATGCTTCATGTTATCTTCGAGCAACAGTCCTTTTTGGATACATTCTACTGTTATCAATTCAGTATTTTTTCCACAACTTTTTCATAGGTCTCATCTGCTTCTTATTCTATGTAATAGGAAAGCTTTAATCTTTCAGTTACCATCTTCACTGTTGGTTACCACCAAAAGCTGACATTGTAGTGACAGACACTCTGTTTTATGTCCCATTTAAAAGGACTTAAAGACTGTCCCTGGTGCAGGTGTGGGATGCTATCAGGGCACAGAAGCAGACCAAGGCAGGTCATGCAGCTGAAGAGCAGAAAGGCCATCAGAGACCCTCTGAGTGTTAAAGCAGTTGTTTGCACCACGGGGTGCAGAGAGAGCCACATGAAAACACCCACAGTTCACCAAACACACATCAAACAAAAAAACCCCATATTCATGAGGAAATACACTGAACTGCCTGACTTTTGCCTTGAGCTGACTACACCACTTTATACTACCAGAGTTTTGACCTTTTGTTGAAGCACTAATCAAATTCAGAAAATACTCTGTAATAACTTTTGTAAAAGTGTAAGGATTTTTGAAGCTCTTGTTGACAAAGAAAGAATGAGAATTATGTGTAACTTTAAAGTGGTAGCAGTATGATCTAATGAATGGATTCTTTCCAGGGAAATATTTGACCCTGATCATATCTGCAGAGGAAAAGTACTTAAACAGCTCATTAGCTCAGTCACTTTAATGGGAGGCAATTGCTAGTTCAGTTCACTGAACCTTCTTTATGGTAATGGTTGCTCAACTAAAGAACTTTGTATTAATTCTGCTAACACAAAATTAATTGCTCTACAAAAGCTGAAATGCATCTCAGCTGTCTTAATTTCTTTGCCTTCGGTCCAGTCTGAGTGTTCTCTGAGCACCAGACTTGAACTTGGACAGTGATGTTCTGAGGAAGTATTTAGCTCTTGATTTAATATTGACACTCTCTTTTGACCACAATGCAAAGCTTGGGCTGATAAAAATGCATTTGTTTGATTAGTGATCTATATATGTGTATGCATTTTAACTTGTCAAAACACATGCACACACAAAGACTGCAGTGATGTGTGTTGTTTAAATTACTGGAGTCCAAGACAGTGTCCTGGATTCACCTACCTGACCTCACTTAGGT
Source organism: Hafferia zeledoni (assembly GCA_035583235.1). Lineage (NCBI taxonomy): Eukaryota > Metazoa > Chordata > Aves > Passeriformes > Thamnophilidae > Hafferia > Hafferia zeledoni. The sequence continues at coordinate 13,131,104 of JAWWEV010000018.1, read as the reverse complement.
GAAGTCTAAAACTGATGACAGTTTTTACACTTCTAACAGAGACTGGTGGGTATTGCAGAGCTATCAGAGTTGTGGGCATTATGTGAGTGGCAAGGGTGTTGTTGCAGTGTTACTGCCCAGGAGAAGCTGACATAGCTTAACACACAACATCTACCACAGGCTGAAGATAAATGGTACAGAAGGAGCTGTCTTATTAAAGGGAAGGGATAAACAAAGGCCACATTCTAAAGCATCTATGTAAGTAAGGAATTCTGTATTATTTGTATTTTATCATCTTATTCTTAGATAAAAAAAGACTTTTCTTTTTCCAGCTATTTCAGAATTTGGTCCCTAAGCAGCAGAAAAGCAGAGAAATTTCTCATGCAAAGCTCTAAAAATTACATTTCCTAATCTTTGTAAAAACCATGTATTTTCACATTTCTCAGTGAAGCAAAAGGACAACCAGGAGAGTGCTTTGTTATTCATTTTGTTTGCTCTTGCTACAGTTATTTCTGTTCCACAGGCCATAATTTCCGCAATTTCCCTGCCATTCTTAGAGCAGTACTGTAAACCCCTCAGTTTATCCAGAACAGTTATGTTGCCTGTACATGATGATATCCATGTATTTCCAAAACAACTAAACTGCATATAAAAGAGAGCTACTTATAAATGTCTTCTCTCTATTGATTTTAATTAAGCAAAAATTTAGTGCAAGTTGTTCTCACTGGCTAGTTCTAACAAAGGGCTATATATAAAACCACAGATCAATGCAATGAAATTGAACCTGGCCTAAATGAAAAGAATAAATAAAACCCCCAAAGCATTTATCCCTGATAGTACTGCATGTCTCTAGTTCAACCCTGAACTAAGTTAATCCTGCCATGACAATTAAAAATGCTTTTTCTTAATTTGTGCTGTCAAATGTCCAGCCTGCTACATTTTGGGAATATCAAAGTCCCCAAACCTCAGACATACGTTCTCAGAATAGCTCATATTCCATACTTGGTTGGTTCAGTCTCATCCAGGTACTAAATCTCATGGTCCTGGTGGGTGAATACATTCATTTTTGTGCTGTCCTTGCAGCAAGAGGTTAGATTACACCATCTGTGGAGTGCTGGCTGTGGTCATTGCTTCACTAACCCTTAAGAGAAAAGTTCTATCTGATTTTGGAAAATAAACTGTTTAAACTGTGAGCAAAGAGTTCATTTATTCTGACTTTCTGGGCCCTATTCTCCATCTATCCAAAGTTTTTTTTTGAAACAAAGTAACATTCCTTTTCTCGATGAAAATATCAAGGGACAAGACAGATACATCATACTATAAAACTAATGGTCTATGCACTAACCTGTTCCTACAGTGTAGGATTCATTGCTACACGAGAAAATGACAGTGTGTGTTGTGACAAAAACACAGTATGGCTTTGTTTCACATAATAATTTTCACAAGTTCAATGTAAGAAGTGATATTCATATGTTTCCACAGAATAAAGTGTAACTGATAATGGGGACCTATCACTCAGTCGAGACCCAAAACACATCAGATACACTTTCTACTATCAAAGCAGCATCCCAGAGTCAGCCTGACACAGCCCAGTTCATCACACAGTGCACCCTGATTTCCTTCACTTCCTTCCATGATTTTTTTTCACCATGTGTTTCACAATTCACTGACTCACAGGCTGCTGTTTTTTCAATAAATTACTATCTGTAACTTCACAGTTTTCTCAAACATCCTATATCCTGGTGCATGAGGAAATCTGCTCCCACAGACTGCATGAGCCAGTACTTTCCATATCATGGAATGGGGAGGGAGTGTGAAATGCAGTGTGATCACAGAGAAAACAGATCCTGCCATTGGAGAGCCCTAAGGAGCAGAATAGAACAAATTTCCAATTTCCACTAGAGCTGTCTTGTTTCTTAAATTTGTACTACAATAACAACTTGACTATTCCAGGGGTGTGTATGTATGTGTGTGTGTATACATACACAAATATTTATATGTATATACACCCACATATACGAAGATGTGCAGAGGCACAAAGTTTAGATCTTGCTTTCAAAATGCATAAGCATATTTCAGTTGAAGATTTGGTTCTTGATTTGCTGTTCCTTTTATTATAAGAGGTATTTTATTTGGATAGTAAATTCTGTCTCACAACACGTACAATGCATATTTACAAGTAAGAGGAAGTCCTAGATTTGCTTGTGGATCAGATTCCAAACACATTTTACATTGTTTAACTACCAGAGTAAGAATTTTACAACTGAAATACCAGCCCATGTTTTTCCCCTCAAACTTGTCAAGTTTCTTGTGCCACATGAGAACTGCAGGTTGCTCCCACACTCCCCAGATGGTGTGGTGTGGTCTGGCAGGGGCTGCAGTGCTTGCTGAGGCAATCACGTCATGTTTCATTTGGATTCATAATCTGATACCATTCAAACTACTGCATCACAGCACAATTTTTGCCTCTAAGGTAGATATAAAAATAGGGTTTCCAAAAATGGTTGAGGAAAAGAATTCTGAGCAATATTATACAATTGTGAAAACTCCTATCAGAATGCTTGGAGATCTCCTGGGGATCTTCCCTTACCTCATTTCTAAAATAGATTTCAAATGGATGTAGGTCTGAATATTCCACTGAGACACTGCATAGCCATGTATCTGATAAGGAGTCACAGTTTTGCAATATTCTTATGTATTCAACTTATATTCCCCTTTCATCCATTTTAATCCATTTTCTTTTCTGGGGTAAGGAAGGGGGAAGAGACTGGCTGTCACTTTTTCTCAACAGTTTTTACATGCTGCTTTTGTGTTAGGAGAAGCTTTTTTTATAAGTATCCTAAGTAACTCTGAAGAGTTTCTGAAGTTTCCCCCCACCCTCAGCCTCTTCATCTTTTGCTCCTGGTGTCTCCTACTCCTCAAAGATGTGTTATTCCCTGTGTTCACTCTTCCCCTTACAAAACAACAGTGAAAATGGGAGGGAAGTCAGAGACACCAGCACTCCCCCTTAATCTGTCCCAATTCCATCCACTCTTGATTCTCTTTTCACTTCTTACACAATCCCTCAGCTGTACCCTGGGGAACCTACTAATCCCCTTAGAACTCTGTTCTTTATCCCTTACTTTCTCTCTCACATTTGTATAAAAATATAGCTAGAAAATATTTTAAGGATAATTAACCCCCAATTACACTTGTTTAATTTCGATGAGGAGACTGAAATGAAATACATGTGAGTATTTGTTTAATTAGATGTTTTATAATCAGTGTCTTCATTATACAGCTGACAAAAAGTTGAGCTTTTGTTAGTGGAGGAACTTCACAATAAGTTGTAAAAATAGAACAACCAGGAAAGGGTTTTCTTTACCCTGTAGGGTAGGAATTAACTCCTTAACAAGGTCAGTTCAGAAAATCATTGAACAAAGAGATATTTATTGTCCAGAACTGAAACAATCCTTCATTTACTTAAAGGAAGGAATCAGGAGGCAAAGGAATATCTCCCAACTTCTGGTTATCCCCAGGAGGTTTCTTTGTTAATGACACTGTGAGCCCATAACCAGTATGGTACTTTTTATCAACAAATAAGCACATCTCAGTGTGCAGAGTGCCTTTCAGTATCTACCCTGGCTTGGCAGAAAGAAACAGCCTTGTTCCTGCTCCCTTCAGCCCCTTTGGTTAAATGCAGCTGCAGACACCTCTATTACTTGTTTTGTCATAGTACAGATGTAGGTTTCAATTTTAACTTTTGCATAAGTCATTACAGATAAATTCTGACCAGCTTTGCTACAATCTCTCTGTAAAAGAGCTCCAAGAGCTAAAGGAGCTAAAACATTTCCCTTGGGCCTCATCCCGTCCCATTTCAATTAGTGCTCCAGCAGTTCCTCCAGCTGTAATATGGGAAACATGTGCCTTTGCACTCCCTCTATTTCGTGTTCAGACCCAGCACTCTGTCCCCTCCTCCTGTGTTTATTGATTGGCTCTCTCTTTCCTACTACTGCATCAACCTGAAGTTATTTGACTTGTCTTGGTTATTGATTGCACCTCCCTCATCTGTTACATCTTCAATTCTGAGAAGTCAACTTCCATCTGCAGGATATTGCTCTCCATTTTATGAATGTTCCAGTCAGTGTGCCTGGGCTTTCTCCCCAGCCAGCCCTGAGTTGGCAGAGGCTCCTTGGTGAAGTTCATTATTCTTTCACAAATAACTCCCTAAAACTCACACCTCAAAGAGTCTCACCATGATCTGAACACCCACGTGTGCCAAGGTACTATAATAACAATACCCTCACACCTTTTCACTGACCCTTCCCTTCTATCCATTTAGTTCTCTTGCTTAGTATTTTGCTACTAAACTTTTTGGGATGGTTCATATACCTGTGTCTCTAATGCTCCCAAAACAAAAGATTCTCTTTTTGTTATCAGAACACCAAGTTTTTATCAAACTATATCAATGTTATTCTATTCATAAAGCCCTCTAGGTACATTCTACTGCTTCAGGTGGATTCCCTGTCCTTATTTTAATAAATCCAGGATTCTTGATTTTCATGGGCAAATGAACTACTTACTGGTTCAAGATTGGTGTGTATGCAGTTTTATCTTCGTCTATAATGGTGACCATCAGAGTGATAAGCTGTGCCCAGAAATCCAAGTTCTTTGTTGTTGGTCCCTGTTCTTCTTTAGGAACTTCTTGTTTCTTGCTCTGTTAAAACAAGATTGAATACATTTTTATCAGAGAAATTAGAGAAAATATTATGGGATTTCCACCTAAAGATTACTACTTGGCTGGGAAGAGTGACATACTAAGAATCTTCAGAGATTTTGGAAAAAAACCCTGGCTATCCAACTTAGAGTAGATGCGCTTGGCTGTGGACAAATATTAAAAAAAACAGATAGTGCAAAGACGGTCACATCAGCAAAGATCAATAAAGTTTGTCCACACTTTAATTAAATACATCCTTAAATTCTTTGTTGTGCTGAAACTGAGTGCAGGTAAAAATTATCTGCTGAGGCAGAACTTTTATACCCTACACAATAAAGACCAAACAAATCAATGCTAAGGAGTATCTAATGTTTTGTTTCGAATAATATGCTGAGGGTATTTGGCCTAACAGCTGCTATGCTGTATGGTCTACATGAAGAAGCAGTTAAATCTCCCTTTATTTTATGGAGAATTTTGCAATTTTTTGTCTCACTAAAGTGCACATTTACAGCTACATTTTGTCTCTACTGCTTTGATTTATGAATTCTTAGCTACAATTTCATAGACAAAATATTTTGCAGCTCTTTGCTTGAAAGAAGGATTAGATTCCTTATCAATGTCCAATAAATAACTTCATTGCAGAGACCCAAATACAAAAATAACTGGGTTTAGCTCTGTATGGACACACACATCCATACCCACATAATTTCTGCCACACAGAGGTTTGTCTGCACATAATAGGTCTGCACATGCTCTTCTACACAGCTGTCTGAGGCAGAAACGGGTCTCAACTGGAAAGCCAGAAAAACTCTGTGCCTGTGATCCTGCAAGTTTGAACAGATATTCACTGCACTTTTCATTCATTCCCACTTCAATGGACCCCGTGTCTTTTTGAATAAACACAACACTGTATTAGTGCCAGTGAATTGATTAAATGCTATTTTAACCTCAATTAACTTTTATCTATTAGCAGCATTTAAAATGGCAGAAAGGGAATTTCAACAACACTTAATTGAAATTGTTTTTGTGGCCACTGTGGAATATTTTAGCAAAGTATCATTAATCACACAGCTCAGTTGAACTCCAAAAGATACCACTCCAAATGTCTAAAGCAACTGGACTAAAGCTCAGAAGCAGGTACAGGGGACAAAGGAGGTGGTCTGGTGTCACTGGCAATTAACAGCCCCACATGCAAATGAGAGTGCTTTTTGAAACACAACTGGGCATTGTCACTCACAGGGGCTGTCCTTGGTGTGCATTATATTGTTATTAGAAGGCCTTGTTTCTACATCGAAGATTTATATTCAATATACCATCTTTTTCTCAGAAGCCAGTGCATGTTTAAATCAAACCAACTGAAAGGAAGTTGTAGAAGACAAAGCCACTTCACATTTAGCTCAGCATCTTACTCAAGGGCTGTATTTCACAGGAAAAACCTGCAGTGACATGTAGCTGAGGCAGCTTTTTATGTCTGTGAATGTGAGTCACAGAATGTGAAATTCTGTTCTTTAATATAGATAGCAGAAAGTAACTAATTTACAAAGTGATAGTTGCACAAGAAGGCTCTTCCTACAAAACTTCTCTGGAATATAAATATCTTAAAAATCAATATAGTCTTTTCAAAAGTTAATTTGAAAACAGTTTCACATTAACAGATGTAGTTGTATGCCCTGAATTAAAAGTGCACACTCTGCTCATGCCCAGTAGTATTTTCCATTCTTTATCTTAAAATCTAACTTTTGTGTTCAAAACACTCAGAATCACTCGACTTGTTTTGACTTTGTCATTATTGCCTGCACTGCTATTTGTTTTATGTGGTTTCTGGCAACAGCTGCCTTCATAGAAGCATAACAGAATCATGGAATACCCTGAGCTGGAGGAGACCCACGTGGCTCCTTGAGTCCAAGGCCTGGCCCTGCACAGGATAACCTTGTGTGTGACAGCATTGCCCAAATGCTTCTCCAACTCTGGCACAGTTGAAAAACCAACAGAAGAAAGTTTTGTCTTGGAATAAAAAATAACTTAAGACCAAGCCATTATCATATACAAAAAGCCTCTATTGATGTACTTTGACTTCAAAATGTTTCTATTGACATGACCAAGAGGAATAGTAAACTGCATGACAGTGTAGATAAAGAGAGTGGGAGCGCAGCATCATACAATTACACTTGCATTTTAACATTTTTGTAATTAAATGAAACACCTTTCAGAGGCACTCAAGTTTTAATTTCCAAACTGCTTTGCTGAAGTCAGCATTGGTGACATGAGTTCCTCATCAGTGTGTTGTGAACAGTCAGTAAGAATTCCCTGTTACAGGATGAAAGAACAAGTTAAGTTCTTTCTTCTTTGTGGTCTCAAAAAGCTGAAAACCCAAGCAATCATCTCTTCCTTTTACTACCAATTTCCTCCTTACCTGAGCCCATACAAGCAAACAATGGATCAGGCAGCACAGAGCCACCAAAGCCAGTTACTGGGATTTTGATAGTAGAAAAGATAAAATATAGATGGATTTTTCCAAGTTCAAGGGGAAAAAAAAAGGCTAAACTGTTGACAAGCAAACATATTTTGTACTCTGGAACACCGACTGAAGGTGGAGGAAGCAATCACAGGCACAGTGTGAGGCAGAATTAAAATCTATGTCTGTATTACCCCGAGACAAACCTGAAAGGCTGAGCTGAGGAACACAGGGCTGAACACTGTCAGCTTCTCTCCTCATTGATCTTGCCAGTTTGCAGAATGAATGCCTGGGTTTATATTGCTTTGCTTTTATTTTGTTATGTTCTGTGCAATCAATATATTTTAGTATCTGTGGGACTTTGATAAGTCCAATTTCATGATATCAGAAACTCACCTACTGCTGTTTGATACCCCAAGCCACATTTCAGAATATAATATTTTCTATATATAAAATGACAGAGTGACAACCAAATGGAAACCAGTGCAGTAGCCCTGATTAGCATGAGGTTACAGAGGGCAATTTTATAGACCAGTCTTAGATGACAAAATATTAATTTTTACTGTACTTCTGTATTTTTTAAACTGCTCAGTTAATATCAGTTAATTTGGAAGATGTTGAGAATTCCCAGGGAATATATAATATGCACTATATATAAAACACACACATATAGATATTTATTCATTACACACACCTATTTTTAGAATTTGATATAATTTTTGATTTTTAAAAATATTTTTGTATACGTAAAATGATGAAAACTTGGATTTACAGCATTTACTTACAGAAGTTAAAGCCAGACACTATTTGCAGACACTTAACATGTGTTCAAAACCTGTGAGCAATTTCCTCTGTAAGATAGAGCAGTCTGATAGAAGAGTCTCAGAATGGAGTTGGAAATATCACAGCAAGAGTGCATCCTTCTGTTGCTCTGAAGTATTTTATCAAATGTTTTTCTGCTGCTGTGGTTAACAAGCTGCCCATCAAACACAACTCTACAACATAAGGAGATGTCTCTAAGTACTCTCTGCATGCCAGATTTGAAGAAGGTAGAACCTTTGCAGTGCATGTAAAGCAGTAAGTAAATATAACCAAGTGCCTCATGAGAAGCATTACTTGACACTGAAATTTGCATGCCTGAAAAATAGGACTCCCTGAGGGGAACAGCTTTAGCTACTGCCCTTTATTTCCCACTTCATACCTTTGAAGGTGTTTGAAGATCAATTCTTGTAGTATTTCAATAAGAAATTAATGATCTACCATTTAAAAAAAAATAATTTCCACTAAAGAAAAAAAGTACCCCTTCAAAACCAACTGTGTGGATTGGGTTCCCAAATCCCAAATGGAAAAGTGTCTGGGGACTGGCAGGTGAGTCCAGCAAAACTGAGCCAGCCCTCAAAGCACAGGTCCATCCACGTGCCAGGCTACAGCAGCTGGATAGTACAGACACTTCAGTTCCCAGAGCCTGGGATTTTATCAGTACATTCTCAACCTGACATAAGGTGCTACACATCTAAGAGAAGAATCTTGTGCTGCCACAGCTGTAAAACACCTGGCTCCAGAACTAGGGAATATTTTGGCTCTCTCCTGGTCTGCACCATGATTTGCTGTGACAACACATTGAGCTGAGCAGCAGACTAAAGTAAAGGTCCCCAAAATTAGGTAGAATATCAATCCTCTTCTGCTGAGCAGGTGTCAAATATAGAGTATTCCAGTGTTCTTTTACAGTATACTGGTGCTATCAGTCATGAAATGGTTTGTACTGATGAAGAGCTCTTCAGATAACTGGAAGAATATGATCTGCATTTTATTGCTTGCACTCAGTGTAGGAGACTCCAAAAAGTTATTGAAGGGACTTCACTCACTGCGAGTGTCAGCCAGGATTTCAAAATTTGTTTTCTTAACAAATCAGAAGGAGTGACATATCTGTAAATCCAGTCAGAAAGTTATCAAAGTGCTTCCTAAACTACTTTTTCAACATGGCTTTTCACATAGAACACCTAACCACTTCACTCAGATCAGTGTTAATTAAAGAGAGAAAATACAGCACCTGCTGCCTAAGGAACAAGGTAATTCCTCGTCAGAGGGCTTTGTCTCAAATAATGAAGACAGTAATATACATGTCAGTGAGACTGTCAGGCTGTCATGTTTTACTGTCTGGAGTACTCATTTGTTTTTTGTCATCATCTGTTCTTTGTATTCTGCTGTGGAACTGTAGTAAGCTATTTTTGCATCCTGTTAGCATTTGCCATGTTTCACCCCAGGAAGAATAGCTGTTCCCCTGGGTGATACTTTGCTGCAAGACATTAGCTTTATAAGTGACTGTCTGTGTGACACAAAGGTAGAGAGCAATAAAAAGAGAGATTGCTGAGCGTATTTTGTGATTTACTTGTTGCACTTTTTATAGTGATAAATTTCCCCAAACTCCAGCTTGAGCACCCTCAAGTTCATCACTCATTGTTCTATTTGCACCCCAAAATTCTACCAATCATACACACTCAGACATTAAACATATCTTCTGGAAATAGTGTGGCAGCACCTCTGAGAGTTGTAGGTTGCAAAGGCAAATGCAGGTGATGGTTGCCCTGAGTGACCCAAGGAGATGCCCCCCTGAGCGCCCGGTGGGCCCTGGCAGGACAGCAGCTGCCAGGCTGTCCCCTGGGGCAGAGCAGGTGGTGACCTACATGGCAACCACTTTGTGTTGCTTTGGGGTTCATCGACTGCAGTTCTCAGTAATCACAGCTCAAACCTCAGCCGTGCAGCTAAAACATGAGCCTCCTGTGCTGCACCAGCATGCCAGGATGAACTCCTGTGCCCCTCTGAGAGCAGGAGCCCTCATGTGCTGGGGAGGGAAGCAGAGGTAAGGGGTAGGTAATGAAGAAGGCTTAAGGGTGTAATTGGACTAAGGGGTTTGAACACAAAGCTAATGCATTGGTAATTAAACTATCAGTTAGTGCTTTGCCGAAGTAAGACTACTTCACTTTCAGCTGTTTACTGGAAATACCAGAATCTGCTGGTGAACTGCAGGCTTATGTAATACCCAGTCCAGCAGCACTTCATATTATATTTAACAGACAAGACCAAATTGCTTCAGAGTAAACATTAGCAAAAAACCAGAACAGTTTGTGACGTAAATAGATGTGATGCCTGAAGCTGCTCTTTCTACTAATTTATACTCCTACTCAGCTTACAATATTATCTGTTGCAGGATAAAAACATACATGAGCACTGAGAGTGTGGAGGGTTTATTGGTGCTGCTGGGAAATTCTTATGTTCAAAGCTACAGAGAAGTTTTCCCACACAACAGGAATCTAACATCAGAAAGTAATTTCTCATTTCAGGAAAGTTCAATAAATAGTATACACTACTTTCCTCAAATACAGGAATTAATATTTTGGATTCAAATGAAGTGTACTTTCAGATGAAATTTGAGATCTTATAAAATTAATATGAGTGTTCTTATTATATACTACAGAAAAAACATAAAACAACTTAAATAATGCTATTCAAGGCTTGTACAGTGTCATGGGTTTGGCTAAGTGGGCTAAATTTAGGCTTTAAAGTTTAGATTAGGCCTGAAGTTGTCAGGTGACTTGAGCTAGGCTAGGCTAGCTAACAGCTGAAGGAGCTGCTGTAGCTCTTCTACTATTGCTAGGCCCCTGCCCCTGCTGCTGCCGCTACTTACATTTTGTTTGAGTTCAAGGAAGTAGAAATATTTTGTTGTTATACTTTCTCTTTCTTGCTGAATGTCTTTTAGAGCGCTTATAGATATAAAGTAATAGACTTTGTATTAATTGGAGAGTGGAAATTTCTTGTTGTGCATAGCTTGTGTGTGTGTTGTATTGTAGTTTTAATTTTCTCTTTTCTGTATAAATATATGTAGTTAGTTTTAAGCATAAACCTGGGTTTAGAGGTTTTTTTTTTCCCCTCTCCCTCTTCTTTCTCCTTTAGCTAGTTGGGGGGGAAGAACCCTTTTTCACTCTGTCTCAGACAGTTGGCGTTTTGCCAGCTCAACCCAAGACATACAGTCACTGAAATACCATTTTCCCATGTACCATTCAGGAAGCAAATCCAAGGAACAAGAGAATAATGTGATAAAGCAGTGATGCTCCTTTAAAACAGCTCTTAATTTTAATGTTATAGAAAGAACTCTGGCCATATAATATGAAAAAAATAAGCAAAATTCTCAAGGACTTTGAATGACATTGGAATACAAAAAATGCTATAATTATTTTGCATTGACAGTTCAGTCTGACAGACTAATATTAACAAATGTTTTAGAATTATCCTCTGCTTTCTTAAAGCAGTTTCTGAAGCTTGGATCCAAGTATGCATCATAGTTGTTAAATATAAGGCTGGAAAGACAGTATATAATTTTCAGCAAATTAAAATACTCTTTTTTCTAAAGCTACTGAAGTGAAATATTAGATTTTTAAAAGTCATTTGCCAGTTGCAGATCTTAAATCAACAGCAATCAATCTAATGCCATCATCTCTAAAACCGCTGGACAATTTTACAGTCATATCTGATGTGATGACTAAATTATGAGTTAACATGCTCATTCTGAAACTCATCTTGGTAAACATTTTCGAGTTCATAGCTGTCTGTGGGTGTATTTATGATATATTTCTCCTTCATGCATAAATGAAATGAAAATAAACAGAGAGCTTTGGTATAAAGGAGCACTGGGAGGCTTTCTATTCACTTAAGGTAAACTAACAATAATGAATGAGAAATAGCATGAAACAAGTTCATATTGACCTTACCTGATCCACTAACTGGGAGTAGAGATCATAACAATTGTCAAAAATGTATTTATAGGTGGAGTCCAGGCAGGCTCTTACACAGTCTTTCACCACAGTACTGGCTCGGGGTGGGCTCTGCAATTCCAGGACCTAATCAAATATTTTGTCAATGGTAGAATGTCAGAATTAGATAGAACACAAAAAATCCAAATGTTGACCGTAGTTCTGTATACAGGATGAAAAACACTGAAATACAATAACGATAAAATATTTTAAATTGTGTTGACTTGAGATCTTAGTTCAAAGATGCAATAAGGCACATACTTAAGTTAGGCAAGCAGATTATATCACTAAGTTTTATCTGAATGAAATTATTCCTATGATGGGAGAGGCATATTTGCCCATGGGTTTACACCTTTACATCTTAGGGTTTACCTCCTAAAGGTTCTTTGGTTTTTAGGAAATCATTAAAGTATATAATTATGTGCTTTCCCCTGAATACAAATATCAGCCAAACAGCACTTCAATTTTTAAAGCTAAGGCTTCACCTTTCCCCTCCCCTTTAGGATACATTAATTTAAACTTTAACTTAAGGGATTATTTTAATTCTCTTTATGTAGTCCGTAATGCAATGAAATCACATACTATTACAACAAATGCTGTTTTGTGTTTCTGTTGGATTTTTTTTTCATTCAGTAATATTATGGTGTATCATTCCATTCCAAAAATATTTCAGTACTTGACCACTCAGATATCAGCCTTTGGAGTTACTGAGGCAAATAGAGTGACCATACTTATTTTGCTGTTTGACTTGTGATTTTATGATATTACTAAGAAAACATTATTCTATATGACACATGTTCCTAAGGAGTTTAAATGAGTTTGCTTTATGTGACTTGATTTCAAACTAATTAAAACAATAAATTTTCTGTTTCCTTCAGAAGATATGAAAATAATTGTTAAAAAAGGAAAACACTTTTTTAAAATTAATGGCTCATTGCTAATACAAAGTATGAATAAAATGTCTTTCCTTTAATGACCATCAGTAAGCTGAAAGATTTAAATTAAAACTGAAGGAGATGGATTGATTAAGAGTATTAACTTGAGTATGACTGTCCTGGAAAATAAAGGGTAACAGCTTTTATTTACTTATTATTCTTTTTAATTTTATTTTTTATTTAGAGTCATTGTGCAAATAAACAACAATACCTTCATCCGAAAAAAGGTAATGCTGGTAAGCAGGTCCACAGTGGATTTCAGATCTTGAAGTCTTTCAGAATTACTGGCAGGAAAATTATCCTGGTGAATCAGGAAGAGAGGAAGTATGAAAAATTTTAGTTACAGGTAATATCCTTTATCAACTAGTTAAAAACCCTCTAGGAAAACCAAGATGCTGCCTGAAAGGATTGGAGATGTTCCCATGTTACCTGAATTCTGCCTGCGAGGAAGTCAGGGATGAGTATCCCTTTGACATGAGCAGGAACACTTGATAATGCTCCTGTATTCATTATATGAATGATTCAAAATATAGTTTTATTTCCAAAACATGAGCGGAGTAAAAAAACACTACAAAATGGCTGGAAACTATTGCTAGTTAAAATAATTTATGGGTTCTTCATAGCACATACATCATGTGTGGGCATAAATGTAGTAGTAATCTTACTGAAGAAATAATATATAAATTTTTTGCCATGATCTCTGGGTTAATAGTCTGATGGGAAGTAATGTTATTTAATTGGGTTCCTACTAATGAAACATTGGCCAAACAGCCTCATGCTGCAACATCATCTGGATAGCACTCCAGCATTAAAAGGTCTTGGGATGAACATTGCTGCATGGAGGACATGGTCTTAAAAACTCAGTATGTGCAACTTCTACTCCCTCTAAAGCCTTGGGGTTCTTTTAAATATTCCATTCCTCCAGTTTTAGAAAGCAGGCTGGATGGACAGAGAAATCCTTGACCTGGAGGCTGCCATTCCTGGAAGCTGAAAGGAGAGCCATAGCTGATGGAGCCCTAAGTGCTTATGCATTATCCAAAATTTCATGGTCCAGTGGAATGGAAAAGGGGAGGGAGTTCAGAACCACGTGCTAACTGGCAGTATCCAGTTCATGCTTTCCTGAAGGGCTGGCTTGGGGCAGACCTCAGGGGGAAGAGATTCCATGAGGTAGAAATGAAACTGGAATTCCTATCACCTGGACAAGTGCCATGCCAAGGCTTTTCCAACATAACTAGGATCTTAGGATGGAAGGTGTAGCAAAGATGTCAGTCTCTCAAATAAATACAGCAGGAACTGCACTTTGCAAATACCAGAATTAGTGAAGGCAATTCCCAAATGAATTAACTTAATTATAGGCCAGATTTAACCAAAGTTGTTGAATCATACTCTTTCTTGATTATCTATTCATGCCTTGAGCCATTCTTAGCTTTTGGAGAGAAAATACTAAGGTGAGTTTTTGTTCCCCTGACCCCCCTCCAGCTGGAAAAAAAACTTTGTTAAACTGCTCAAATTCTGTAAATTTTTGTTCCAAAGGATTTGAGATCTCATGTCAGCACTAGACAGAATACATTGTACATACCCTGTATTTAGATAAATCAATCCTCAGAGAATTGTGCAATTGATCCAGCAGTTTTATGAACTTCTCTCTCTGGAAAAAGAAAAGAAGAATACGTTGCACTACATTCTGCAGGTTCCTGTAACTGGTGGGGTTTTAGAAAGCTGCTTTTCACCTTTAACTGATTTAAAAATCAGATTGCTTTCTATTGTGTCATATATAAGTGCAGGTTTGAAATATCTGTGTTTCAAAGCCAGGCAATGCATGTTTTTTCACTTTGGTTTCCCTTTCTATCCTATATTGTGATTTCCCTGGTATGCGTTAAATACTGTGCAATACATTAGTGAGGTAACGCAGACTTATTGATGCAGTATTTTCCTGTCTTATATTTGCCTTGCAATTGCCTACACTCTTGAAGAAAGCACTTCCCTCTCCCTTAATTAGTAAGAAATGATGCTCATTTACAGCAGAATTTGGCTTAAAAATATGACTGAAAACTATAATTCAGAAACAGTGGGTTTCGTAAGAATAAACTAAGCAATACTAATACTATGCTGTTATAGTTTTCCCTTTCAAATGTGGAGATCAACTTGTTATCTTGATAGATGAAAGTGCAGTGAAAATATTTTGCTGCGAGATATCCAGCTGTTGTGACATTCTCAAGTAATACTAATGAGAGTTTCTAATCACCGTGTTAGAACATGCTCCATAGTCTGCTGCACAGAACTGCAGAAATGCTCGTCAGCCTGGGTGGAAGCAGCAGAAGCAGCAAGATCTGAGAGCTCTCAGGGTGCACTGATTGTACCCACACCACCCCGCAAAAGTGATCAGCAGTAATTTGAAAATAGTCTTTGTGCACTGTCTCTCATCAGTGGAGTACTAACCTACACCAAGAGCCACTAACTTGGCACAGTCCCCTTAAGGGATCAATCAAAAGGGAACTTTTTTGTCATGTTATAAATCTGTGCTGAAATATTCAGTCAGCCAAATCATTCCCAGCTGTAGCCTGAGGACTTGAATTTGAGATGTTCCTTTTGATGAATGATGTGCAGCTATTCACTAACAAATGCCTTTTGACCCAAGAGAGAAAAATAATCTAATATTTTGCCTATAAGTCAATTGTCTGAAAAAAGAGCTCCAAATCTCTATTAGTGATGCTTACTACTCTTCTTCCATCCATCTGTTGAACTATGAATTGGATTGGAATTGCGTCAAAGTTAAACTGGCATTAACATAAGAGAAAGGACTTAATCTCTGTCCAGCCTGAGGATAAAGGTAGTTCTGATCATTAGAAAAAAATGATAAAAAATCCGGCACGAATTTAGAATACAGAGTGAATGTATCTTTATCTATTATTATGTTCAAAGACTAGGAAGCCCACACTGTGAGATACTTCTCCACAGAACAAAAGTTAGCAACAACAAAAAAGTACTCTCACATCCTGAGGTTCTAGCGTTCCTCCTAAGACTTCTGATACCTGAATCCAGAACTTGGCAATGCACCATTATTTCAGCAAAATTAGGGTCCATCACTCTGGATTCCAGTGAGAAGAACAGCATCTCTGGCTGGATCCATTAGGTTAATACGAGTTCACTGATGATACAGCCCAGGAAAGCAATTACAACTGACCCTTAGTCTAATGCACTTGACAATTTGCCAGCCCCACTGCAATGAAACTAAACCCTGGTGGTTGAAGATCTTAGTGCTGTGCTCGTGTGCCAGTGCTTTCTACCCTGCATTCCTCACATATCAATATACAAGGAACTGAGTAGCATCTTCACTATCTTTTATAACAATTAATTGTAAAAACTTCATAAAATTTTCAAAAGCCAACCACAATTCTTACTCTTTAAAATGACTCAAATTTTAAAAAAATTTTTGAATCCAGAAGTTAATATGGAATATATTTAGAAAAAAAAACCACACAAGAACTCTTTTAAACAAGAAAGTCTACTTACCCCAAAGTTAGTGGCAGCAAAGCGATCTGAGGCAGATACATTAGTGGCTGCTGTGGTATGGGCATAGAAGGCATTGATGTTGGCCAACAGTGTACTCATAACTGCTGGAACACCAGGGCACATATACTTGGAAGATAGACAGGAGAAGTGCCTGCAAGTGAAACAAAGCAACAGTTATTGAAGATGGCAAGGAATCTGCTCCTTCTCTCATTGCAACTTCTTTTCAGCTCCAGTGATGTAACTTTCAAGCACAGCCATGGAAAATTGTGGAGGTGCATATGAGGAAAACCCAGACATTTTTTATATAATTCCCACTTGTTGCACACTGATATTTTCAAATTGAACACATCAGATTCACATTTGGATCTTACTGTGTTAATCCCAAACACAAAAATATGATTTAACTATCGTAATTACTATTAAGCAAGACATTAATTATTAAACAAAACCTTAAAACCAAACAAAACCTTGTCATTATAAAAAGCCACAGAGATCTATAGCAGAAAAGGATTTAATTGTTCCCAACAGAAAGATTCAAGTAAGGATTTAAGTGTGGCTTTTATTTGAGACTGCATTATTGATGAAAACACCTTCTGGATTCACCTTGATTTAATTTAGGCCATAACTGAAACTGCTCCACTTCGATTCAGGTCAGTAAAGTTTAGGTAATCAGTCTGCTAAACCCAAAGCAGCCAAAACCAGATTTGCAATGTAGCAACACTGTTTGCTTGTTTAACACAGCAGAAAATGACTGGTTGTAGCATACAAAGAGTTTATAAGATAACATGAGACATACAAAATGGATGAAAGATGTAACACATGAGGAGAGTGAACATCATCATTGCAAACATCAATTCCTGATTTTGAGATTTAGCATTAGGCAGGACTAGGGAGGAGACAAAGGGATAAATAATAAATATACACAGATAGGAAAGAGTGAGGGGGGTTAAGCAGAGAAGATGGTGGTGAAAACGAGTGTACACTCAAACAGAAAAGGATGAAGAAGATCCAGTCACTTTGGAGCTCTCTGTATGACTGAAGGTCCTGATTTGGCCACATGCTCATCTTAGCTGGAGACTCTGGCTCCTCTCTCCTGTTTCTCCTCAGGAGCATAAGGCAGAGCAGTGTGCTGGGCCTGAACCACCTGGCCAATAATGTCCTTCCAAGGGAAAAATTAACACAAAGTACAGCTGAACTCTGTCCTGCTGAACTTAAGCCAAGTACTCTTAACTGCTGTCACTGCCCAAATCATCTTTCAAGACATCATTCAAGATTATTTTCATCTTGTATTCCGATTCCTGTTCCTAAAGCTATAAAAAATGAGCACTTCATACTTCCTTGCAAGCCTGCACACAAACTCACTCTACATGCATTATTCTTTCTCATACCCTCTTATTGTCTCAGCAGTCCTCTAAATTGCTTCCATTTGCTATTTTGACTGACACTGTTCATCATATACCTGCTTTCTGATGTTCCAGGGCTGCAGAAATTTGCTTCTGCTGAAGCAACAACAGTATCTTTCCCCATGTCACTAATTTAGTATATTTGCAGATATCTTAAGTGTATTTGTAGGTGCCTCTTTCATAACCCTTTGGGGTAATCTGCAATTTCCCATGTGTCAAACAACTCTTGTTCTGTAAGTCTACAGATTTAAAAGGGAAATTAGGGGGAATGGGGTGACTGAGAAGGTGACATCACACAAAGTCTCTCCTGCTTCTGCTTTTCCAGCACTCCCTCTCATTTCACAGACTTCTACTACAGATGCCCATCTCCAGATTCAGAAACGGGCCTAAAAAATGCCCTGGGCTCTTAGTACCTCACACCACTCCAAACCAAGCACTCTCCAACACCCTCATTTACTTGGCAAAGGAGACATCTCCATTGTAATGTTTACTTCACAATGTGTTAAAAAAGAAAATTCTCAAATGCTCCAAGTGCCCAGGCTCAGGATCCAGACTTCATGAATGCACCTGATATCCATTCCACACCCAGATATCAGGAACAGACCCCACAGAGTTATTGACCCAACCGCTCTCCTCAACCACCTTAGTCAATGAAACAGGCTACAGACCCCTGGAAAAGATTTGAAATAGAATCAACTACTTCCAGTAAGGCTGAACACATTGACCTATTGTTATAGTTCCATGATCACTGTGGTCAATGCAAGGCAAAAGTTCTGGAGTACTGAACTTGGGAAGTGTGTTTTAATTACCTGTGAGTACTCAAGACATGCATGTGATCCATAAATTAAAGTATAATATTCTATTTTTTTTCCTAAAAAATTAAAACACAAGAGATGTGTACCCACCGAGGTTGTTACTGAAAAGTAACTGGCAGGAAGACTTTTAAATTGTAATTTTCTAACTCTTTCGCATTTCACTCAAGATAAAGCCACTTATAATTTAAACCATTATTCCCAAGGAAAAAACCCCAAGTAATTAATTATGCATGTACAAATACCTAGAAAGAATCCTAACACACATTCATGTTTTGCTACTTTGTAGTATCATCCAAAGTCTCTGAAATGTTAAGGTCATAAGATTTTGACAGCAAGAGATATGGGGATGAACCAAGCCTTTAATCCTGCTCCAAAACTAGGCTGAGGAGCTGAATAATTGCTGGATTTTCTAGTTTGCCTGAACAAAGAGACTGGAAAATATGGGATCCAACTGCATATGAGGACAAGAGAGGCAGACTTACATTGAAGAGAATCTAAGGCTACAGTTCTCATTTGTGTGGTCTGTCTGTATTTGCAACCTTTCCAGGCCAAGCCAGGTGGGCTTTCTCAAGTATTAGACTCTTTTGAAAGTATTTTCAAACTGGGTTTATGTATCACAGTCTTGCACCAATGTGGCGATGCAAAATGATACTTTGTGTCATGGTAGTCACGCTCAAAATGCTTTGCAGGCACTCCTCAACCTTCCCAAAAGGTTGATCAGTAAGTTCTACCATCTCCATTTTACAATACAGAGACACTGCTCAAATCTACACACAAATCAATCACATGGTCCAGGGCCAGAACTTGGCATTCCCAGCTAGGTGTACACAGGATGATATTACCAAACCTTTCATTCTTTGGCAGTATTTTCCAAGAGTGCTTTTAAACACCATGGCGTGAATCTGACAAAGGTGCAACCCAGCTCTCTACCTCAAAACCTTTCATTATATGTCACATGTTTTCTGGCAAGTAGAAGAATAATTTCCTTTGTGGTAAAATACAACAGTGATGTCAGGTGATTCTCACCACTAAAGCTAACATTTCAAGTTAATAGAAATCTCTCCTGGTATATTAATCACATGCATTTTGAGAAATGTATGTAGAGATGATCAGAATTATTTTTTTAAAAATTGACACCAAAATAATTACAATATACTTTCCTTAATTTCCAAAAATCTTCTGGTGGATCTGAAGTTCTTTAGTGCATGAGTAACCCTGACTTGGAAATAAGGCACTAATAACCTCCCCTGGCCTTAGAGTCACACCTATAACATGAGCTGTGCTGTGGGTGGGGACAGGCCAGAGGGACAGTCAGCAGTAGCCCCTCTGAGAAGCCTTTGAGATTGTGTCAGTTGCCTCCAGAAAACATGACAGACCACGGAAAAGTAGTTTTGATCAACATTTTAAGTTCAGCGAGATGTCTTCTGCAGGTTTTTCTAATCATTTCACATTGAGCTACCCATGACCTGTACAGAGCTCTTACATTGAAAACAGACCCAAATTGCACCAATTTGTCATCAGGAAAATGTAAACCTATTGGTGTAATTTGTTTATGTCCTTATTGTATTACTGCACTGTTTCAACTGTAATGTGATAGTGAAAATGATGATAAAGCATCTGTATCAGGCTGCAGACTTTCGTTTCTTTCCTTTGTTTAATTAAAATCTCTAAAGTTCACAGAACCTATTAAGTATACCACGTGCAATATGGGTCATGACTGAGAGTGCTGATAACTCAGGCTGCCTTCTGCTTGCTAACATACATAAACCAAAGGCAACCACTTTCCCTATTTTTGTAGGTCTTTGAAAACAGCAGAAAATAACATGACTTACTAACAATTTCTAGAGGGCACAAGATGTCATAGCAAACAGTACTAAGTCTCATACATTTTAGAGTAACATTGCATTGCTTAAGCTGGAGTTGTGTCTCAAACCAGGCCTGCTGCTCCAACTTTCTTACTGAGCAGTTTCTTGACTAACCTACAGTGCCTGTGGTTCCCCAGCACTTCTGCTGGCGCGAGTCGGCGCACGGAGAAGGCAGATTGATGTGCTGTAACTCAGCATGCAAATGCTATCAATAAAAAATTAGTCTAATGGGCGATTGGTGTGCTTTTTGCAATGCTGCCACGTTAATTGAAGACTAGCAGGAGAACAAGATGACAGAGTTAATGCCTGTTAACCTGCTGGAATGAGAGCTATGTTGCTGATTGAGAAGCATTAGGTTCTACCTGTGGTGCCTCTTGCCAGTAAGAAGCAAAGATCTTAATAGAGCTTTTAATGCACTTGCCTCCATTACACAGTAAATCCAGGTTGCTGATGAGTCAAACACTGTTGTGATACATGCTCTGAATTTTTCCTTTTAAAGAGAAATAGATTACATTTAAAGATGAATAAGGTGGAAAAAATTGTTTTTTTCTTGATGGCGGAGAGGTGGCTTAAAGTACATAGGTAAATAAAGTGTCAATATTATTCCTTCAAGACACTGAATTTACAGCATAAATTTCCATCAATCACTGCAGTGATCAAAATACAGGCCAGCTGGATCACCGAGCTGTTTTCCTGTTCCCCCCCTGCTCATTTTCTATGATACCTGCTTTCTCTCCTATCATCTCACATGTTTGTGCTTCTACTTCTGGGAGTTACACATACTATTCTTGTAGCAAACACCATCTATTTGGCTGCTATTCATCACAAAAAAAAAAAAAAAAAAAAAAATCTTCTGAGCCATATGAGAATGACTGTAACTGTCTTTCATTTCCTTTCCTAATACAGACTCCATTAGGAGTGGAGGAATATAATAATCATAAGAAAAAAGAGTGGATTGTGGAATCTTTATGGGAAAAAAATTCAAAGAACTGCAGTTACTGCAACTAAAGCAGACATTGTTGTATTGTGGCTTTGGGTCAAAGATTGTTTTTCTTAACTCATGTGAATTCCACATCTGGTAACTTCTAAGCAGACTTCCTTGCTTAGGAACTGTGCAGTTGTAACCCATATGTTGAGAGTAAGACACCCCTTCTCAGTGAGTATCTTTAGGGGAAAATTGTCTGCATTTATTGTCATAAAAATGCGGATGCTTCTATCTCCAGCAACAGGTGCAATCAAGCTTGAATTATTCTCTTACAAGTGTAACGAGAAAGGTCTCACTGGGGACGATGACTAGAGCAGATAAGTAACCCCCATCTGTCAACTCTTGGGCTGATATCCACATTCCTGTATGAGGATACTCAGCGTGTTTGGAAAATCAAGACTCTGTTTTTGAAATATTAGTTCTGTGCTCTAAAAGAATAAATATAAATAAATATTGACAGCCAGGAAAAAATCATCAGGGTTTACTAAGAGAATCACAATGACAAAGCCACCAGCATGAACCTTAAATGATAGACAAGTGGGGTTGTTTATTGCTGGAATGGAACAGGATGCCAAATTGTTCTGGGGTACTTTGGGAAAGCTTAATCAGATTTATGTTGTGCTCAGAAATGCAGAATGGCATATGTTCCTATTCCAGCACATGCCATTTTTCCATACTTAAAAGTTCAAGACTATCACTAAGAGGCACTGAAACTAATTTTAAAACAAATATGAACACTAAAAGTTATATACTAACAAGAAAGAGCACCTCATCAGCAACATTGTAAAACTCACATGAGCCTGGTAAAGGGCATAAGAAGCAGGTGGACACTCTTGGGGGCCTGGACCCTGCAGTTGTCCATTTCCAAATGCAAACATTTTTCTTTCAACCTTATCATGAGACATGCAGTACAAGAACTCTGCAACTAGATTCTGGAGCAAAGAATGCTTACACAATATTCCTTTGGGCAAAGTGATTACATTCAAATTCCCTTTGATTATGGTAGAAAATTGCTTTTGTTTTAGTAGGAGCTCTTCATTACTAAATGGAATCCAGTAATTCTATTTTCCAAATCAAGTAACTGTACATTTTCTTCCAGCCACTAAAATTGTTTCGGAAAAAAAAGGTGATCTCATAAAAAGAAGTAAAACCAACAGATAACAGTCCAAAAGAAAATTCCTCATGACAGATCTCTTTTTTTTCACTACTTTTCTCCCTAAAGTCTGAATGCTCTGAGACATGTCTGCAGGTGAATCAGCAAAATGATGTATATGAATATGTATTCTTCTCCAAGTATTATTTGAGATTACATTCATTACTGATTTTATTCCTAATTTACACAGGATGAGGCTTTGCCCTCAAACAGGGAGTGCACATTATTAACTCGCAACATTTAAAAGGACATGGGTACGGGGGCAGTGAAATCTTCTTTTATTTCCTGTGACTAACAATATAGAATTCCCTTTCTTATTATACCTGCCTTCAAATACCTGGCTTGCAGTCTCCCACAGCAAGGGAATTTGGTGGAAAAGGTGTAGAAGAATGCAAGAACAAAACGAGGACAAGGCAAAGTAGGTCATTTAACTTAAAATGTCTTGCAATGCTGACTTTTGCAATACTTGAATTTCTAAAACCAGTTTCAAACTTTTTCTGGAAAGTTTCACATTCCTGGTATACATCAAGGGATGAAGAAAAAGAAATTTTAAAATAATGTTACAGTTAAGGTTGTCTGTGAGAAATACAGCTGTGATGGTATGGAGATAACCAACTACCAGGGCTATAGTTAAGAGGAAACTAATGCTAGATAAGTCCTTTTTTTCTTAATGCAAACCAGTAAGAACAGCCCTCCCTCGGTATTAATAGCTCTTGAGAATCCATCTCTCATCAAACCTTGAATTCATTTTGATACACACAGCAGGAACAACTCTCTCATTTTGATAAAAACACTGTACCATTTTAAATCAAGTTATAAAACTATAGTTCTATGCTGGTTAATAAGTGCCACGACATAATCAAGATATAAAAACATACATGGCTAAAAAGAAGCTAAACATGAAAAGAAAAATATTCATGAATCTAAATGCATGAATTCTTCCATATGTAGTTTAGATATACGATACCACATAGGAATTGTCACACTTAATAAATTCTTCTGTGCAATGCTGTGTAAGGTCCTTGAAGGAAAAGCAATAAAAATGTATATATTACAAAGACAGCCTCTGCCTTTCGATTAGATGTACAGTACAATAATTCATAGAGAGCTACATAAAGAGAAAGGCATGCTCATTGCAGGAGCAGATGGTGTCATTATATCCTGCAATAAAAAGAAAACTTCACATATTTATGTGCCATCATACTTATTGTAAGACTTTTCAGGAGGTGAAGAGATGGAGAAAATGAGAGATGTTCTAATACAAAATTCCATAATATCATCTTTCTATTAGAAAATAAATTCTATATGTCTTCTTTAGAGGACTCATTTGGAGTCTTTTGCTTTCCTACAGCTCCAGGAGGAGAGAAGTATAGTTGTTTTCCCTAGAAAACCTTTTACTGGACAGTTGAAAATGCAGGATGGAGCTCTCATGTCTCTAGGCCTCTAAGCCAGACGGTGCTGTGTTCTGAAGTGTTCAGACAGCTACTTCAGAGTGGACAACGTCACAACAGGTTGCAATACTGTTGAAAATGGTTTGCGTTAATTATTTATATATGGAAGCTCACTGTAGGCATTGCTGCTGTTCTATGATGATTTCTGCACTAGAAAAGAGTACAGAGCTTGTGACTCCCTGTGCTACCAAGCCACTCCCATCTGGAACGTTGGAAGTCTTTCTCAGCTGTGCTTTGTATGAGTATCATAAGGATTAACAAATACATTAGCAGTAATGTCAGTAACAACTCATAAAATCTTATATCTTAATTCCACTGCAGATGAGAAGCACTTTAAGGAGAAGCAAACGGGTGAAAATGCTAACAAGAATTTAAATCAGGAATGGAAGAGAAATGGAGAATGAAAGCATGAAGCCTTGAAAGCCCCTCAAACATGAGCCTTCCCTCACACACGTTGTGGCCACAAAGCGGAACCCGCCGCGCTCACTCACGTCATGGCCTGGTAGATGTCCTCGATGCCGTAGCGCATGGCAAACTCATCCACGATCTCCTGCGCAGTGGCCTCAAAGTACACCTTCCAGGCCTCGTCACCCTTCACCTCCGGGATCTTCACAGCCCCACTGCACTTCACTTCTGTCAGGTAATGGAAGAGATTCTAAAGGCAAGAAATGTTTCAAACAGGAAATGTTGGCTTTTAAGTGGCGTTTTGAAAATACAGCCTATATACAGTCATCAATATATTAGTTGCCAGTTCTTCTTTTTTAATTGTTTGTTTTTCTGAAGACCAGCTCAAACAAGTCAGCAGGCTTGGGATTCAGAGCATCACTCTGTCTCCTTGATATAAAGTCCTGGCACAGAAAGACTGCAGCATAAAATAGTGCAGGAACTTAGCTATTAATCGCCCTTGTTAATAATGAATGAAATTGTGATATTGTAACACCTACTACGTAGTGTTTCAACTTTATTTTCAAATTCATCATTTAAGACCTTTAAGTTACAGGAAGATAACAGAAATATTGCAGATGCCTCTCAAGTAGTGCAGGGGATGCAATAAAGTTTAGGTTTAGTAACCTTGAGAGAAAAGCTGGGGTTTAACATTAATGTCATAGAATGCTTCTCAGATTACCTACCTCCATAGGTATCCATAAACTGAACAGCAGATTTTATTTCCTATTTTCAATGACGAAAAATATCCCCTAAAACTCTGAAACACTTTCAGTTTTGCTAATTAGCCCATAACTGTCTTGTGGGTTATTTAAAACAATAGCTTTAAGGTGAAAATCCATCAGCACAAATGCAATGAACTTCCAGTTTTACAAACGGTGCACAACGGAATTTTGTGGATACATATTAGTGCTGAACTTTCAGCCACATATTAGCTACCAACCTTCAGAAGCTGATTGCATTTTCAAAACAGAATTTCTATGTGGATCACTATTTGAGGGAAGAGGAACCAATTACAAGGAAAATTTTTCAAAAGACACATTGGTTTATCAGTGATGATTTTTTCCCAGTGTTGACAAAAGCAATCTAGATGACAGGAAAATGAAATTTTATATTGTCTGTGCTTCTCTTGACTTTTCTCACTCTCTCCAAAATATGAATTGATATAGAAGGAAATAAATCCTTTACAGTTAATAGCTTTATTTCTGTAATATACCTAAATGTTTGTATATTCTTGATGTTAGCAAGCATGTATGGAGCATCAAAGTGCTAAATCAAAACACAGTACAGGGAGAGCTTATCTGGCTCTATCTTATTTTTCTAAGACCTACTGGCAGGAATGATCTGTTAGTCTTACATTGTTCTGCCTTTGCTTCTGAACCTGATATGCCACCAGCAATACAAAACAGGAATCTAAAATAAACTTGTCTGAGGTATGGCAGCAGTTATCTGTTACAGTGTTCTAATGTTCTGTAGCCTTTTTTTCCTTATACATGCAACAGTAATAGTCATTTCTGTAGAGTATACTTTCACTTCTCCAACATACCTCATGTAGACAGGTGTACTGCACATGATAGGGAGCAACTTTCTCCTCTCCTTCTATTTCAACATTGATTTTCAGTCTAATGGCACCAGAGACAGCTGATTTATCTGTTCGTTTTTCTGAAGAGCAAAAAATAATACATTCATTAACTACCAAGAACACACATATGTCATGTAAAAAGCTTTCATAAATCATTCTAGTTTAATAAGAATGGTTTTTTTAAAAGCCAGGAAGTCCTGCTGTTGAAAAACAAGAATTTTTTTTTTTTTTGTACCTCACGCATGGTTCAGGCCTTGAAATAGAATATCAAACTATGAAGTAAAGAATCTTCCTTATTTTATGTGCTATGTTCAAACTGGGATGCACAGCAATTTATTTATTTACTTTTCACTTTTTGTAAAAATTAATTTTCAATCTATTATCTGTACTAATGATTACTATTTTCCCTTATTTATGAAGACTTTAACAACAACCTGGACTACTAATCTGAGTGTGGTGGGTTGACCCTGGTAGGACAGCAGGTGTCCACCAAGGCCTCCGTATCTCTTGCCCTGCTCAGCTGGACAGGGGAGAGAAAATATAATGAAAGCCTCATGGGGGTGACAGGACTCAGCAATTATTTTCATTGGCAAAACCAGACTTGGCTTGGGGGAAAATTAATTAGTTATCAGTCAAATTAGAGTAGGATAAGGAGAAATAAACCCAAATCTTAAAACACAGCTTCCCCTCCCCCATTCCTTCTCCCCAGGCTTAACTTCACTGCTGGTTTTCTCTGTCCCCTCCCTGCCAGTGGCACAGGGGGATGGAGGATGGGGGCTGTGGGCAGTTCAGCACACACTGTCTCTGCCTCTCCTCCTTCCTCACACTCCTCCCCTGCTCCAGGGTGGGGAGCCTGCTCTGTAAAAACTTCAGCTGAATTACATGACACAGTTTTCTGAAATTTGTTTCCTGATTAACCATTCTTGTTTCCCTGTCTAGTGTTTCAATTCCCAGTGACACATACAGATATTTCAGGGAATGATTTGATCTCTTATTGGCAATGAATATAAACTCTTGTTTTATTTCCTATTTATAATGAGATTTTTTTTATTTCTGGTTTAAAGAATGCTACGTTCAAAGACCTATCCAGACAAGAGAGGGCACTGAGGCCAACAGAGAGCAGCCTGAGCTCCAGCAGTCTGTCCTCAGTCTATGGCTGGGAATGGAAACACACTTGGCACAGCCAGAACAGAAAACTCAAGCAACAAGTTTCATGGAGAACCACAGGTGTAAACACAGCAAGAAACAGATGATTAAGTCCAGAATGGTAATAAATAATTTTTTAAAAATATTTGATAAAATGAATGTGGAGAACAATAAAAATGCTTGTAGATATATTTCCCAAAGAATGCTACTCTAAGATGCTGAGCTTGCTTGAATAGTTTTAATTTTGCATTAAATATTTTTCTTTGCTATTGGGATTAGTCTGCTCTCTGTAATTGTCAGAACTCTGGATCAAAATCAAAAAAGTATCTCTCATTTTCAAATAAATGTGTAATATTTAAGATTTTAAAAGTTGCATATTGGTACCAAAGCAATATTTTTCAAAGTTTCAAAGTTACAGACACTGAGATTCTACCTAAATTTGTTTTAAGAAATCAGTAAGAATCATACCTAAATTATACCATACATCCATTTCTCCACTCAGTGTTCTTACTTCAATGATTGTTTGCCCAAGGAAGTCATCTGATTCCTTTTTGAAATGTTGTTTTACTCTAGATTTGATGTCATCATCTTCATCCCATACTCTCACCTTTATTCTATCAGTAGAGTTATGGCATTCACTGGAAGAACAAAAATAAAATACAAAATGTGAGTGATGCACAAGCTATTTACCTCTGTACTGCTGTTTAATTAAATGAGCTCGATTTTCCATACACTTAATTAACTGCATGAAGTATCAAAATACAAACAACCTGCAACATCCAGTGGAATAAAAGGCCATCCCGCACTACCAGTGCCAAAATTAGAATTACCATATATATGAGAAAGTAAAGAGATTGACTGAAGTATATATACATAGCTATTGTATTTAGGAATGTCAAGAACTGCTAATTAAAAGTATTAATAATTTAAAATGTGTAATCCTTGATGTGATTATTTTACAAGTATCTTAGCAAAAATACAGTAAGGTCTGGGTTTTTGTTTAGGAATGCAATGTAGTACATGCAGCAAACTACAAAACTCATCTAGAATAATACAAAAAGTGAAAACAAAATTCAAGAATATTTCCACTGTGTGTCAGGAAGCTTTTAGGAAAAAAAAAGTATGTGCAAACATCACAGCCAGACAAGAAGGCAAACAGAAAAACCTGGGGAAATAAGTAGCTTCTTTCTTTAAAAGATATATTAATTTTCTCCAAGACCTCCATTCCCTGGTAAGGAGGAGTAGGGACAGACTGCCACGTAGTAAAAAATTTCTTGCAATTTTAAGTTGCCTACCAGCCCCTCATGGGTTAAGTGGATTTGAGAAACTACTGGATGTATGAGGGAATGAGGTGGCTTCACTTGCAATCTGCAGAGTACCCAGGGGATAAAACTTCTTTCTCTCCCAGCTATACCCTGCATGTATTTTCACAGAAATGGAAAAGAAACTCTATTGCTGCTTATTTCTGTAAGCCACAATGAGGACTGTTTACTATGCATCACTCTGGGCTTTTGATGACTTCATTGGTATATCCTACTTTGACTGCAGGAGTCTGTGGCAGGGAAAAACTCTCTGCTGACATTTGATGACTAGTGCAGACCTGGCATCAGTTACAAGCCAGGTCACACTCATGCATCCATAGTTGCGTTTTTAGTATCTACTCACTAATGCCACAAAAGTATTTCAAAATTACATGTCTTTAAATATGACTTTAAAACATAGCAGCAAATTTTCATCTTTCGCAGGGTCTTGATTTGACACTAGAATAAGAGTTCTTACTTGAATTCTATTTCAAGCACTATCACTGCTCAGTGATCTGTTTCAGTGTTTCCAGCATTAAAAGAGTAATACTCTAACTTATCTTCCAACTGGCACCCCTCAGGGGTATTCTAAGAATTAATTAGTGATGGTAATGGGCTTTGGAAGAATAAAGTGCTGTAAATGGTATTATTACTGTCAAGGCCAATCAGACACTAAAAATGGCATGCACAGCTCTTATTCTGCAGCACTGCAGACACCATTCAGTATCACAGAAATGCTTGTGTCTGCCTGGATTCCAGATTTTAACTTTGCAGATATTTCTGATCATTAAAAGGCACATTGTTCTGTGATTAGCAAAACTAATAAAGCCTAGTTCCCTTTTGTCTTATGAGCGGCTTCCCTGACATCTAACTACCGAACCACCTATTGAATCTTCCCCCATAGTTGGGATTGTCATAAATTATTCCTTCATGAGAACTCCCTGGTGTCTGTTGTGGGGTGAACTCATCGTGAGGATACTGGTAGGATCCCGTGTTTTTCTGACCACCTATTTTCAGAGAACATGACAGACATACTATCAGGCAATCTCTGAATTTCTCTGAGTGAACATAAAATTCAAAAGCTGCTGGCAAAGACATGTAAAATACAGCAAGATACAGATGGATCAAATAAACATCTCTGTCTTAAGAAACTTGGCTAAACCCAGAAACTGTTTAGTTTTCCTGAAACGTAGCTCTGAGTTACTGCTTAACATTGCTAGAGTCCTGAATTGCATTTAACAGGGCCCCCAATAGAAATATCAGAGGATTTCGACAGTGGCATAGGGAGATCCATCACTGGTGAGATATTTACATGGCCCATTCACCATACCTGTGCTTTTAGCAGAAATCTCATTCCTGCTTTGCTTCTCAGGAAGATGCTGTGTATAAAAAGTCATTGAATGGTACTTCAGTAAAAATACTGTATTTTGATTCTCCTGAGACATCAACAATTTCCCTCTGATTTATGCTTAGCTGATTAAGCAATATTTATTCAGATGGTCAGTATGACTGCATTTTTGCCTGATACCCTCAGCTGTCTCTTCCACATCTTTTACTCCTTTAATCTAAGGTCAGTGAAACATGGTGAGACTTATCACAACCAATGTATTAACTCAAGTGTTCATCCTTGTGTCAAAACTTTAGCACTGAGTCAGCTCTGCTACATGTTGGTAACGTTCCTGTGCAAGGCCACAAAAATAGCACGGATTTGTGTTGCAAGAACTGAAGAGGGGATGGACAAACATTTCTCCTGGCCTGCCCTGTGCAGTGTGACTGCAGGGGGATTCACTGTTAAAGTCCCAGAGTTGTCTCTGATGCTTCTACTTACCTGCCCAGACTCCTAGAAATAGCACTATATAATGACATGCATATTCTGCTTTGGTCACTGGGAACATCTGTGCAGAAGCCCTGGGTGGGATTCCAACTTCTGCTTACTCTTGTCCAGGAAAATCAGCCCAGGGAATGAAAGCGTTGAGACAACTTATGCTATTTTCAGTGTTCCTGTTCTAGCCACTCCTCTTTATATGCTTAGCAAAAGTGCTCATGAAGGTGTGATACAGGAAGGTGAGAAGTGAGTTGTTCTTTAGCACACAGAGAATGAAGATACTGAAAGCTTCTGAAAGATGGAAAAGTTGCTGTATATTCAGAGAACCAAGGTAGAAGAGAGAATTTTAGTAATTTGCCAACAATCTGGTGACACTACATTACTTCTGCATTTCCAAAATGCCACACAGACATGAAATAATCCTCACAGAATTTCTGCTTATTCTAATGGCTAGAGTAATAAAATTGTAATAATAAAGTATCTTTACAATAGCATTCCAATTAGTATTAGATGCACTGGCATGACCTGACTGTACACCTCCTCTAAGAGATCTGCACCTAATGGTAAAATGTCAGCTAAGTGATACTATGCAACTTTCAGTAAGTTCAAGAAGCCATTCAGTACTATTATCACCCTCATGTTCATTAGTGCCATTACTGCAGGCCAGAACCAGGTCTGGAGCACTGCTATGAGAGGTCTGTCCACCCTGCTCTTATGTGTTCAGAGACAGTTCCACAGTCTCTCAGGGAATCTAGTCCAATACTTCATGCGCCCAACTGTTGGTAAACTTTTTCTGAAGTCTGATCTAAACCTCACTAAATGGAATTTGTACCTATTAGTACTTCTTGTTCTACTATAACAGTAAGCATGGAAAACAGATTATTCCTTTCCTCTTTGCAGGAGGAAGGATGTGTTTAAAGACATCCTTACCTCCACTACTTGTCTCTTCTCTAGTCTGGACAGTCCCAATTCTTTAGCAGTGTGGTCACAGGCCATGCTTTCTGATAAAGTAGAACGAGACTAATTTTGCCTTTTCTTGCATTAGTTTACTCTGTCATAACAAAAAGAGAGTTGTATGAAATTAGTCTGGCTTGACAGCAGTTTGAAAAAAGAGTCTCAGACCAAATATGCTGTACTGTGAAACTGAAAAACATTATTGCTTAACAAACAATTTTTCAGTTGAATTGATTCTAGAGGTGTTCTGTTCTCTTGATCTGGGCTGAGGCTGTGAGACACAGTTACTTCAATTAGTAGAATGTCTCTCAGAATCTTCCTCCACAGGTGGATGCCTGAAATCAGTCAGATCAAATATTTTCAGGCACTGAAGGTAGCACTCTCTATATATCCAATGAAGCTATTTATCAGAGCCCATATGTTGGCCTAGTGACAGCCACAATAGAAAGACTAAATAATGTAAAATAATTATCCAGTTACTTGAAAGACTTCTGTATTTTACACTTGCATCTGAGGTGTTAATGAATGGTCAGAGGAAATGTGGCACCTGCAAAGTCAGCAATGCAACTGGAGATGTGTCCTTGCTAGACAGCACTGTCAGAAACACCAGATTTCTCTATTTCAGCCATCAACTGTTGAAAATAGTCAAGAAAAGGATGAGAGTAGAGTTCTGTTATAGTGTAGAGATCTGAAGGTTTCTACAAAGCTGAAAACTACACAACCAACTTTCTGTTAACTAAGAAGTGAAAATGCAGTCCCTTTTCCTGTATCAGGTGCCACTCTCAGTAAGAAAGAAAAGGTGACAGATAGAGCTGCAGGACTCCTCCTTTGCTCTGGCAAAAAACTTCTCCTATCACTAATGTCTTACTGAAAAAAATCCAAACTGCTCTGTTACCTCATTTCTAATAATACCACTAGAAAGGATCAAAGCCCTTAGCACCTGTATTACATTCATTAAATGACCATCTGCTGCTCTGTTTCCTTCTCTGCCTTCTGCACCAAGAAGTTCTACTTTAGTTATGGTTTATGAGTATCTCATGGTCAGTCAGCGGAGGGTCATGTTATATTTTGTTAGAAACATTCCCTCTGTGCTTACCATAAAATCATATGAGGTGATGTGTGACTAAGAACTAGAAGACTGCCCTCACCCTCTATGCTGTGACAGCAAAGGCACAGTGGGGAGCCAATGTTTTTTCCAAGTCCTTGTTTTGGAACAGATGGGGAGATTTAAAAATGTATTTTGGTATTATGAGTAAATACAAGATTGCAAAATTTTGAGACACATTTTATTTCTGCAATTTATTATTTAGGACTTATAATGATGATTAATGTTAGACTTTAAATAGGACTATCAAATATCACTAGTAGAGTCTAATTTAAATAATACTTCCTGAGTCGATGAAATAGTTATATTGATCTACTTTAGACTTAATCTTGTGGTTAAACATTTATAGTTTATTTAATACACTTTAGAAATTCTCATATACTTTCAATTGAAATGCAATGCATTAAATAAGTCAGGAAGATTATTTTAGAAAGCACAAGTACTATGAAAATGATTGAAAATGAATTCAGTTCAATGCAGTTACTCAGGAGGTTCATGCTATAGTAAGGTCTGGGGTTTTTTATAAATGTTAATGCTAGAGCAGCAGATGACAGTAATACTTAGTGCTGGGAAAAAACCCACCCAGAATATTTTCAAATTTCCAGGGATTTTACTGTAGCCCTGCTCACATCTTCAAGAAAATACATTTAAAACTTCCTAACAGATTTTCTGAACTGTTCATCCAACTTTTGACACCATGCAACTCATATAATTAAATACAAGAAAGTAATTAATCTCCTAGCTTTGGTAACTCACAGTCATTCAACTGTTACTGGAGTAACACAACTTGAAAAGCAAACACTCTCTGTATGGGGGAAGCCTCTAAAAAGTTTCTAGGTGTGTGTTTTCTCTGAATTACCTATTCATTTGTATTACAAATGTTCGAACCTGTGAAAGGGGTGGGCATTCATCATTTGATATAGTTGGATTCCTCAGTGCCTTTTCCAGACAAATAGAAATGGCACCTTGGACCAACCTCTTTGCAGCTCCCCACTGAATCCAGACCCTCCTCAGCAATGAGGCAGCAGTTGTGGTGGAAGCCCAGGGCGGTGCTCTGTGCCACAAAGACAACCTCTCCTGTCAGGGCAGGGCACCTTCTCCAAGAGCACAGCACTTGACTTCAAACACCTGAGCCTTGACAGAAAGTGTTCCCAGGGCATATATAGAGAGGAATAACGACAACTTATGCCTTCTTTATAGGAGGAAAGGAATATAGGAATAAACTAAACAATGTTCTGCCCTGAAGACAATTATTTTAAATTGTGGTGAGTGGCTATTTAGAAATTGCCTGTTGCACGCAGTGACCAAGTAGAGCCTCTAAATCTTAAATGTCTGCAGGATTCTGAGCTATTCTGTTGCTCCTTCATAAATTCAGCATTGCTTTGAAAAATGGCACATCACTTTTATCATCATTGCTAGAGGCTTTCATCAAGTTGCATCAAATTCGGACCCAGTTTTGAATACCACTATTAGACATAATCACATAGACTTTTATAATAAGGTAGTGCCAAAAGGTTGGGCTATTAAAATGTGCAAAATGTTCCATATATTCTCAGTACAAAATCAAATAAAAATATTCTACTCTATTTAACAAATACTTAAGTTGTATATCCTTTATTATCATAATTTCTTATTTTCAGAATTTATTATCCTGGTGTTTTCACACAGTTCCCATAAAATACCTCCTAAACTTCATTTGATAGTACAGTGATAGGCACTTTCAGAGTAGACTGAAACTTTTCTGAACAGTTTAAAAAAATCTGCCTATATGAATGTTTCTCTCACTTAAAAATTTCCAAAGGAAATCCAGGGGTTTTATTAGCTTTTCAGAATCCTTGACTGAGTCTGACAATAGTAGTTTAGTGCACATCATATGCTAAGGCAGAGAATAATCAAGTTGAAAGAAGAATAAATACTCAAATAGTTTTACTACATGTAGAGGAATAGCACAGTAAACTACTGTCAAATTGGTCAAATTCTCAGTCAGGAGTGTGTTGCACCCTAAGAGTATTTTCAGGAAGGGAACAGGATGTTTCCTGTGAATTAGACTTTCCTGTACTCTAACATGCTTTTATAGGGGAAAAAAAAATCTAGGAACACTCTCAGAACTGGCATAAGGTCATACTCAAACCTTATTCAACGTGTTACAAACTGAACATCTTTTCAGTCAGGGTTGAACTTCTGTGATGTTCTGACAGCAAACTATACCCTACTCATTCAGAGGTTATGGCCAAAGAAAGGAGACAGCAGAATCACAACAAATGCTCCACACCAGACTTCTGGACAACACTCAGCCTCTAAAAGTATAGGCATCACAAAGAGCTCCACTCAGAGCCTGAAGCACAGCAGTTACTGCAAAATTCCCAGTTTCACCCAGGAGAATCACAATGTCAAATAAAAAGGCATTTACCCTGCATGGCCAATACCTGGCACGTGGGAAGGCATTTACAATGTCAATACTTGGTATGTAATGTTGAAGTCAGAAAACTTCAAGTTCCCTAAAACATTAGAATAAATAGACACTACCAACAGATCCCCCAAAGGGCTTAATTATGAGCTCTATTATTACTACAAGATAAAGTCACACTAAATTTTGATGCTCTCTTCATTCAGAATTTGTTAATTTACTCATGCTATGAATATGCATAGTACTGACAAAAATATTTTCAAATTAAGTAATTATTTCACTTGGTAGCATTACATTAGCAACACGTAAATTCAACAAGCATGAAACAACAACATTTTCTAAACTTACAAATAGAATTTTTCATCCCATACTGGATTCAAGTTTCCAAAAATCGTTTTTGTTCTCCTCTTGTTTTTGCCAACTTGCACAGTAACATATGGGTCACTTGAGCCAGTTTTGTCCTTAGCCTGTAAGCCCTGAGCACAAAGAACTGCAACAAAAGGAGAGAAATGTTCTTTAGCCCTCATAACCTTCATTATCACAAAATAAATTAAAGTGACAACAGCAACAGGAAACAAAGTCTTGAAAGTGAGTGTGACTGAAACAAAGGTTCCTGGTTTATTTTCCCTGTGTCTGTAACTCCAGAGCCTGACAAGGCTTGTCTAACTACCCGTCTGGATTGTAGAAAATTTTAAAATTTAGTTTCATAGAGTAATAAATGTAAAAATTCACTGCCAAGCACAAAACAAATACTTTTGATGCATAATTCAAATACTCATCTCAAACTGTGGTTTGATCAGCATGGCAAATAATATAATGTTGGTGTATAACTTGACTTGAGTCTAGTAATTCCTTAAAACTGCTCCCGACCCCCGAAAATTATTTCCAAAATTTCTCCAAAGATCCAAACTAATGTTTACAAAGTAAAACTTCCAACATGAAAAAGTCTGCCCTGTGAATTATGAAACAAAACATGAGGGCCATGGCTATGATTTGTCATTTGTTCCCCTCATGTGAGAAATGAACTATGAGGATTTTCAGAATACTTTCTATGCTATTAAGGGAGGGTGACATTTCAGATCAATTATCACTAAGTGTTTATGTATTTGCTATTCTTTCTGACAGTTCATGTGGGTGTATAGTTAATGGGTATGAATTTAGTGTCAAATATAAATCCACACAATTTGACCATAATTCATAAAAATGGAAACCTCGGGAGAAAGCAGAACTGTCAAAGAGCAACCTACCAAACCCAGAGAGCTGCTGCTAAAACACTTAACTCTGGCTCCTACCCTCAGCAGAGCTTGGTTTTGTTATTTTGCACGTATTATTTAAAACATCTCAGTGGTAAAATTTACTTAACATTCTCTAATATCAATCATTAAGGATAATGAAACTCCCTCAGTGTGCTCAGGAAAAGGATTACATAAAAATGGCATCTTTTTGCTCAGCAGATCAGCTCCTATGTGGGTTCAGTCCTAAGTGCTGACTTCAGCGAAAAAAAGTGAGATTCTGTCGCTCTGTTAAACATCCAGTTTCTGAAAAGACTAACTCTTAGGAATGAACAAGCATATTTTGTCTTCCCCATTCAGTCTAAATCCATCTGGAAATTCTTAGAAGGCAAGGAAGTATCCCTCTGCTGTTTATGCAGGAGAATTAAAGGAGAGCCCCAAAAAGCCTCCAAGGTTGTGAAATTGTATGTATTTTACTGGCCTGAACACAAGACAGCCTTCAGTATCATTCAGAGGTACAACTAAAAGCAAATGTATGAATTAAATCTGTCCTCAGTGCTTGGGTGCAGTCCCAAAATTCAGCAATTATTCCTCTGAGTTTCATGCACTGTCCCTCAACCTTCAGCAGAGAAAAACACTCTCTTTTTGCTGGGAGTGTTCTGACAACCATCAGAGTCAGAGGACGTGGAAATCATCGCGAGCACCCAGGCTAATGCAACTGGAAACCATCAGAGCATGTTCTGGGTGTGCAGCATGAGCACCACTAAACTGAACACATCCCTAGTTAAGCTGCATGAATGAATGATGAGTTTCAAACCAATGGGGTCTGGAATTGCAAGCTCAAGTATTTTTAGTCACTCAAAACCTTTTTGTGTGAATTTTTACTCTTGCACTTGGTGGCAAAAAGCTCATCATTTGCACAGGAGATACTGGCAGGAGGTAGAAGAGATGCAACAAGACCATTTATTCATGCTCCTTCCTAGAGCAGTAGAATATAAAGTAGTTTTGCAAACAGCTGTAACTTAAAACTCTTGCAGTTAGTATGTCATAAATTCGACTGTTTGCTGATGCACCAAGTGTGCAACTGAACACACAGTTCCAGCTCTACTTATAATAAATCTTATTCCTGAACCAGGAGATGACTAGGAAAGAAAGAGCTCTGAGAACAAACAAAATTACCTGTGATGGTTATTTTTGCTGACCATTTGGATGTTCCATCCAAAACACTTTGTTTTGCTGCTTTTGTATATTGTGCAAAATCTTCTTTGGAAATATTAAACATTTCCTGGATCACTTCAAATACCTCTGGTCTATTTTTCTCTCTAATCTTCATTCTTTCCTTCATAGCACTAATAATATTCTGTGTTTTGTCTTCTGCACCATGTTTGGAACTTTTCTCAGCTGCTCCTGAAATGAGAGAAATGGTCACAACTGTTATTACAAAGTTAACTTAGTTCTTTTTTGCCTCTAGAGTCTCCAGCCAGCTCTTGGTATTACAGCACTCAAACGAGATCTTTGTTTCATCTGAATAATACCAAACCTCTTGTATTTATTCTTTGTGATACATAAAATTGCCAGTTTATTTAGTTTAACAAAAGGGGTTAATATTCAACTTGCATCAGGTGTGTGTTAAACCTAGAAATATTTGCTGAATCAGTTCTATTCAGTACTGATTGGTGCTGTGAAAACCACAGAACATGTGAACTGAGCAGTAGGCACCAAATTGTGAACTCAAGACTGAATCATTAAATGCCACACCTGTGCTTGCGTGGTCTTAAACTTTAAGGCTTTTTGGAAAACTCTTCTTGAGTCATCAGCCACGAAAATAACACATCACAGGTACAGAATAGAGAGAGGTTCCTCTCTCCAGTCAAATGGTCATTTCTGACAATTTCAGTAAGTATATGAGGATGGTACAAGAGATGAAACGATATTATCTATGTGAGAATACCTCCAGACTGTGTCAACCTGCGGTGCTGTGTCAGGCCTATGCTATAAAACAAGTCTGGGAAACCAAGAAAATACTCAGCTAATTTGTCTGGAACATCAAAACCACTACAGATTTTATTGGTTTAATTAGCGAAAAGATTAAAAAGAGACTAAGTTTTTGCAGATTTTATTCACAGTTCTTTGCAGAAGTGCTCTGCAGAGATTTCTCTCTCTAACAATTCTAAGTGACCTCAGAGCACCTTTAAAAACCAAAGTGAAGTTCACCTTATAAAATGTCCTTTGTCTGTCAGGAGAGAGTTTCTGATCAATGTCTCTACAAAACCAAAATGTACTCTTGAAGAAACCCCAAATATTAATCTTGCAGTTGAGTGTGAGGACAAACATCAGACTTCTATGATCCAAATAGTATTACAAATATAGGAAGCAAAAATTTAAATTCCTTCAATGCCAAACAGGCTATTTCAACTCTTGATGAGACTTACATGTAAAGCAAGATGAAAGAACACTACAAATTTTGTAATCAACGACACACTGCCACTTGCTACAGGCGTTGCTGGATTTTGGCTCATGTTGTTAAACACCACTCAAAGGCTTGTGGCACTGAGTGTCACAATCATCATCATCACCGTAATCATCAGTGGAAACATCATCCAACTAACCATCCTCAGTCCCTGGGAGGATCAAAGTATTATTGCTCCCATTAAAGGGATAGTAAAATTAAGACAAAATTATGTTGAACAATTTGCTATGAAAGTAGAATACAGATATTTCAATACTGAAGAATAGGGGAGTTCCTTCTGTACAATACCATGAACCCCCAGTATGTTCTTTTCAAGGAGTTTTTTGTTGAGGCACTCTCAGCTTGCAATGACTAAAGAAAACAATTATCAACACATCCACCAAACTAGAAAAGATCATCTTTTAGTCTT
The DNA here is from genome assembly GCA_035583235.1 of Hafferia zeledoni. Lineage (NCBI taxonomy): Eukaryota > Metazoa > Chordata > Aves > Passeriformes > Thamnophilidae > Hafferia > Hafferia zeledoni. Next base: position 13,092,171 of record JAWWEV010000018.1, on the reverse strand, counting down.
ACAAAACAAATATTTCATGCTTTGTTTTCTTCATTTCTCAATGTGCCTGAAGGTCTCAGCACATCAGAGGAAAAGGGATATCTATATATAGAGAGAGACACAGGAAAGTGTGAAGGCATAATGTCATAAGACTGGAAAAGTGTGGGATGAGATACCAGATACCAGTGATCCCAGAGTGTCAAAAGGCTGAATTATATGCCTTCCTCAAGGTGTTTTTCATGGCTAATAAATCTTGACAAATCTTGAAAATCTCTTGGTCAGAGTACTTAAATTTTTTGAATATGGAAGACCAAAGTTCTAGTGATTAAAGATTTTCCAGACTGAAAAATCAGGAGTTAGGAGAAATAGAACTAAATGCTCCCACTAAATTAAATACCAGACAAAGAATTCTTCAGTGATTTTACCCCAAAAGAGATGATGGCTAATCTGCCTGGAAAGTGCGACAGTTCATTCTTGGAAGATGCAGGAAGGAACATTTTTCATTTTCTCTTTTCTGCCCTTCCTTAAAAAGTACAAATGCAACATCATAACTGAATGATAAACCATGGACACAATACCAATGGCAATAATATATTCCTACTCAAAACCTTGCTGATTTTCAAGACAGTACAGAGTAAATTGAAATAGGTGTTAAAATGCAATTTCCTCTAAGTAAACAGCCATCTATTTATATGAAATTATTTATTGCAACTAATTTTACACCCTCTACTGCTGACAGTCTATCAGCAACTCTTTTCATGCAGTATTGATCAAATTAATTGAGACAATATCGTAACTCACATTGCACAGGAAGTTAACAAGCCCCTTTTACCCCAGGGACTGATACAAACTCAACAAGATTGAAATCAATTCTAATTTAATACTGCACCTAGTACTAGAAAGGGATATCTTGTTGAAGATGAGTGGTCTAATGAAAGTACTACTGATTTTTTTTTTTAAACCTAATTTAGAACAAGGTTAGATATTGACCTTAAAGAGCTTGAGATGTGAATTCATTTCTGCAGTCTACATTAGCAATCATTACATATAAAAAAAGAAAATCACAGAAGATTGGAGGCCAATACATGCTAGTGATTATGAGATGGGCCAAAGAATGACTGTGATAAAAATAACTGCGTTCCACTTTATGATACTGTGAGCATCAGCTCTCAGTAACTGAGATTTAACCAATTGGTCAATTCACTTTTTCAAAGGAAAACAAAGTACATGAACTTCCTTTTCAAAGTAGTATAATTTTCAAACCCATTGAAAAATTAATCTCTTGCAAAAAATATGACAGGATGCTCAAAAACATTTACCTGCTAATAAGGAGAGCGAGATCCCTTAGGTGTGTTAAATATTTTACCTCCAATTTGCCTTCTAGAGGTTTGCTCTTTTAAGACTCAGTGATTCAATGTTTTCAAACTGTTCACATCACAGAAAACGGCCAATCCTATTTCTGTTTTGCAGGTTCTCTCTAGCGCTTATCATTTATATATCTGTAAAAATTCTTCAAACATGGTGCTCTGAAACACACTTTGTGGGGTTTTTTTGGTTTAGTGATATGGGCCAGGGAACCTCTGGGCTGTTTTTCTTCAGTAAGTGAAAAGGAAAATAAAAGGGACACTTTGACTCTTGTGTGTCTTTTGTAGCTTTTCAGCTTTAGCCAGGATTCAACTATTTCAGGGATGGATATATCTCTCATGCCACCTGCATGGTTGTGGCATCCTGAAGAACAGCTCAGCTTTTCCAAAGTTCCCAGTTGACAAGTGACTTGCACATACACTGTTGCCAGCAGAAGTAGAAGCTCACCACTCTTAACTCATTTGTGTGTTTGCAAATCCAGGTAATATAAACCAAGCAATTCCCAGCAGAAATAGGGTGTCAAATGACTACTCAAACCAGAGAGATCAATGGGCTGATCTGCAATTACTTATTACTTTTAGCCAGTCTTAAAACATACTCAGAAAGAAATAAGACAATTAGTCAATAAGAGTGAACAGGAACTGACATTCTAAAAACAAACCTCCTTTATTACTGCCCCAGTAACAGAGCTATTTACACTTAATTGAAGAAGCTACTCACAACTATCATCTTAATACACTTTTGAATACCGACAACCAATAATCTTATTAATGCTGTAGAAGCTACTTCTATAACAGTAGATTTTCAAAGCAAACATTCTTTTCTCACTTGAGAAACTGTCTCAAAAGCACAGCTGTCAAGCACAGCCCAGTTTCAGCCATAGTGCAGAATCACAATTAAGCACAGTTAAGCAGTTTGATTTAGAAACTCATCAGTGGTTTATGCTCCATGGGGTCAGTAGCTTTGGGAAATTTTGATTAGTTCCTGAACAGTATGAAACTTTGAGAATCCATCCCATGTGACAGCTCCTCACAGTGAGAACACAGTGGGAAGAAGGAAGCCCTGACTGAAATATCTGTGTACTTTTCCTACATATAGAAGCTCAGGAACATATCAAGAGTGAACAATGTGGAATAATTCCAGTTATAAAAGGGCCTTCCATTCCAAAACCAGAATATCAGAAAATTTGCAGGTCTTGATTTTCTATGGTTTACAATCTCGTGTAGTAATTGTGTTGGGATTTAAGTATGGTTTAAATGCATCTGGAATATTCTTGAAGGAGAATGCATGGTGGTTGTGATCAACTTGGGCAAAGAAAAAGCGAAGAAAAAGCAAAGAAAAAGGTTATTTTGCCTCAATTCTAGTCCCAAGATACTTCCTGACTAATTTTTTCTTTCTTTTACACATTGGATTGGTATTCTGAAAGGCAAGGTCCTGTTTGCTGTTTAATATTTTTGTCTATTATGTAGCACATTAATATGATTAGAATAAGTATCAGGAAAGGTTTTTTTAATCTTTCCCATTCTTTAGGCTTATGTAGCAGAAAGTAAATAATTCTTTGATGTTACCAGGCATTATTTTGTAACTGACCAGCAATATTCAGCACATTTCAAGGACAAAAGCAAAATTAACAGTAGCTATTTCATAAAGTTTCTGGGTACCTTCTCACTGATGAACATCAACACACCTTCACCAATTTTGGGTGATCTGATCCTTCAGTTCAGGATATATGGGAGTGTACACACAGAGGCAAAAGCTGTGGAGTATTGCAATGCTTTAGTTGTCAAGAAATACTCACTCTGCAAGCAATCAGCATTCAGGAGGTCTTGGCACTTCTCATGGCATTTGACACCACACTCAGAGCATCTCATGCCTTGTCGGGCTATGCCCCAAAGTAGACCTTCACATTCATAACAGTATGTGGGAGTTGTGGCTGTCCAAATTTCGAAATTATGAGGTGTAGTTGAAGATATTGGATAGATCAGAGCCTGCAAAGTCTTCTTGAAGACATGTATTTTCTGTTGAGGAAAAAAAAAAGAAATCAAAACTCTGGCTGAATTGCCATTTAATATTGAACTGTATCTAAATCATATGTCATTTACACTTACAATGCTACAAAATACCAGACTATACATAGGAGTATGAAATAATTTGCAAAATACTGATTAATGCATTTTGCCTTACACTTTGAAGACAAAAGAATCCTGGATAACTGCTTTGTCTGCAGAAACAGCAGAGTTAAGCTGGTACCAAGTTAGTCAATTAACACCAAGCCTTATGTACTTTTTTATATTCTTATGCAGAAATGAAAAAATGCATCAGCATTACACTCACTGGTGCATTTTAAGGAGCTACCTAACATTATTTCTGAATATTTAAATACTTCTTACAGGAACTCAGACATACTGCACAAAATGTACTTTGTTTATGCACAGTGCTATAATTTAATATGTAGTATCTATATAATCTCATCATACAAAAGCAGGCCAATGTTAGGGCTCCATTTTATCTGTATTCCTGTAACTGCATATTCACTACATCCCTTTTAAGCATCGAGTTGCTTTGTACCTATAAACAAGAATGATCCACACTCTCAAAACTCCACATCCATTTCTTAGGCTGTTTTGGCTTCAGATTAATGGCCATTTCTACAAGAACAGTTATTGGCTGCTCACTGATTAGTACTGGAACAACATTAATCTCAGCTCCTTAGTGCTTAGTAAGGTTAAAACAAAGCAGTCTCTGAAGATTTGTATATAAAACATAAACTTATATGGCCACAATGGTCTGGTTTCTTTATCTGAGCCTTGTTTTCAGGCACCCAGGTCTCCTATGTCCAGGTGATTTAATGGGAATACAAAAAGCTCAGCAGCCTGTAGGCAGTACTTGGCACCACACAAAAATATGATCTTATGTGGTTTTTGGGGTTGTGTGTTCACTAAACTCACACATGAGTGCTGTGAATGCATTAGAAGTTCTAGATCTGTACCCTTATAATGAATGACTGTTTCTTTTAGAAAGAAAGAACCATATTAGAAGGTGGCACAGTGGGATATTTCTGAAAGGCTGTCCTATAGGTCTTGCTCTGGTGTGGATACAACATGAGGCAGCGCTAATGCTGCCTACACAGCCATGGCAAATGGGGAACAACATTTTGGAATTTGTGGTTTGTCCATTTGTACTTCAATATCACTGTCACAGTTCTGATAGTATAAGAAGCAAAGCAAACATTCCATCAAGCATTTGTTAACACTTCCTTAGTTTAATACTCAGCTGTGGTAAGTGTATACCAAATGCTGTCTTGGTATTAGGCTGTCTTGGTTTTATGCATCTTTGCTCAAGACATGTGAGATATTCTGCTAATGATAAATTGTCTGATAAAAATATTTTTATGTGCATATCTGCAAAATGCTGCACAATCAGAGTCACCAATTAAAGGACTTTTGCTACCATGGGAAAACCATTGCCATGTAGCAATAAATTTACTGATCTATAGGTTCAAACACCTAAAATAGCAAAACCAAATGTTAAATAGCTTAGGATGCAAGAGCTCTCATTGAAAGTAATAGTTACATGTTAAAAACAACACCCATCCTGTAAAGCCTAACCAAATATATATATATATGTGTGGACAGACAGTTCATGACCATTTGATCCCAGCACTTCGGAGAACATGGCACACCTGAAGTAAGAAAAAACCTGAGACAGCAGAAAAGACTAAAACAAATACTGAGTTGCTCTCCAGGGTGCTTTTCTTGGCCTATTCTAATAACTTCCCTGCAAGCAAGCCAAGGTCTGCACTGGTTTGACTTGACAGACCCAAGTGAGGACTGGGACAGTCATGGCCACCTAACTGTGCAGAATTCATCTTTGTACTTGTCTCCACCTTCTGCCTCTCATGTCACAACTGTAACAGCTACATGCATCAGAAAGACAACTTTAAAACAACCTGAAGTGAATTTATGCAGCTTGCTGAGGAATCCTGCTTCTCAAAACCCACCATGTATTTGAAGATTGCTTTGCAGATTACACTCTCCCACTCCTGAACTCTAATGCCTCTTACAAATCCTGCCCTTTCATCCTGTTCAGCTTCACTGTTTTTTTCAAATTATAAATCATTTTAGAATTTTGCCAGTAACTTTCATCTTTTTCTGAAATGTCAGTAAGTAATGAAATGGCAGAGCTCAATAAGCCTTGAAATAAACAATTGAGGGTAAATAAAATTTTCAGCTGAAAGACACAATTTGTAGATTGGTTTTGCTGTTGAACATGTTCTTTCCCCTGTTGTTAATAAAGCAAATTGCAAAGGAGAATTTTATTTATCTTGCTGTCTAGAGGCTTTCATTCCTATTACTCTTCTCTGTTTAAATGTTTCTGTTATATGAATTCACTGAGCTCTGGGCATGGCAACACTTAGCACTATTAGTATAAAAGAGAATTATCTAGTTATCTGCTTATCCTCTGAAGTGAAGTTTGATTCTGTCAGCATGCAGAATCATGCCCAACTGAAAGCATATGTTTAAGTATCACTGCTTAAAATGTCTTTGTGCCTGAGAACTCACACTCACTGTGTCCCAAAGGACACTGTACCAGGACAGCAGTGTCAGGTGGCAAAGTTCAAGGCCCTTAGGTTTTAACTTTTTGAGCAAGTGGCATTTGATTTTTGATAAAAGGCATTAGTTCGAAGAATTTCCATACTGAATCTAATCAGCCAAATAACCTGCTCCCACCAGAGTCACTAATACTCCCTCCAGAAAAAGCTAAGGGAGGGTAAAAACCAGAAAAGCCTTAATCAGAGGAGTAACTTGCCCAAAGAAGACTTTTTCCCTTAACTCTCCTCAGTGACTGCATTTCTTCATCTGCATTTCACATCTTCATTTTGTGGAGAGTATCTGGAGCTCTTTTATGCCTGAAAATGTCTGTCCTTTTCGTTTTAAAGTCTTGCTCTACTCAGTTTAAGTTCTGCTGGCTACTTAGAGAGCAAGTAGAAAAGAACTACCCTTTCCTTGTTTTAAATACCTGGCCAGTGGCTTTACTGGCTGCACCATTCCATTTATCTGTGAAGGAGCACTCACTACCCTTTAGTTTGTTCAGCGAGGGCTGGCTCACTAAAGAATAAGACAGGTTTCTCTTATTCACCTCTTCTCTAAATTAGCTTTTTACATTTTTTCATCAAATGGACTTTTAGGTAGCTACATTATATTTGCTGTTTGCCTTTGGACCTACACTTTTAAAAATTTCTTAAGAAATGTCTATTTCTGGTGCAGAGTTTCTCACATAGCATGGTTCAAAGAGAGGCCAAACATTTTAAAGGCACAGAAATATATTGAAATTATTTTTCATCTCTCCTGAATCACAGTTCAATAGTTTCTCCTGGTTGACAGTAAGTCTTGGAGAAATGCTTAACACTGGGCTGTCCTCTGAGATTTGCTGCCTTCTTTTTTCCTTCTGAACAGTACCACTTGAGCAAGAATCTATAAGTGCAGTTCAAATTCTTATTTCTTGTCCTGCATTTGCTGGCAATAAATATTATCTCCAGAATGTGCAACTTTAGCCCACAAAAGGCAGAATCTGGTAGTTCTTGCAGGAAGGGAGGCATGTAAAGGAATAGTTGCATCTTTATTTATTGGTATAAAAGGTAATAATACACACATAGTTTTGTTTGTTTAGTAAACATTTTGTCTAGTAAAGCATATGGAGTATCTCAAGGTCTTAACTGAGCTGCAGTATTTTTGTAGAAACACTAACATAGATGAAAAAATTCTTTTCTTTGCAACGTTTGCATGGCTTAAGTTTTTCTCTATAATTTTCCCTCAGCCTTGAATTTCTTCTTAAGATTCCATAGTACTTCATTCTATCAACCTTTGTTGTTATTTTGAGGTAGCAGAATAAAATAACACCTTCTCCTACTGCAAGAACATTTCAAACACCAGCTGTTTTCCACCTCAGCAACCCATCCCTGATCACTACCAAACTGATACTTTATGATTACCATATAAGCACAGAAAGTTCACAATAAATCAGAGCCAGACATGTGTGTGTTCATGCTGTGGGTTTGAGCTCCCAGAACCTGTCAGTATATTCTGTTCTTCCATTCTTCTTCCATGGAACTTAGCAACAGTCTAAGAAGAATTCAACACTTCATTTTTCTTCAATGTCTGATATATTTTAGAAGGCTATGCATGAACGAGCAATTTAAAGAACACAAAAGGGGCCTGTATTCCTTTGATTTAATCTTTTTTCTTAGTTCAGCCATGTAAATCTTCTTGCATCACACTAAGTATTCCTGAAGAAAATGACACCTTTTGTGTTTTTATTTCAAATAAATTTCTTTTGCCAAATGTGAAGTCAATAATGGAAAACCACAATGCAGAGGTCTTACTAGCTATGATTTTTCAAAAGATTCTCATGGTCACTTGTATGAATTAAATATATCCTCTTGAATGATGTGTTATTAGCATGAATTATAATTAAATAAGTCAAGGAATGTCCCAAACACCTGTAAGGACTGGAGAAAAATAATGATCACAAAGAATCCTTCCTGCAGAGTCCTATCATTCCAGTTGCACTTATGGTGCCATGAAGAAATAAAGATGTTGAAAGACTGCAGGTAAAGCACATGGTACAGCTGGACAATTTAAAATAGAAGATTTCCACATGTAACTTTTTTAAAAACAAAGGTTTCTTGCTTAGTCTCTTCTGACTCTTGTGGATGAGTCAGCAGAAGCAAAACTGTGGATCAGGCAGCAAATTCTGCTCAGGATCCCTGAAAGTCCCTACACAATAAATGGAATGATTACAAACATTTTCATCCAGTTTGGAGTGTCTAAGGCTGAAATAATTTTTAAAGATATTTTAACAAAAATGTCTCCACTATGTAAGTGACTTAAAGCTGTCACTGGAAACACTTACCATTTCTTCAGTGTTTATGGAGGTCCTGTTGAGCATAGCCATGGAAATACCAGATTTTCGAGCTGCAAGGGTCTGTTTAAGGCAAATGCAAATGGTTAAAAATCACAGTAGTAACACCAGCTGTTGAATCTAATGGAAGGCAGTTAGCACTTGATTATGCTATTGGATATAAACAAAACTGCAGAAGTTACAAAAACTTTTATTAGTGTTTGCAGCCCACCCCTTTTAAGGTTCCAGTGCATAATGGCAGTACACTTTCGACCCCCATTCCTGCTCCTTTCAGCAGTGCTGAGCTGACCTGCCATTTCTAATACAAAACCTGTTCCGCAGAGGTTTGTGACTCAGTTTTTCAAACCACAGGCTGTCACTGTTCTTCCCCTTTGCCAGCAAAATTGCTGTGGTACAGGATAGGCATCCTGCCCTAATTTGGGAGCTGACTGTGCCTGAAGCAACACGGCAGATCATTTTGCAGCAGTCTTACGATTCACGTTGTCAGTCTGGATAATTTTTGGAACTCACTGAGCATTTTTAAACTGTGTGTAAGTATAAAAATGGTACTTGTCTCAAATAAAAAGACCTTGAAAACTTTAAACTATTATTTTCCTTAATGATAATATTTTGAGATTATGGATAGCTATACTGAGAAATACTCTGGTTCTTGGAGGCAGGAAAAAAAGCTGGAATGCTGTCTCAGTCTGTCCTCATTTGGCCACATGATGTCATTGATATGCATGAACACCTCCTGGTTCTGACTACTACATACGTGGTTGTAGAGACAATCTCACTTGCTCTAGTACATACAAAGAGACTTAAAATGAAGTATTTTTATATGCAATAAACAAGGAAATGCTATATTCTTTATTGAAATACCCCTGAAATTTAAACAGTTCCTTGAGAATTAATTAGCAAGTATAATGAACAGAAGGGAAAAGACCCTGGTGAAATGAGTTCTGTGTGTTTTCCCATAATATTTCAAATCTGAATATCACTTCTGCTATCACTAGTCCTTTTGGCTTGACAGAAACAGATAAGATTTATTCCACTGTGTAAAATATCAACCACAACACTGTTATGTTACTGCCCTTCACCTGCAATGTTGGTCTCATTCTTCCTTCCCCCTATTCTAAACAGTTCCAAGTGTGTCTGTGTTCTTGTGCTTTATCTCTGTTCTTCTGTCACCCACTATCTGCTTTGTCATGCACTGCTGCCCTCACAGTCTCGCACTGTGCAGATCAATTATACCACCCACTAACCATAAGTCTGTTGCTGCCTTTGTTGGGAGGATACAGATTTTCACCCAACTGTGAAGTGGGGCTCTGTAATCCACCATTACAGAGCTATTACAGCAAAAGTTTCAATGATATTTTTCATATGACATTTTTTTGGTGAAATATGTATTGGGTCAAAAGCAATTTAGGCTCACACATCAGCAGAGGAATTGCATCATTAATCTTTGGATGAAGAGACAATTCCAATTTCTTCCCATTTTATAATTTTAAACACTGATATTTAAAATTGATTTTTATTTATTTATTTAGATATATTAAGACTGTTAAATTTTAATTTTAAATGTTCATTTCCCTTGATTCAATTTTCAATAAGTTTCTCTTGGTAGTAATTAAACTTGCAGACTGACAGAAAATTATTAATCTTGTGAAATCAATTATAGGGTAAGAAATCATCTTTGGTTTAGTAATACTTGATTTGATTCATCACTGTCCTATTACAGTTAAAATGGGATGCAATGAACCCTCCCTATTTAATTTCTTTTAACTTCAGCAGTTTACCAACTCTATGCCATTAATTTGCTATCAGATTTCCCATTCTGTTATTATTAAGCAAATAATTCTGTTTGATTCTCTGTGACCATCTTTTCATTCTATTTCTGTGAATATGGGAAATTCCATCAGTGTGCACCAGTGGCATTGACAAAGTCACAGGAAAGATTAAAAAAAGTTCAGGGTTTGCTCTATCAATTTTTCTGAGACAAAACCTGATGCTACAGGACCCATGCATCAAAGTGAAAAATGGCAAGGGAAAATGCATTGGGATCATTAAGAAGAAAAGCAACAAGTTTCATAATCAATAGCGTTTCAGGTTTTAAAACAATTTACTTTAAAAGCAGCCATCTTGTGATCCCTCCTCTCCCTCCCCTCCTTCCTTCTCAAAGTCTCACAAAGTACCCTCTTACATTTCCTTGCCTGCAATGTGCTAGTTTGAGTTCTGAACTGTAGTTTTCATGCCCCTTATGCTTAGAAAGAGAGTTAATCCTTTCAAGTCTCAGTTGCACAGTCCCAGCCATTCCAAGCAATAGAGCAATGTGGACAAGTGGTCAGGGCAGGGTAACAGAGGGCAGAGGAACAGAGGGCAGGATGCCGTAACCTGGACTGTGGGGCAGTGGCTGCTCCTCTGTGCTGTCCTGCAGTGACTCAGCGAGCACACGAGCCACAAGCTGCCGTTTCAGGCCAGCAGCACAAGTCAATAAACACACACTATTTCCCAGAACAAAAAAGAAAACGGGGAGGCAATTTTGACCCTGTTGTGTGTCCTTGATGCCGAGTTCTCCCTAGGGGAGCTCTTGGAATTGCAGAGTTTATATTTTGCTCCTTAATCAGAAGTGTGTCCAAAATTGTAGTACTGTGTCCTATATAAAATAACAAAGCCTAATAGAAAACAGGTAATTAGGTTGTTCTTAATCAAGTGTTTGTCATGTTGGCAGAAAGTGATATCCAGAGGGATTTGTGATAAACCAGTATATTTAACAGTCAGATGGATTAAATTTACAGGGATTTTAGTGGAAAAAAATCGCCATGATTATTTCCATAAGTAAAATGCTTCTGCTCTGGAACACTGTAGCTGGTGGTAGTTCAGTAGGTAAGTGCAGCTAATCATCTGGGCTCTCCAGGAAGCCAGAGAAGCAGCAGAAGCTGGTGAGCAACAGGAAGCTGAAGTGTTTCACCACTCTCCTTTAACAGGACACAGGACTTGTCTCAGCAGTTTACACTTGTTTACCCTCTCAGACTGACATTCAGATATTACCTTATGCCTTTCTTTATAATGAGAATTTGACCTGCAGTGTGTAAAGACCTTAAGTAAGTACTGTTGAATCAGGAACATATGAACAAATTTATACAAAGCCCAAACAATAAGAGAAGTTGATGAAGCAGAATATTGTCTATTTAATTTTTAAATGTTTTTTCAAACCCCTGATACAGGATTTAAAATAAATTATTCTTCTGTATGCTCAAGGCCTTTTAGATGACTTAATAACTTGTATCTACATAGTCTTAGACATTACCTACAAATATGCCTTAGCAGCTTAAATAAATTAATATAATTACAAGTAATTCTGGTAAAAAAATTGAAACATGGTAGCCATAAGTAAAAGTAAATTGGACTCGAGCTACGAGTAAATGCCAAATTAAAAATTGTGTTGTGAGAGAAAAAAAATAAATTCCCCTATGACAATGAAATAAACAAACTGAGTTTGTCCTAAAGCAGCACAGAGGAACAAGCAGTCAGGCACATGGCAGTGCTCCTGAATCCTGGCTGTGCCATGCAGAGCTCCTTCCTTGGGTTTTACAGAGGGGTTCAGTGTTCCTGACCATCTTGTCGTGCTCAGTTTTTTCTTTAAAAGGATCTACAAACTGCTATTAGCAGTTGAAGGCAAAATGTTTGTCACCACTTTACAAATGCAATGTAAGATTTACCCACTGGAGGTGAATTTGGAAAAAAAAAATTACTGCTTTCAGCATTTCAGAGCTGCACAGTTTCAGAACTGTTTCTTTGTAACAAATCACATGCAACTGATCACATCTCAACTTCTTTATTTTGGAAGAAGATTTGTATTCTGCTGCTTGGGGTGTTGGGGCAGGAAGGAGGAAGAAATAAGTTGAAAGGAAGTAAGTTACTGCCTGAAATTATTTTGCCCTGCCCCATAATTTCTCTATTAAAAAGTCGATGTCTGAAATATTCAACACAACTGCTGTATTAAGCCCAGAAAACAGATTTGGAAAGGAAATGGCAGCTCAACTACACTATCATTACTGGACAAACTGTAATACCATTTACTTTTTCTTCATATCTGTAGCACAGACACAAAAGCAGGTCCTGTCCAGCCTCAAAGATAATGATATTATGATGCTTTACACACAAAAAGCCTTCACAACTTTTCTTTCTCTAGGCATCTAAGGCTCTCCAGTACCCACAGGGGTGGCATCACACTTAGGTCCTAAACATTCTGCTTGTATCATCACAAAGGATATTGGAATACATTGATAAATTTTTAACATAAATGTATTCTAATAATTTTGGTATTTATGATGCAGAGGACAAGACATTCTCTTATGATTAAATTCTTGGTCACAAAATATTTTCTTGTTTTCCAACAGAGGATCACAATAAAATATGACATTAATGAAATACATAAAAGTTGTTATGATCACCTTAGAACATTTATCAGTATAAAAGTACTTACCATAGCCTGAAAAATCCAGCCAAGATAGAAAAGAAATCATAAAGAACATCAATAATTTGTCAGATGTATTGCAACAAAATTATATATGAAATTATATCCATTTCAGTCAGTATCAAAAGAGTATAGCACTCATTCCAGCAGTATTATTTCTATTTTTATGGAACAGTCATAAGTAAGCATGAAAAAAGGATAATTTACAACGTATCACATCTTACAAGGACCTGCTAAGTAAATTACTGATTTAAATGGGGTGTGTTGGAATCACTTATTAAAAACTCAGAGCTTGCAGGACATTGCTTGAAACATGTACATTTAAATACAAATCAGATTTCAAAGACCAAGAGGATATAGATTAAGTCTGACATAAGTTCTCCTTAAGGCTGTAGAAGTGTTTTAGGCTCATGGCTGTAGAACTGGATTGTAATGTAATTTACTCTTTTAAAGATGTATGTAGTTAAAGAACATATAGCTAAGAACTATACTCTAAGTCCCCATCATTTCTTTACAATGAAAAGTTGGTTTAGGGGCTCACTACCACCAGGGACTAAGTATGCATTTAATTGAATTATGAATTCTATTCTTCAGGAAAAGAAAAATACGAATAGCACTTGGAATTCTTCAGAGAAGAGAGATTCTACTTAATCTTGTTTAGACTGGAAGTCAGAATAACTCTCAAAGGAACCACCATTCTTTTCACCTTTCTGAAATTTGTATTCCCAGATTATTACTGCCTGTGATGACTCTTAAAAAACCCCATACCTCATCTTGTACCAAAAGTAGGCATAAATCTTTAAAATATTCATTGTGAAAAAGGGCTGCTTTTTAAAAGGAATTTTCTTCCTCTTTCAGTATCAAAATAAATCAAGTCAAACAGTATCCCAAACCCTTAATAGCAGCTGTCTTTGTAGGCTAACTTAAGATGAAAATGAGTAGTTTATTATTGTGTGAAATGTACATTACTTGATTACACAGGTAATATCTAAATATTCCCTGAGATATTCAGACCTATCTAGTACATTACAACAAGTGCCTCACTGTATTCTCTCATACCTATTTTCCATAAAACAGTTGTTAATAAACACTCATTCTCACACACAACAGTAACTACAAGAAATTTCAAGCCAACTGACAAACGAATCAACAGTTCCTGGAGTCACTCACCACATCCCGAACGATGGGGAAGGATTTCTTGCGCCGCAGGTCTGGCATGCTGTCGATGCCGTACAGCCCACGGCCAGCACTGCAGGGAGCAAAGGGCAGAGAAGGAAATAAAACCATGGAGCTTACAAGTCTGCACCCTTGAGAACTGCTTAAAATAGCCATATTTACAGATAAAATCAAAATTTGCAGTTAATAGCTAAAGAAGGTGAAAGTTCTAATTCTTAAAAAAGCTGGTGAGAATGTTCTTGGTGCAGTTGACTTTTACTTCTGGCATTCACCCAAAGCAGAGCAGCTGAGAGGTTACTTTACATCTCTTAAAACACTTTACCATTGATTTAGAAGTTACAACAGTAGCTTTCCATCAAAGGTCTTGTATATGTGGTTGTTGAGATGCAGCCCAACATTGCAGAGAATATCATTGTTGTAATAAATTTGATAAAGAGTACAATATCTGGCTAAATCACAGATTCATATCTCAACTCCACATGAATGTGGAGAACAGAGCTTGTCACACTTTAAGATACTTCCACAGTGACCATTATTATTTTCTCTTGCCTGCTTTAAGCTTTTTCATTAAGCACACAATTTAACCCCCATTAGATCTCACATATACCTTGGAAACAACAGCAAAGAGCAACGTGGAATCACTTCACAGAATAAAAGGCTGACACATCAATAACATTTGAAAGAATACATAGTCACATAGAAAACAATGTGCCTCATTCTCCCTGACTTCAGAACAGTTAACACAGGTATTATTCTCCTGAACTTTTTCCAAACTGGATGTTGGAAGATTATTATATAGCTTGCCAGATCTAATTCAGAGACACTTTGAGATTCTCAGAGAAGCTGTTATATAACAAAAAAATTTCATAATCTGAAAGCCCTTATTTTATTCATACACAAAATGATTATTGGCTGAAGAAGAGATAGAACTGAAATGAGTGACAGAATTTCCACTTCCTTTTGAAGGGTCAGCACTTGGTCCCAGATACTCCTTTGGGGACTTGAGGATTACAAGCCCCTCCTCTCTTCTTGCTCCCACTAGTTGACAAATTTTTAACAAAAAAGGTGACAAATTCTATATCTAAGGTAAAATGCTGGCTGATGACTCCTGTTGGATGTAGACATTACATCTCCAGAGCTGCAGCTAAATCCAAATCCAGAAGGAATTCTGAATTGGAGACCTCTGCTGTCACGATTTCCAGCCTGGCATATTGATGTAAACTGCAATAGGTGCTGAGTCCTGCTCATGTGCCAGAGTGTGCACAGCTCAGGGCAGACATGGCCCTCATCCCTGGTAACTCAACTGTAACATCCTCAAGATGAACTCTAAGGACACTTATGATATGCTTTCCCTTTTCTGAAAATTTGCTATGTATCTGCTTTTGGCCACTGTGAGAATGAGCAGCATGCTGGGCTAGATGGACCTTTGGACTCTGTATCACTGGGGTTTGCTTGTTTGTTCATTTGTTAATGTTGGGTTTCTATTTGTTTGGTTTGGTTTTAAGGCAAAGCCTACAATAGCTTATATCTCTCACTTGGAATAAAATGGGACTCTATCTGATGCACTTACTATTCCACAGGCTTCTTGACTTGACAAATTTCAAACAGGGATTCTTGAAAAACTAAGCAAGGACTAAACAGTACTACTGACTTCCAGCTATTGTTGAATAGCTGTAATTGAGTGTGGTTTAAAACATTCTTGCAAATTGGATGCTTTTTAAAAAAAGTAAAATCTTCAGAATAGTAATTTAATTTTTCTCATATAAAGGCATTCCTCTGTTTTTGTTTGCAGAGTTCCTTCTAGTTACATGAGAAAAAATGGTTATGCCTTTCCTATCTGAGATGGGTGAGTAAAGCACTTAGAGTACAGGAGAGTTTATTTTAACACTTGTGAGCATTACCACTTTCCAAGCACTATCCTCACTCTCATCCTGTAAATTTAGGAGATAATCGTTTTTTTTTCATACCTTCTGATGCCTGCACTGTTCTCTACGGGAAAGGAATTCATAAGCTGTTTATGCAATTCCTTTTTATTTTGACAGGAACAGTCTTCTGTGAAGGGTTCCAATACTAGATTTTTTTTTTTTCAAGAACATCGTGATTAAAGTAGACCCAAATTGCCATTTCCAGACGTATTTACAAACCCAGTAAAAGTGTGATAAAAATGAAATAACATTTCTGAGGTGGTGAAAGGTAAATGTACAGAGATTAAGAGATAAACTCAGGGCTTTTTGCTACTCAGGAGCAGCTCCACCAGCAGTAAATAAAATTCATCCTTTGTATAAGGAATTCTTAAGCCACAAAGAGCTACTTCTAACAGATAATATCAGTAAAATCACTCCCATCTATTATTCTGCTCTGCAACATAAAATATGACTAAAATGGAGGTTCTTACTGAACTCCTTTAATGATCATTAAGGAGTAGCACATAGCAAGGAAAAAAAAAAATCCAAATTCAAGAATGACTAATAGTCTTTTTCTGGGGGGAAAAAAGTTATGTCTGAATTAAACATGCTGATGATGTTACCAAAGAAAGAAAAGGATGGCTTTTGAGGGAACAGTAAGAATGACAGAAGAAAGACAGAGGAGTACATAATGCAAAGGTATTTTATTATGACATTAGTGGGGTAATTTATACTCAGTCAGTTATGTCATAACTCACACCTCTGTCTCTTTAAATAGCTTAGTTTTCTACTCAATCTGTACTTCTCCCCACAATCCATTCATTATGATTTCCAACTCAACTTCAAATTAGCAGAAACACCTTGATTTGCTTTTCCCTCTGTACATCTCTAATGTATAACAAATGTTCACTTATAAGTTATATATGATCAAGAGGTACTCCCTTTGTTGTTTTGAAAAAGTATTACTGAAACTCATTCCAGTTATCATCTGCAAAGCAAAATATCAATGACATGAAATATTTTGGTCTAAATGCACTTCACCGTCTTTTCTGACAATACTAGGGCAGTACTGCAGCTACTACCAAGAAGTTTATGTATTTTACCAGAAGACTCTGCAACTTGTCTGCAATTAATTGTTGAAATATTGCAATGTCAAGGAGTTCTTACACGTACATACTCACTCACTTGAATACCTTTGGGAGATTAAAGAAGGGAACCACACTTGATGGAAGATCAATTTCAAACTGCAGCTTGTAAGGGGAAATTCTCTCCTTTCTTTGGTGCAATGAATTAATGACCAGATGAACTCATACAAGACAACAGTCTCTCCTGCCTCTGCTGAAAACACACATCTCAATCTTGTTTTTGGAGAACTGCATAGGTAGTACTTTTTCTTGTGTCTTTACCGAAATAGCCCCAACTTCGGGGATTAAACTAGAAATCCTCCTGTGCACAAATTTGCTGTATAAGAACAAATTGATCCTTCTAATGTCACATAAGAGGACTGTAAATATGCAAAGATTGTTGCCTATCAGCTGGAAGTAAAGATTAATATACTGATCTTTTCTCCTTGACCTTTTAAAGTACTAGACTGATAATATATTACTGGCATTATATTACCATACATTGACTAGAATGAAGAGAAAATCATAATACAGCTTCAAAGGGCATTTATTTTATATGCAAAAGGGTAAAAAATATCCACTCAACCTTGAATTGAATATGAATTGTTGTGCTGTTTTCTTAAAAAAATAAGGAAATAAAAAACAAATTAAAAGGAGAATACATGGTCAGTTTTGTCGTGTATCTTCCTTTTAAAAGAATGCAATTTATTAAAAAACTAAAACTTGGAAAAATATTATAATACTGTGAGACTAAATTGCAGATAGAAATAACAACATTCAGAGCCATATTGGTACTTACCCAGTAAATGCCTGGACTGCATAAAGCTTGGAAGCATCCAGGGAACCTCCACTTACTATCCGAGCCTTTAATAGAGACCAAAAAAAGCCCAGTTACTCGGTTGCTTTCAGTAAGTTTTGGACAGAATTTAACTGCATTAAACATATAAGACATATGAAAATGTTTAGCAGGGTCAGCTCCAGGCCAAAGCTACAGTAACTATTCCTTTGGGATACATTTTGGTGACTTTCAGCATTTAGTTAAACACACTGGAAGAACCCATGGGAAGATAAGGTATTGCTTCCCAAATACTGTTGCCCTTTAAGCCCTATGCTGTATGCAGTGTAGGTGATAATTAGAGGCAAAAATCATGTTTGACAGTAGCAGACCCCTGTGTTGGCAATTATGATAAGCACAACAGCGAGGGTTATCCTGTTTATAAATGCAACACATTTGCAATACACTCAAAGGAGAACAAAAGAGTGGAAAGCTGGGGGGAAAAACCATGCAGAATTCACAACTAAAATGAAGGAACAAAACAGGTCAAAGAAGTCACAAACAAACATCAACAAAATACATGATCCCTATAGCAAATAGGTGATTGTAAACCTTTTCATCCACAGAACCGCTATCTGAAAGAGAATCAGGAAGAAGGGGAATATAGGTTAGACAAAACAGTCTCTGAGAAAATATCTTATGCTATAAAAGTCTGTCACTTTTTCACTGTAGACCAGAACCACTGTTAACATAGACCAGAATCCAAGCAACACCTGTGCTTAGTGGCCAGATCCCTGTCACTACATTTTAAACAAGCAAAAAGATATTCTTGGTGGGTAAAAACCTCTATCACTCATGAAGGATTGTGTGGATAGTGTATAATGTACATACTGTATCCCATTTCCGCAGGATTTTGATTTTTTTTTTTTAATATTCATATTTAAAGTAGTTGCAGGTTCAAAAAGGCAAAAGAAAGTGTTTCTCCGAGGGTTATAAGCCCAGCACAGCCCCTGCCCCAGGCCCTGAACTGTAACTATTCTATCACAGCTATTCATCTGATGACAGAAATTCATCCCAAATGCCAACAGAACAACTGTTAAAGAATAAGATATGATATATATAATTCTAAATTGTCTAGTGCAAACCCATGATGTATTCACATTTATGATCAAAGTATTTGCTGACAGAAAAATCTACCCTTACTTTATTGTCTTGTTACTTTTCACACTTCATAGTACAGTGTATATATGAAACTACCTTGTTTTAATTGTCACCTTACTGATCTTTCCATGTTTTTTTTCCCCAAAGAGAGGACACATTCTATGAACCCTTTGAATAGTTTGGGTATTTTTATAATGTTTGGAAATATCTCAGGTTATGTTCATTACAAAATAATAATTTGCACCTTAAATATGTGCCACATCTCATTTTTAAACCAGTTTATCTGCAAGAAAATATCACATTCAAATGCATATATCAAAAATATACTTGTAAATGTAAAGCTGCATACAGTATAGTAGTGACAATCCAGGGAGGGTTCTATTATATCACTGATTTCAGAGGCTAATTATGTGATCAAAATAAAGCACATGCACAAGAATGGGCAGAATAGAAACTGGAGACAAAGTGTTCAAAACATGTTTTACCAGTCAGATTATATCTGATTTTGTATTATTCAAAAAGGTTAAAGAGAATTGAGCTACCAGGTATTAGCAGTGTCACAGCAGCAAACGTGAACTCACAGAAGATGCAGCTTTGCAACAGTCTCTCCTTTGAGAGACCACAACATTTGCCATTTTCTGGTGCTTCACTACAGGTCTGAGCTTTCCTTCCCAGCTATTGTGAACAATCCTTTTAGAATGACTATGCCTGAAGGATTGAACTACTTGACCTAAGGCAAACTTATGCTTTGAGTTTTACAGAATATTAAGTTAGAACTATTACTAATAGTGAACTGCACAGTTTAGTGAAAGTAGAGGAAGCACATCTCTGTGCAACAAGAATATCTGCTTGATATGCTGTGAATTGATAATTTTCATAGTTCATCTCCTGAACATAAATGGACATGGTATCAATTTCTATTTTCATGTTTCAGAAAAATTCATTAGGGTATCTTTCTGTTGGGATGTGAACTGTTCTGATGTTTTCTCACTTCAAAACTTCCCAAGCCCTTCTCCAAAACAGCAGGATTTTCATTCAGCCTCATAAATTAATTGTTGGCTAAATAAAGTTGTCAAATTGCTCTCATTTGGCTGAGTAGATTTATAAAAATGAGTTTATACTTTAAATATATTTTTAAAAAATTTACTTATTTGTGAAATGTGTTTGTCTGACAGCATCAGATATGATTGGCTACTCTTTCTCCACAAGCACATAAAGAAGATTTGGACAACCATGTGACCTGACTTTCCCACTACAAAATTATTCTAGCATTTGGTAAGCAGGGAGAGAGCAGAGCCAGGAGGAACGAGCTGACTTGAAGGCACTTTGCTACCAGATGCCTAAAGAATCACATTAATTTTATGTTTAATTCACTTCTTTAGAAAGTTACATTAAAAATTGTTGAGATTTGTATTCCACATTAAATGAAATGTTATGTTTGAGAACATGAGAAATGGACATATCACATTTTATTTACTTCTCTTGGGTTTCAGCCAACTTCATCCTATTTTATGACACTTTCTTTACTGGAACTTAATTTTACCTTAATTTAAGGAAGGAGAGTCACAATCAAAAATTAGAAAGGGAAAAAAGGTATTCTGTTTTTGGATTAACTTGCTCTTCTTTGCAGTAGCTACTTATAAAAAAGAAGAAAAATAAGCACCTATCTAATGATCTCTTTTCTCAATAGAAATGGCATAAAGCAGACAACTGACACAAATTTCAAATTTCCCACAAAGAGATCCTGAGACCATCTCTTTTTTTGTAACAAATGTTTGCATCTTCAGAGACAAAATTACTTTGAAAACTTCATTGTTTACTGCTTCTTCTGAACTCACCATGAGTGAAATAATGTAAACTGTGGGAGTGTTCTCTGCCTGTGTGACAGCATCAAATAGGAAGTGTCCAGAGTCACCCAGCAAATCACTTTAGTAGTCGTTAGGCTACCAGAACAGACAGGAACACTCCTTGATGTAGATCAGAAATGAACTGTGATTATGTAAGAGACCACTGAATGTATTTTCAAATCAGGGATTCAAGGCTAGACATCTCAGATTATGTTGCTGAATGACAGTGATTTACTTAAAAGAGCTTATCTTCATATAACTCATTTCTGTCATCCACACATTCAAAACACTAACCTAAAAAGTTGAGTGCAGTAGGAGCAGTGTAAACACTGCTGCATTTAGTTAACCCTGTGGGATACTTGTTTCATCTCAATTACTTTGTTTCTCCTTAGACTTTTAAGTGAAAATTCACTACATTATAAAATACCAGTAACAACCTTCATGTTATGCCTCTATACCATATGCCATTTTAGATAACAGGAGGGTGCTTTACTAGGATTATAGGAAAAATACAAGGAGTGGTATTGCTCCTTAGCTGCTGCTATTTCATCTCAGTGCACTCCTTATATACACACAGCTGTGTAGTGGAATGACGAAGCACAGGGTGGTCATCCAGGTAAATGTCCTGAAAATTGTATTTACAAATGTCAGATATTGAGGGCAGAAGGAAAATGCTTCCTGATCTCTTTTTTCAAAGGCATGTAATTGTATTTAATTAGGTGACTAAACATGAAATTAGTTATAATTAGTCTTTAAGTTCCCATTAATAAGTTTCAGGTATGAAAAAGCTATATAAGATTCAACATAGCCACTAAATCTTGGCTTCTGTTGAAAATGGTTCCCAAGTATCCACCTGGGTAAATCCATCTCCAGGCAGGGAGGACTGAGGGTGTGGAGTGAGTGAGGATGATTTGGTATTTTTTCAATATTCTCGGAGAAGCCTCCTGGTTATTATTTTCTATCCACAAACCAGTTTAAACTAAGCCAAGTAAAGTTTCCAACAAATGTTTATTAATGCTCCATAATTACTATTCAAACTTAGTCTGGAAACTAACAGATCTTTTAACTTTACACTATTTTCAGCTGTTTTCAAATTAAGTCATGGTCTCATTTATTAATTTTTAGTAGCAATGCTGCTACCTGTAATTTACCACACCACACAGGAATTCATCATACAAAATGACTAATTTCTATACCCAAATTTCTGAGGAAAAAAATCTGTAAAGGATGCTGAAAAGGCAGATTCTTGCAGCATGAAAGTTACACTGGCAATGAAGATGTAGAAGTGAAGACAGACCTTTGCTTTTTTAACTGGTGATACCATCAGAAATACAACTGGACAACAGCCTTATCAGTCAGTAGAGATATTTATCAAAGAGTCTGGATGATTCTGTTCTCCCTCCCCATCATAACCATCCTTCAAGTCTTGTGTCATTATTTCACTTTTGCACTTTTCTGAGCAGCAGACCATTGTCCTGATACACTCCTCTCTTTTTAATGACTGCAAAAATTTAGTTCACCATCACCCCCTAACATAGCACAAGAACTGTAAAAAGGCTCTAAAAATCGAAACTGTTAGGAAACTCCAGGATCAACATGAATCAAAGCCTTGATTTTCCACTCTTGGAATGTGCATAATTGCATAACACCAAATTGGAAAAGGAATTAAAGTTCATCATTCTCTCAAAGTACCATTTCATTGTTTAATTCTGCAAAGTGGTTTTTAAGAATGTCAAACTGACTGATAATTACATGATTCCTGCAAGCAAACCCTTCAGACAAAATCCTTACTGGGATAAGATAACAATACAGCTGTTCCCTGGAAGCAGCATGTGTGAAGCACCACCCTCAGAAGCAGTTTGCAGTCTGAACTGGGCAATTCTCATCAGCATGTGTTGCTAAGAAAGGGAAATAATGGATGAAACCCAGGTTCCAATAGAAGCAGCACATTAAAGAAGTAGATTGTCTGTCCAAAACAATGACACAAATTAAGCCATGCTAAAATAATAAATGCTGTACCCAGAAGCTACTACTGCCACTCCAGAACAGAACATCACGCTGTGCAAGCCTAGAGGACGTTGTATTGCTGAAGCTTATTCTAGCAAGATCCTATATAACGCTTGAAAGATAATATTAAGGCTAGCACATCACAAGAGATGAGTGATGCTTGTCTGACAAAGAGAAGGTCAAACTTGAATAAAGCTTGGTTGACAGGAGAAAGAGAAGAATTGCTGCGAGCACTTTACTAGCAGTGATGTAGAAAAATTATGAGCGGATACATTGAGAGCCAAACAGGAGGTCAGTTTGGTGAAGATGAAAACTGCATTTGTGTCTTTATTAATAAACTGGTCTGCAAATCTGAAACAAAAGGCCATTCTTTAAAAACATCTCTAGTGCTTAGATACTAAGTCCCATTAGACTTCTAATGGCTTTGTTTTCTGTTGTTTTTCAACAGCTCCTAAATATTTCTACCAAATTCTGGAACTTACCTCTAAAAGAATAAATTATCGACTGTCAAGAGAACTATTTGATTACAGAATGTGGTGGTCTCAAAAAATTATCATACAGGCTACCTTGGCAGTCTCTGACTCATCTGAGAGATGTCAAGAAGTAAAAGACAATATGCATTTGAAGCAATCTCTTCTAACCCCAGGAAATATCAGTATAACAAGGCATACATTACCTACAAAGAATAAAGAGGTGTATTTTACCTCCTTCAATGCATATGATGACAGTACATGCAACCAAGTAATTAATTATTTGCTATGAAAGCAAACAGATAATTGATTATTGCAGGTCTTTCCATATCCCCCAGCAAGCAATGACACAAAGTGTTTGACTTGCACAGCTATATCATGGTCTTGCAAGCTGAAGCCTCACTGCATTCCTTCCAAAGAAATCCAAGCAAACAGCTCCTTGGATTGATGCCAAACATGGGAGTAGTTCCTCAGAACTCTTACAAACAAAGCATGTTCCCTGGCTCTTCTCACACTGAACATGAGGACTTCACTGAGACACACAGGCTGGTTTGTAGTAACAGAATAGACAGAACAGACAGGTGGGGCAGGAGTGTTAAGTGAGTGCCTGGGACAGAGGAGCGAGCTGCTCTCCACCTTGGGCCACAAAGAATAGGCCTGCAAAGGCAAACAGTTTATAATGCCATAAGTGCAGACAGAAGGTCAATGCAGTTGGTGACTAAGACCCAAGCACTCACTGCACAAATGTTTTGGGGGTGTTTACTTTGTACCAGTTCTACTTTTGGCCCATCTGTTTTTGATGACTGGAGGCCCATGAGCTGCTGAGCACATCAGATGTGATCTTGAAGAGCAACATCTGATTTGGTTGCATCAATAAAATATGCAGAGCCCACTCAGATATTCCAGTGGTCGAACCAAATGTGGTCAACTGGGAAGACAGAAAGATTTGCTTTTAAAGTGTACCCCTGTTGTAAAATAAAATGCTGATGGTGGCAAACCCATAAGTCATATAAATATAATACTCTTAAAGACCAAGACTAAAATCCACACTGAGGATCAAGAAGGAAAGGTCAGAATACCGTGTCTGGGAAATGGTCACATATTTCACAGGGTATGATGCTCAGAGCTGCTGTTGGTATGAAGTTGTCCTGTGGAGTTATATCCACTTCCTAGATAAGATCTAAGGAACTATAAAAAATAGCCTCAAATATTTTAAAATTTTTCTTCAAAACCCTTAAGTAGAAGGCTAAAAAAATTTAGATAAGCCAAACTAATTTCAAAACTTAGAGCAGTGGAAGAAGAAATTACTTAAATGGATGATCACGTACAGAACACAAAGATGACATCAACCAATGTTGCTTGCTGAGATAAGAAAATTTTATCAAATTTTCTTCTCTTGATAAGCAAACTGGCTTAACTGAAACAAGTGAAGGAAAATACTTGAAATACTACAATGCTAATACAATTAGCATTAAAACATTTAAAAATGGTTATTTGCTCCCTTGTTATCTTCTATGCTATAGGTAAAACCAAAATCAGTTTGTTTCAGCTTTGCTTGAAAGGAGTAAATTGGAATAATGCAAGACCACCATGGATAGATGCAGATCTGTAGACTGTCACACTGGAGTTCAAAGTATGAATTTGGGTTCTACTGGGCTATTTCTGCCTCACAGGACATACATAAATCGTTCTGAATTGCTCAATCCCTTTGAAGAGTTAACAGAAAAAGGCATGGATATTTTCTTCTATTTACAGATCCTGGGAGACACAACTGTGTAGGTCCTCCACTGACCACCTGGAAAATGTGTATAAAGGTGTAAGTCTGGTACCTGTCCCATGAACGTACTCAGAATGTCCCTTTGGCAGCAAAACAGAGAATCTCTAAGTTTCGCACTTCATTGTAATATTCTACTTCACTAATATAGCAGAAGAAGATTTGAGCTTATTTATGAACTCATGTTTTCCAAGTCATTACATTTTTTAAGTGCATGTCTAGATATTTTTTCAGCCAGTTGCTTTAACAAGGCTCCTTTTATCCTGAAGCTGCATTACAAAATGATGCAGCATTACTTCCACTTCTAAAATACAACAATCTAAAGAAAATGCATCATCTGAAAATGTACTTTGTTTACCCTCCACTACAGCTTCCTATCCAAAAAAAAAAAAAACACCAAAAAAACAAACAAAAAAACCCACAAAACAATCCAGAAAAAGGAAAAAACAACGTTTAAAGACATCCATCATTTTGTTTAGTGGCACAAGATAAGACACAAACACAGTGTTGGGAAAGAAAACAAAGACAGTTGAAAAAACTGGATTAATAATTCTTTAGCTCATCATCATTCCCAACATAGCACCAAAATAGACTCCTTAAGTCACACTAAATCTTGTTTCCTGAGTACTATCCATCTCTTCAGATGTACAGCAAGGGCAACTACTTCTGCCCAGCCTCCTCACATGAGACATCTGTTCCATTGTGACCGACTTCTGATGCCAACGTAGAGGGAAATTTACACTGATCAACACTCTAATCTGTCTGTTGACATTATTTACATATGAAGAGAAGAGCAATAGATTAATCAACTTCTGTTGAAAAGTATTATGTCCCCAAATCCAGCTCTTTATAGATGATATATTATGTGAATATATTTTTCTTAAACATTGCAGATGAACTATATCAGCCACATAGAATACACAATCAGTCCTTATATTAATGAAGTAATTCATCACTCTTGGTGGAAAAAAAACCAAACACCCAAACAAACCATAAATAAATGAGATGTGGGAAAACACAAACAATATCTTGTATCACTGAATGCTGTGGATCCAATGTTTTGAAACAGAACAGAAAATATTGAGGCTATTACCTTTAGTTATCTATGTTTTTGTCTGGGCAATGTTTCCCAGTGATGCAAAGACTAATTGCACTATGTTCATTCATTAAGTTTTTTTTTTCTCCATCAGGCTAGGCCTGAGATTAGAAAGATGAGAAATGCCACTGGGCTCAGTAAAGGAAAAGCAGCTCAAAGAAATCACATTAAAAAAAGTTTCCTTCATTACCTTGTAGACAGTGATGCTAAACTTACAGGAGACTTAAAGTGTAGCCACAACTCTACTTTAGACATGACTAAATGTAATATGAATCCCTCCCATAAAAGCAGAGACACTTTCACCCACTGTTAAAGAGGCAATCCCATCACTGGGCCCTGTCCTCTGACTTGCCACTGTATATATGGACAGTTCACCCATCTTGACATCATAAACAATCTACAGGTTACTCTGTGGCTGAAAATTATAGACTGCCCTTCATAGAAAGAGACTCTGCAATCATCAAAAGTCACTCAGAAGAGTGCCTGCAACTCTGGAACCTTATCCAGAGCTGGATTTGTCAGGAGAGAAAATGATGCATATTCTAAGGCACCTGTAAAAGATAATAAGATAGGGATGGAATGAAAGAAGTCACTAGGGAAAAAGAAAGGTAAAAAATAACAAGTGAGTACTGGAACAATGAACAAAAAGGTAAGTCATTCTTGATTACAATGTGCAAAGAAACAAACTACTGGAGAACATTCCTGTGATTTTTTCAAGCCATCAATCCTTCCATTAATATACATGCATCATCACAGAGTCTCTATATCCTGACAGAACTTTAAATCTGAGGATTACTCATGTACCACTCATGTCTCCTCTCATTCATACAACACAGAAGTAAGTCATTCCAATATGTTTCCAAAACCATGTTAGAATAAGTAATACATAAGCAATCAGCGCACAGCGTATTTCTCATTTCCAGCTAGAGCAGAGAATAGGACTATCTGATGGGGTTCTTGTGCCCTAATAAATTATTTATGTACCAAAACTTCACTGACCTTACCTTATGCATTACCAGAATGAAAATCATATCATTCCAAACCTCTTCTTTGTATCAAACTGGAGAACTAACACTAACGTTATATCTTTGCTTGGCCAGGTCATTGCCTACCTGCTCCTGCCTATGTGAAGGGATGAAACAATTGATAATGTTTTGGTTATATAATGCAGATTAATTCAAAGAACTTGTTGTCTTACTTGTACTTTTCCATCCAAAAGTAAGAAATCAGAAGCTGACTGTGAATCAATTATGGGAGTAAGAGAATAAAAAAAAAAAAAAAGCAAAATCCATTCATAAAAGTCATGTAAACCCTAGAATAGCTATTCATCATTTTTCTTTAGTTATTATTGCTCCTGTAAATATTAAAATGAAGATAGAATACCTCAAACTACTATTTGCTTAAATGATAAGCTAAGTATGTGAACATGCATTAATCCACACATAAACAAGAGAGGACAGGGTTGAAAACTGAGAAAATACAAACTGTACATTTTGTGAGTTTTGTATAACTCCTCTAAGAACTCATTTACAAAATGTTCTTTCCTATACTAATGTTAAATTCAAGTAATCAACAGAAGATGAATATATTTTGCATTAGCAGACAAACTGCCATTAAGAAGAGGCCCTTCTTCAAAGACTGCCCACCAAGTATTCAAAACTGCATTTCCTTATGACAGAACAGCCGAGGCTGGATGGGAACTCTGGAGGCCTTGGCTGAGAACGCTGTTCCAGTGGGGCCACACAGGGCAGAATATCCACGTTGAGAAGGCTTTGGACTATCTCCAGGGATGGAGAGTCTGCCTGGGTTCCATTCTCTGGGAATAGCCTGTCTATAATATCAGTTATCCAGCTCAGTGAGAGTAAGCTGAAAGTAAAACAAACCAAGATCTGGCTCCAGTAACACTGCATGCCACTCAGCAGAAGTTGTTTTGCAAGTGATACAGTCTCTTAGTAGATTACTCCAGCTAGAAAATATATTTTGCAAGTTTTAAATTCTGAACAATTGTTAAGTATTCTGCAGACATAAAGGTAAAAATATCATATTCATTCACTAGATACAAAAGCATGAAACACTGTTTTGTTAGTAAGTGTTGCTAGATACCCTCCAGGACCTGAGGATGCATTTATAACAAACCAGTCAGTGACTGGTTAGGCAGAATCCCTGACTGAAACACGTCCTCCTGGTTGGCATGAAAAACTGTGTGAAGAGAAAACAAAACTGCTACTCAAGAGTCAATGCACACTGTTTTCAGAATAAGCTGAGAAGTGTGTAGTAGCTGTTAATCTGTAAATTCCCCTTAACCTCTTATATTCCTTTTCTCCTTTATTTCCCTTCTCCCTTATAATAATTTATATTATTATATTTGTGGAAACAAAAATGGAGGTCCTGATATGACATGTTATAACCATGCAGACACCCTTTGCCCCACAGCCTACACCAAATAACACATTTTTGTAACCTGGCCTTGGTGTCAGGTGGATTCTCTGTAAAGATAAGAAATGCTTCAGCAATTCAGAAGCAAAAAAGGTCAATAGATTAAGAGACTAAAAGACTTTCACCTGCTGGGTTAAAAGAGGAACAAACACATTTAATTTGTAGAAACAATTGCATGAGTTGCAACATCAAAGTTAGTTTTCCTTTTCTGACAATCTGTTATTTAATAACATACACAGATGCACAGACTTTAAATAGTGGAACCAATTTGAGTTTCAATATTTTTAGATCTTCCTTGTGTGTGTTCTTCAGTTTGGTCCTCAGACCTTTATATTCTTATTGTACAGCAATGACTGGATAAAACAACTGTGGTTCCCTCTCCCAGGCCCCATAAAATCAGGAAAAAGTAATGAAAACACTAATTATTGATAGCTGTTTCTTCATATATACACCATCTAGTGTCTAACACACTACTGCAGAAAAATACCTGCAAAATACAATTTCACAATCTAGTGTCATTATCTGAATATAAAAGTAGACTTGAAAGTAAGCTCCAGCAATATTTAAATGCTTGTGTAACATACTTCCAAGGTGACTATCTATTTATTGTAACTGTAGTTGTTCATTTACAAAAGAAACTCTCCAGTAGCTCAAGCTTTGGATGCTCATTACTACTAAATACAATCTTTGGCTAAAGGCAAAATTTTTCATCTTTAAAATGAATGTATCAGAAGATTATTTTGCCAAGGCACATAAAGAAAGCAAAGATTCAGTCAAGGTGACAATTACCATCTGGCTAGCTACAGTAATTACTGTGCTCCCCAGTAAATGCACATGTAATATTACAACATTAGCATTACAGTGGTTGTTAGCATTGAAAATCACCATATTTGTGTATTATTAGAGACATTAAAGTTATATATATGACTGTCTGCTTTGAAGTCTGAAAAATAAAAGTCATGAATAAATCTATGTCAACACCCTCTGTGAGTGTTCTGTACCAGTGCCTCTCCATACACAGATGTTAGAATTTACACTCTTGTCTTTCCTCCACACCCTTCTCTCTCCCTGTTCTGGGGACTGACTACTTGTCTGAGCACTTTCTGGGAGCACAAATAAGGCCACACATTAAATCAGTTTAGACTTTCACTGTCATAAGTACATAACAAGTTCTGGGTTGCACAGAGGACGGAGACCACTGCTCATCAGGATGAATAAAGAACCAACCCTGTCTTGCAAACTGCTACAGAAAGCAATGTCACCTCTGAACACCATGTGTTACTCCTGTAATACATTTATAAAGCTACAACAAAACCAGGAACAGCGTAAGAACAGTGTACCGTTTAGTTCCTTAAGATTTAAAACTTGTGAAATTCAATTTTCAAATTACTGAAATTCAAAGCAATAAAATTACTTACAAACACATTTGACTAAGCATATTCAGAAAACTTCTTCAAAACAAACTTGTGAAATTTTACCCTTTAGACTTTTATGGAACTATTTCACACTATAAACAAAACCAGACATAAGCAGAATTTTCACCACTGAATTCAATGGAAGCAGGAATAGCTACTATATGAAAATTAACATCCAACTTTAGTGAAAACAGTGTTTTACCTAAAAGACAGTATCAAAATACTATTACCTCCAGCAAGGATCTTCTCTTCCAAATCATTCATTTGTTTCTTGTATGCTTTTAAAGCAGCTTCTTTGAATGATGGTCGTATTCTTTTTTTCTTTGGAATTTCAGTAAGTGTCTCTGGCACATTCTGATTTTCATCTTCTCTAATTTCTACCTCAGGAACTAGATCACTTTCAACTTCCAGTATCTCTTCACTGATCACGCTATCAAACTGTGAGTCATACTGCTCCTCTGGTAGCATTGCATACGGAGTTTCATACAAAGACTGCTCCAGTTCATACTCTTGGACTTGCTCACTTGTTTCACTACTATTAGTTCTATTTTCTAGTTTAGCAAGGACTTGTTCCATTACCTCTACATAGTCTGTTTCATTCTCACCAGATGGTTCAACTAAGTCTTCCTCATATTCTGCTTTGTAGCAATAAGGCTCAGCATAAACATCAGAATCAAGTGTTGTACTTGATTCATTTGCAGTTGACTGAGATAAAGTTCTAAACCTTCCCATAAAAGACGATCCACTATCTTCATAGCCACTTAAACTTTGTGTACTTTTATTCCAGACTACTTCTAAAGCTGACTTAGCACGTTGAAGTGTAGATCCAAATTTTGGAAAGCTGAAAGTCTTATCAGAAAGATCTATGCTTAATCGGCTATGCCACGACTTAGGGGCTCTTTCTTCTGAATCATCACTTGGTAGTTCACTCTGACTTCGGTACATCATAGGCAACCTGTTTTGATTCTGATATGAGGAGACAGAATTTGTATCCTGATAATCATCATATTGACCAGTCCACTGACTTTGTGTTTCACTATCAAGGCCTGGACACGATGGAGAAGTACCATCTAGGGTGAAATCATAGCTTTCAGTATCATACTGGAGGTCAGAACCTTGGCACTTTCCAAAATCTGTCTGTTGATCTGAAGGGCTGCTCATATCATATACAAAAACTTCCTGTGTGGATGTGTCTAAACCCAAATCTGCCCCTTGTTCCAGCTGATTCCAGTCTTTCCATGGGGAAAGATCATCATGTAAAGCAAGCTGAGTATCACTATAGTGGTTTCTGTCTCCAGATGCACAGATCATTCCATCGCTTACTCCACTATCAACAGTTTCTATGTTCTCTACTGCATTTTGCTCTGGATACTGTTGCATGTCTTGGACAAAACCCTGTTCCTGGGAACTGCCGTACCAGTTTGTAGAATCATCCTGCCTTCGTTGCCAAAGTTCTCGATCAGAGGAAGACAACAGTGAACTGCCATTTGTTCGGGTAAAATACTGGTTTTCTGAAAAATCCTCGGAGTAAGACTGACACAATTTTGAGAAATCTGACTCTGAACGACTAAGCTTTGGTGTTGCAAAGTCATTCTGTAAATGCCATAAAGGAGTCATGTCTGAATAATAGTTCTTAGATTGTTTTTCCAGATTGTCAAATTCTGGTGACTGATTGTCATAACTTCTGTTTGAAAAGGTGCCATTGTCAGCAGTTCTATTAAGGTCTTTAGTGTTTGGAGACTCCACAATCCCCTTTGTAGTGCTTGTTTTTATTTGAAGTGCTGATTTCGATATCTTTGCATAACTGTTCTTATTTATATCTGAGTCCAAGTCTTTATCACTGTCAGGTGACTCCCAGTCATGCATTTTAGATTTTGGCTCCACAGTTAAAAGTTTCATGTCCATACTTTCATATGTCTGAGAAGAAGGTAGTCCTCTTTCTTTTTTGTCTTTTATGTCATGGGAAAATATATCTGTAGAAATTCCAATGCCAGTTCCTTTAAGTTTGTAAGACTTTTTTAAAATCAGATCTCTCTGTTGTGATGACTCAAAGTAAACAAGAATGGGTCTTGGCTTTGCATTTGGACAGTCTCTTTGTTGCCCCAGTCTCTGGGCAAACTCAATTTTAATAGTGCTTTGTGCCTCTGAGAACCCCATTTTATCTATCAATATTCTGTAAACTATGCTTTCAGTTTTCTCAAGCCTTTCTTCAGGCACATTTAGAAACCTCAGGCTTGCTTTGTTTCCCGGATGGCCTATCTGCTTAATGTAGTCATGTATGTCCCGAGTTTCTCTTCTGGACTGTACAAATCCAGTTCGCAATTGCTCAATTTCATTTTGTACAACTTCTACACTACTAGAAATTTCATCAATTGATTGTTTCAGAGCATTAACATGTCCTCTTAATTCAGAGAGTTCTGTTTCAATTTGACTTATTCCCTGAAGCTCTTTAAAGATCATTTCCATAACATCATGGGTTTGGCTAATACAACCTGTCGAACTAAAGCCAGGTTCAAGAGTATTTGATTTCTGGTGACGACCGGTTCTGTCCAGAGATTTACTTCTTAATCCCCATGTTTTCTTCCATGTACTTAGTTCTGAGTCTGATGAGACACATTCTTGGCTCTTTTTCCATTTCCTCAGTTTTCGCAAAGCTCCCAGTTTGAGGGTGTGTAAAGTGCGCTCTCCGTCTGAGCTCCCGTCGGACGGGGCAAGGCTGCTTAAGCTTTTCCTGTTGCGTCTCACAGGCATTGTGTGTGATAAGTATTCGCTTTTCTTGCTATTACTCTTTATTTCACTTAAAGACTCAGAACATGAGCTATCATTTGAAGATAGGTCTTGAACTATATCTTCATTATTAGTGTTTGCTACAAAAATGTGCCTTTGCAGTCCATTGGCAATAGCAACTCTGTAACTGAATGTTGGAGAAAGTGAAAATTCTCTATTGCTTTCCTCTTCTTCAGTTGATAAGTTGCGAGCAGATGGACACTTGGCAATCTTTTTAACGGTGCTTTTTAAAGTGTTTGAAAATTTTGGATTCTTTGTTTGTCCAATTTGAGTAAAGTCTTGTTCCTTTTTGTTCTGGCAACTCTCTTTCCTTTTTGTACTATTTCCCGATTTCTTTGTAAACATTCCTTTGCAAATCTTATATATGTAAGATGAGATCAGGCTCTTTAAGAGGGCAGAAACCATGGAGTGTAATTTATTTTAAGTTGTTTCCACAAAACACCATTTTTGGTCCAGATAAGTATTTGTATCTCCAACAGGATCATCAGAAAATATTTCATCAACGGGGACCACAGCCATATAAATTATCGATGCTCTAGAGTAATATGACAGAAAAGTACATTAAAAAAAAAAAATCACACATCTGCTTCTTGAAAACAAGCTCCTGAAGGGGTTTTGTATGTCTTGCAAACTCTCCCTCTGTGGCACTTCGCTTCTTCCATTGTCTAAAAAGGAGGGAATGACATTATAATGGCTGGCAAGCAAATGTCTCATTCAATAACATGCTGCTGTTTTAAATGAGTGACAATGGAAACACAGATGATTCCCCATCATTGTCTGAATAGATTTTTTCATGAGTAATTGAAGCTGAAAACAGTTTAGGCAAATATTTTTAACATAAAAGAACATATTTATATTAATGCTCTCTGTTTTCTTTCAGAGTAATGACATTTCAATTTAGATCCATATGATATACAGCAAAGATAAAAAAAAAAAAACTGACAGGGAAACAAGTTGTATTACTATCTAGCAAAACAGAAGTAGGAAGTTCTCTCCTGCTTTACCTTTTTGACAAAGGTGGTATTCAGGTACAACAAATGAATATTGTATCCATGAAGTAATGTTC
Source organism: Hafferia zeledoni (assembly GCA_035583235.1). Taxonomy (NCBI): domain Eukaryota; kingdom Metazoa; phylum Chordata; class Aves; order Passeriformes; family Thamnophilidae; genus Hafferia; species Hafferia zeledoni. The sequence continues at coordinate 13,058,409 of JAWWEV010000018.1, read as the reverse complement.
TATGTTAAGGTTGGACTACAGACGTGACTGTGGTTTCTAAAATAGATGCTTTCTTTTAATACCAGACTTTAACAAGGTCTGGCAAGCCAGGACTCAAAAGTGGGCATATCTTCTTAGTGTCTTTCTTTTAAGAACGAAATACCCAATCAAGCAAGCAAACAAACAAACAAACAAAAAAACAAACCCTAAAACAAAAAACACCAAAAAAGCACCCAACATAAAAAATAACAGAAAATCATAATGACAACTGCTGGACATTCTCATTCAGGTTACTACATCTTCCATTGTTCTGATAACACAAAAAACATCCTAAATCTACACAAACTAAGGGAGAAACAAATAGATTTACAAGTTGCAGGACAGAAACAGCTGCCATTACAAGAGAAAAGCTATTTGATCTAAAAGAAAAGTAAGAAAAGATTTCATGAAGTATCTGGAAGCTTCTATTCCATAAAACAAAAGCTTGTATTCTATAGAAACATAGTCAATACATTTTTAAACATATAAGTCTACTTTTTTGTACAGCATATTATTCACCTCCCAGTTTCATGGCTGTAGAATAAAAACAAGACAAATAGCTCAGAAAAATAAAACAAAGAAATTCTTAAAATGACTATTTTGGTTTCTAAACCAGCTAAAAATTCTTTGGCAGAAAAGAAAGTTTATTTAGATATAGGGTATATGAAGGGTTAAACATTGCACTGTGGTGTCTTCAGAGGAGTAAAGAATATGAACTGCCCTTCTTGTCTGCAAACAGCACAGCACATATGAAACATTATGATCCGCTCACACACCTCAGGATCTGGTCTTTTCATGACACAGGTTGCCTTCACTGACCCTACTATTGTCCTCACGTAGTGGCCAATAATAGACACTACCCACTGATTCACACTGCAGCAGCAAAGTGCACAGTGCTGGCCAGAGCACAGGCAAAGCTGCTGAAAGCCTGGTTGGCTTCTGGAGTACTGGAACAGAGGGTGTAAATAGACTGACTTCTTTTCCAGTCATAGCAAAATTGCAATGCAGGCCAAGAGAAGCAGAAAAGGAGCAGGCAGCATCCTTCATCCTTCCCGAAGTTGCTACCTATTATTTTATAAAAAGGTGAAATACTTGTGGGACATGAGGCACATTTTTAATGTATCATCAGCATAGCTCTTGCTACTTTCTTTGTCTTGTAGGCTTATGACTGAAGTCAGAGTATTAAGAGTGAATTAAGAGCAAGCAACGTTTGGAATCAGAAGAGTGCTCAATGAGACTGCATGCAATTTTCAAGGAGTGCAAATGGCATCTCTCAGAATACTGCAAAGCTTTCCCTAAAGCCAGGGCTGCCTGTTTTCCACATATTATTAGGAGAGAAAGGAACCATCCTGGGACACTTTTCAATGTCAAAGGCATGTTTCCAGATGTAGAAACACTTGTTAACCATTCAGCTCTTACACTGAATGTTTGTAACCATTTATTGAACAGGATTTAAGTGTGACTGTCTGCCTCCTCTGCCCACACAGCCACAGATTTTTAAATGCCCTCTTATATAAACTTCACTGGATGACTTGGACATTCTTCAAATTACTTCAAAACAAGAATGTAACAAGCTAGAAGGCCTGTTCCCTGTCTCAGACTAAAAACATCAAGAAATAATGAAGTTATCACTAGAATCTGGGACATTTCAATTCATTTTAAATAAGGTTTAATAATTCTCTGTAGAAGAATCTTGATTTCATAGCCAGTCATATATATATATGTTTTATCCACTGTCTAATCTATGCTTTTCATCAGAGCTAATTGAAAGTATTACTAGTACATTCAGCACTCAGTTTGTCAGAAACCCAGTTTCTGACAATGCCATAGTAAATTGAAAGCTGTACTGTTACAAACACAGGGAAATCTGCTAAATGGAGCAGATTTATGTTCTCTCATGCGAGTTCTATTCCATCTCAGCTATATTAGTCATATGATCTGTTAATCAGTTTACAGCCTACCATTGCTCTGTCAAAAACCCATTTTCTAAAATTGTATGTCTACACATGGAATCAAGTTTGAGTCATTATAGGACTCATCCATTCCTTTCTCTAAAGATTTGCATAGGTTGTTCTTAACATTTAAAATCAATGAAGGTTAAAACTCCAGAAAACAGGGAACAGTCTTTTAAGAAGCATGTAAGACTAAGTCAATTATTTGAATGATCTGCAAGCTGTCATTTAGAGATTCTCTGGTTTTATTCAGGTCTTCCAATAAAACATCATGACCTCATTTTACAAATTTTGACTTTGCTTGTTTATTGAATTAGAACAATTTATGTGATAAACTTGAACACCATTGGATTAACCCATTCTAAGTACAAGGAATAAAGTTCAAATGCTACAGGAGCAATGTAAGGACTTTATGCAAGATGGTTATAGAGCAGGAAACTGGAAAGTGTTACAGATTGTGAGGTTAGAACTAAAATAAATAGTTAGTGGGGGTTCCTTCTACAAAGAAAGGACACAATGACACTTGGATCAACTTTTTACCCACAGCAAGTTTGAAAATAGCCTTTTTCTAGTCAACATGATGGTGAAAAGGTAATTTGGATACTGTTGATAACAAAGCATTGTCAAAATAAACATGTCAGTTGGAAGCATCACTTATAAAAGATCTTATTCCAAGTTTAACACTAATTTGTCAAGTAGAATGTGGGTGGAGTAGGCTGGGTTAAAAATGATAGCTTTTTAAATAATGCAAGCAGTGTATTTTAGTTACATGTCTGAACACCAAACCTTCATAGACTCCCATTTAAAAAAAGTTATTTAAAAAAACCCAGCCCTTTGTTTTCATAAAGAAAGAAAATTATATCATAAAAATATAATTTCAGTGTATAAATGGAATAGCTGGGTCACTGCTGAGCTTCTGTTCAGACCCCAGTAAATGAAGGCGTAGAAGAACAACTCTCTCCATTCAGAAGTAGCTTTGTGATGCAGACTGCCCCTTAAAGAAAAGCAAGAACCAGGTAGAACCAAAGCCTTGCTCAGCCTTAATCAACTACAAGGGGCCTGTGTGTATTAGAAGAGGACAGGGAAGAAGATGAGACTGAAGTGTAGTTTCCCTCTATAAATGCCACACAAAAGTTCGTGTTCACAACAGCAAGACAGTAGGGGAAAAAACAAAACCAAAAGGTCCTTTTCTGCAGCAATACCACTCTGCATTACTGCCAAAATAGTCACTACTCTCTATAGACAGCAAAATCTTTCTGTGATATGCAAAACACTTCACAGAAATTAATTAATCACACACAACAAGTACTGCAAACAACCTACTTTGCAGCTACAGAAACCGAAGCTAAGAGAGGTGCTCTTACTTTCAGGAACACAAGGAATCAATAACAGAATTCAAATACACAGATGTATTAGGTATGGTCTTCTACTAGTCTTAAAGTCACCTGGGAATAAGGTTCTCTTCACTTAAGTGTACTTGCCCTCAGCACATGTCTCTTGTGTGAAACCTTTGCTGCCTTCCTTTAAACAAGGTGTGTACTCCAGAGTGCCTCATTAATTTACTGTAACAGAGCATTTTACTGACATTCATCTCAGATGACCTAATTCAGAAGAACTTCATTTAGAAAAATTATCTGCTCCTTTATATTCTTCCTAAATTCTCCCTGTATTCTTAAATACTGACATTTCCAATTTGAATTATTGGTGAGTCTCTCCAGGTAAAGTGACACTTTAATTCTGCACATGCTGCATGGCTGGTCTGCCTGCAGGCCCTGGCAAAGGTAGGGGCAATGACAAGGGAGCAGTCCTGCTTTCTCTTTGGGTAATTACTCTTTGTTGCAGGAATTCCTCAAGTTTTCACTAGCAGACTTTTGCCCTACCTGATGAGCCCCCCAACATTGACATGAGAGCGTAGGGTGCTGTCAGCACTCTCTCCTTTTGGCTAGAAAAATACTCCTATGGCTCATCAAAATGATTTGGAAAGTTCACTGTATCTGCTTATTTATCTGCTGATATTTCTTTATGGATCCTGACATTGATCTATCTAACCACCATTAAACATGTTGCCTTCTCTGTTTATGGGGAATATTATAAATACAAGTAACCACCAAACTGCTTTTTCAACCCCCAGTCTAAAGAGCCTACAAGCTGCTTATTTTTTAGCCCACAAGATCTACTGCTGTCCTGAAGAACTTGCCCACACATTCATCAGGTACTATACAGACTCCAACGTATATTTTTAACAGTTACACTGCAAGACTGGCCATTTCTAGCTGTTACATACATGTCAGCATACAACTTAATTGAGTTTAAAGATAACAGACTCAAGCAGCACAGGCTTAAAAACTGACATTCACCCCTTATGATCTAGAACAGCATCCAAACCAGAAACCATACGTAGAACTTGGTACATTAGTGAATTAACTCAGTAGTTTAAAAGTTACTTGCAATTAAAGTACTTTTTAATATATAGAAGCACCTTGTCTTCAGGACAGCTCAGAAGGAAATGTGAATTCCTAGCTAGCTGGGATAAGTAATTGTTCTGGAGAGAAAAGTCGTTATTGCTCCCCTACTGCTATGACCACTACAGGAAAAGAGAGGACTTGCTTTGCAGTAAAAGATGTTGGTTGGTTGGTTTGGGTTTTGTTGTTTTTGTGGCTTTTTTTTTTTCTTTTTCAATTACTGCTGAAAACAGACATGAGTTGAAAAGAATCCCCACTATTTTGTAATAATTTGCATAATTACTCTTTTAGTTAGACTATTCTTCACACCTTTGTGTGTATTTGGAATAGTAACATTTTTCTAGGAAGTTTTGTTACAGCAACTGAGGCTAAAGTGGCCACTCAATTATTTATAAACTACTAATAAAATTGTTGTAGGACTCTGTTTCTTTAGAAACAAATCTGTAGTGTGGTGTTTACATTACGAATATGAAAATCATACTTGAAGCAATGGATGTTAAAGGACAATGGCCTTGACTAGACCTAAAAACAAAGGAAGAGATGTGCCAAATATAGTAGATTAATACTTAGATGTAAAAAGCTATTGAAGGGATTCTAAAGGTAAAATATTCTCCATTTGGGGAGCAGTAGATAGCTTAGGCTGATTGGATGTATAATGTACACGAGAACAGGAGATTGAAGATGATTTGGAAGACAGCTTCAACATTGTTTGACTCAATGGACTAACCTTTTCCTCTATAATGTTTCTACTTGTTTCCTCAACTTTTTCAATTTAAAAAAGGGGGAAAAAGACACTGTAATGTATAAAGAAGGTGGCAATGACCTTTGTCCCCTTTTACAGCTGTATATATGATGGATGCTATTCTACATAAACTTATTTTAGGCAATAGTCTCACTTAAAAAACTGCTAAGAGTGAGAGATAATTCCACCTAATAGTTCATTCCTATTGAAATGTAGACTACAAAAGGAATGGAAAATGTGGGGAGGGAAAAGTTATTTGCTGACAATATGGGGATTATTGTATTACTAAGTTGGTACCAGACACATTACCTGCATGCTATTAAATCAGATTACCACAAATAAACAGGAGTTATATAGCACAGAATATATAGAGAGTACTGAATAATCAGAACCTACTTAATGCCTTTTAAAAAATAGAAAGCATCAATATACAATTGATCAAATCTCAGTTCCATCCTTAATTTTATCTGTTTTAATAAAGAGAGTTTTTTAGACATTATACCCAAGAAGCCAAGCGATTTAATTTACACCTATGCAGAGAATATATTTACAGTTTACTGAGTGTATTCAGCTTTCTTTGCAACAATATAGTGTCCACTGTGGAGTGATACTTAGATTTACACTTGAAATTAAGAATCTCTGCTTTAGACCTCAAGTGAAGGACACAAATGAGAGAAACAAAACCTGGATAAGAACATTCTTAGGTGCCAAAGAATTTTTATGCTGTAGAGCTTCAGATCTGTAATGGTCTCAAAAGGCAGAAGCTCTTACGCTACTTCATTCTTTCTAGACTTTCACAACACTCCAGTTAAAAGAAAACTTGGAATTTTCATTCCTCATTGATGCTTGAATGAATTGCAAGATATTCTGAGCAATCAATCTCCTCCTCCTGGAATCCCAGTACTGTACTTTACCTGAAATTTCCTCAGTACTTTCACAGAGATATATAGTCATTATGATAATGCTGTGCTGACATCACTACAGGATCAAGCAAATAGTATAGTGACAGAAAACCTTTATACAACTCTGCAAGTTGTGTGTATTTCACTGAAAGAAACCTCATTTATGTTGTATCATGGCTTTTTTCCATAGGAAAGGTCTTTGAGATGATTGCTAACCATAATTTCTATCATTATACCCTTTACAAAAGTAATTCATGATGAACAAAATATGTTTTAACCTTAAATTCTTTTGACTTTTGACTCTTAGTGCTTTTAGACTTAACAGCTTATTTGCTCACTGCTTTTCTCAGTATGTTGGTTTAGATGGTAAGAATTAGCACTGATTTTTAGAACACTCAAATGTGTCAAGTAACCTTCCATTTTCAATTGCCAAATCATAGTTCTGTATTACACTAAATAAAGGCAATTACTTTATATAACCATCAACAGCTTCAATCAGGAAACAAGCATTGCATCACCTCCCCTGTGAAAAATAACTGCAACTTTAGAGACAGAGTTTATTTCTACTTTGGAAAGCAATTAATGTTCCTGCAACAAATGTTCCTGTTAGCCAAGGGTTAACACCAGTGTTAAGATGCTGGAACTGATATTAACTCTTTTTGGATCAACATATTATTAACAAAAAATCTCTCTTAAAATTGGGCTGATTCAAATAAGAAATGCAATGTTTAAGATATTTCAGGACTAATGAACAATAAAATAAGCATTATTTTAAGTGAGTTTAATACATTTTTACTAGACATTACAAGACAACTATTAGTGTCCTTAGTTTAAGGGCACATAGCTTTGTGTTCTATTTACTTACTACCTATAATCAGTAGTCAGCTGAAAGAAAATAATGTTAATAAGATAAAAAATGCAGAAGGAGCAAGGTGACTAAAGAAAGTTGGGGGTTAATGAATACAGTCAGATGTTTATATCTGCATAATGCTTTCTCTTAAAGCAAAATGAACCCTCAATCTCATAGTAAGAAATTAGTTTCAGCTACTATTACTTGGCCTCTGAAATTGCAGAAGGCAAAACATTAACGTTATCTTCTTGAACCTAACAGGATGGACAAAAAAGTATTAAATATCTGTGGTGGTTTTTTAGGTTGTGGCTTGGGGGAGGTACATGAGAGAGGGCATTCTAAGACACAGATTTAGCTGTGGAACAGAATCAGGCATGTAGTCTAAGCAAGCTGCCTCTTCAAAAGAAAGCTGCAGGGTGTTCATCTTGAAGATTAATCAAGACCCAGAAATACATGAACATCAGTAAAGCTCAATTTATTACTAATCCTGTCACAGATTGGGAAAAAAGTACTGATATATATAAGCAAACTGCACTATATTTTCACTATATATTCACATAACTAATTTATTTATCTTTTTATGTCAATTAAAATCTTCCAACTCACTGAGAAATCAAACACCATGCTGTCTTACTCAACTTACATTGTGAAGTTGGTACCTTACAAAATAACCCCCCCACTCCTTAATGAAGTGTTAATTCCAGAAGCCCAGACAGTTTCATCAGAGCATTAGAAAGCAAATCAGTTACAAATCAATGCATTGCATTAGCAAGAACAGTGGGAGGTACATTCACAATGAAAATACAGAGAGGAAACAAAGGAAACAGAAGATTGTATGCAGACTAGACACCAAAATACAAAGAGCATACATACCTGGATTAAAGTCTTCTTAAAAATAAAATACAAATTACATACCACCATCTTTAAGTTATTTTCCATTTATGCAGAAACACAGTACCCAAGTCCATTACTATTCTGCCGTTCTTCCTTCAGCCTTAAAGCCGGTACAACATGAGGCTGCTTCTCAGGGATTCAACTCCAGTGCAGTCAGGCATGCTGCTCGTCCGCAACGCTATCTGCTCGAAATTCCACCGTATTCCCTAGGCAGCTTTAACTGGGGCGGTTTTTCCTCCCTCTCCCATTTTTTTCCTCCCTCCTACAACTTGTGCTAACAGCTAAGAGTAATCATGGTGATAGCTACTAATTCATTCCGCAGCTCAGTTTTATTTCTCCTCTGTAATAGCAGAGCAGGAGTCAGTGTCCTGCTCCTGTTCAAAAACAACATCGACACGAGAGAAGAGTAATCATCCTGGTGTTTTATGTGCTGGGAACTTCACCCACTGCTGTTTCCTCCTGCCACGGCTTCTGAATGCAGCACTCGCTGCAATAGGCACAGCCCTCCTGCGCGAAGGCAGCCCCTGTGCTCCCGGCTCGAGGCGGATGGGCTGGCTGAGACCTTGCCCACAGAGCCAGGACATGCAGGGCACTGTGAGGGCTGGCAGGTGCACCAGTGGCCACAATGATAACAGTGGGAGATGGCATCTCTTGCTTGGCAGGGCCATGTTTCAGCCTAACCTTTTATTTATCAGTCTGACATGACCCAGAGAAACAACTGACTAGCTGCTATTTCTTTCAGCAGTGCTTTCAACGGCTGATCATTTTTTGGTAATGAATCTGCTACAGCTTCTTAACTACTATCCTTTCAGGATGATTTAAGGGTGCTCCAGATAATAGGAAACATATCACTCAGTTTCCATGAAAAGTGCTTTGTATGCTTTTAATTAATACCTAGACAATTGGTCTCAGTCATTTGTTTACTGTAATTCAAATAGCAGAATGGATTATTATTGTGCATGCAGTGAGCAAATTATCCTATACAGAATACAATGGGTGGGTTTTTTAAATGTTAACAGGTTTAGCAGAGTGTGTAAGGCCACATCCAGCCTTAGATGTATTAAGGATATATTTAAAACTGACACGTGAAGAACAGAAATACATGCAGAATGATCCTATATAAAACCATTCTACAAAGTGTACAAATAGTCCAAATGTAAATCTTTCAAAAAAACACGTGCAGGCATAAAAGCTCAGGTATGTTATTATCCTCCTGAATCTTGGGAGATAGCGTGACTGAAATGCCATGCCAAATATTAAATTATGTATGTTTCCTGTATAAAAAACCAAAACCAAACTTTGGACACACTGGTAATACTTGACATTTTTCAAAGAGGATCTCACAATTCAATTAATTACTTCAAAAACATATTAAGGATACCTTGGGTGAAATGGCAGCACTTAGGAGTGTATAACTTTTACTAGTTACAACTTATTGGTTGTAGTTTTCACTTTCTGCAATCCTTGTATTATTGTTAGCAATGTCATCTTGGGATGCAACGCTGTACTATAAATTGAAAAGTTCTCTTACATGCAGTTTTAATAATATTTTGGATTTTTTGTATATAATTGCAAAAATAATTATGGACCATTACATTATGTCCTGCTGAAAAGAATGAAACCTATAAATACTACCTTAATTAGATTTCAAGTTAAGAACAAGATGAATGAATACTTTATTATTCAGATCTTATTGTAGTTATTAGCCTGCAGCAGTTATTTAATATTCTGTCTAAACTGACACAAATTGATTCTTCAAATCTGGCACATGGCATGCCAACAAAATGTACAATAAAATTTTATGTAACTGCACAATAGGAAATATTCCCATGATATCAATACTCAGTGATACAGTCCTAACTACAGGAGATGTAACAATAATCCCTCTCAAAATCAACAGGACTGCTCATGTAAGGGTTAAAATGGAAAGAAACAGCAGCCTAATCAAGCAGGGCCACCCATGGTGGATACATGCTTATAACAGAAATAAATATCAATTGTTGCAAGATTAAACAACTTGTCTTGTGACTACAGACAATAAAAACAGTAAATATTTGGACTGTTTTGCAAAAATATAAGGTTTTGTAATTGAATAAAAAAAGTATTAGCAAATAATGTTAACTCATAACAAGTTCATGTTTTTATCTTCAAGGAAGTTCTTAAGTATTGACCCTGTTTAAACTAATCTATTGTGTTACCATATGTTGATTGTTGCAGCTGGAAACCTCTTATTTGATAGCCCAGCACAAGCAGGACATTTTGCTCTACCAGATGCATCATTCAACTGGTATTTCAGAAGGAAATAGAACCCCAAATATCAATCCAAAAACCTCCAGAACCAACCATGACGTATCTTCCCTGGAATTAAAATTCTGTGTAGAACTTTCCCAAATCAGAAAAATGCTGACTTTGCTTGTAATGATACTGACCAATCAAGAATCAAGTGTCATGTATAAATGCATACTGATTATTAACTTACAACTCAACTCACCCAAATTCATCTTCATAAAAAAGTTACATTGTATCTCTGTCCAGACTATCCTCACATAGGTACAAGATTAGGAACTTTCTAAAGTATATGAGCAGTTTAAATTCCCGGGGTTCTGGAAGCCCAGATACTTGTACATCAGTGACTGGAAGGAAACTGCTGTGCATCTTGAGAAGGCTGCACATCAGCCCTTGACACATTAACACAAAGGAGCAGTGGGCATGCATAGGCCATGAGTGTTTTTGTGGTCACTTGCCAGTACCCTGACATGTTGATGAAGTGGCCTTAAAGAAATGAAGCTTTAAGAATTGATGCTGATTTACTGTGTATTCCAAACATAGTGTTAAATGTGTAACTCCCACACATGGAAAGGATAGGTGATACGTACCTATTTACACACATGTATATATACGTACACTATGTATAGAGTTGCAATTTGTTACACAATTCTAGTCAATCCCTGTGGTTTAATGTAGAAAAAAAGTGGAAACTTACCCAAACCAAACACTATCACCACCCACCCCAAACAAAAACCCCAAAGGGCAGCTGCAAGTCTTCTTCAAAAGAACAGTTATTCTACATGCCTTTTTTCAGGAGTACACGATTATGAATTTCAGAGATGATCCTTTGAATTCTTAGAAATAAAAGTCTGGCCACTGAAAATATTTCAGTGATTTTCACCACTGTTTTTATGTAATAAACATCACATGAAATAACATATAACTATTTAAGATATTATTTGACCACTTCAGTTGTTCAATACTTATACTGAAATACTGAAAACTGCAAACTGATGGAACAGCTTCAAAGTAATTTCTGTATCATGATGGAAAGTTGGAAGAGCTGTCATAGAGTTAAGCTACCTCTACTATGTGCCACTTCCCCAGTCTCCTTAAGGGATGATTTTCTTCCCTTTTATTTAAGGCAGGCAATAACTACGCAAATTCTCAGAGCTAATCCATCAATTACAAAGACATACAATCAGCCAGTTATCGGATCTCGGGGGTGGGGCAGGGATGGGCGGCAGGGCCGCGTCCCTCGGGCTGCGCCCCGTCCCCCCGGGCTGCGCCGCTCGGCGCTCCCGCCGCGCTCCCCGCGCGCCCCCTGGCGGCCCCGCCGCACCGGGGAACATCCCACACCTACGGCCCTCCGCGGAGTTTCTAAAACCTCTTCGAATACAGCCTCACACAACGGGTTTTAAACGATATTCTTCTCCATGCGAGATTTATTTTTTTCCTATGCAATTATTGTTTTGCTTTACTGTAAATTGTTTTCACTAAAAAGAAGAGTTCACGTTAAGAAGGGGCAAGAGAAAATAACTGTTTATGAGATACAAATCTTGGTATTTTGTAATGAGCAGAATGCACCTGTGAGACGGTTTATTAAGCTACGAGAGAGCATCCAAAGGAGGGCAACAAAGATGGTGAAGGGCCTCGAAGGGAACCATGTGAGGAGCAGCTGAAGGCACAGGAGAAGACTGAGGGGAGACCTCATGGCAGTTACAACTTCCTCAGGAGGGACAGGCACTGATCTCTGGGAACCAGGGACGGGACCCAAAGCAATGACCTGAAGCTGCATCAGGGGAGGTTTAGGTTGAATACTAGAAAAAGGCTCTTCCCCCAGAGGCTGGGCAGGCACTGGGCAGGCTCCCCAAGGCAGTGGGCACAGCACCACTCCTGACAGAGCTCAAGAACCCTTTGGATGATACTCTCAGGCACATGGAGTGACTCTTGGGGATAGTCCTGTGCAGGGCTAAGGGTTGGACTCGATGATCCTTGTGTCCCTTCCAACTCAGCATATTCTGTGATTTAGGTTTTATATCAGAAGACTGTGGTAAGTTTGCATTGGAGATTCTGAAGTTAAGGCAGCTAAGGCCATTTCTTACTCTCCACTAAAACTTTTCCAAATGCTGTTTCTTTAAAACAGTAGCTAGATTTATAAAATTATGCCATTTGAATTCTGCTAAGTGACAAAAAAACCACATGAGATTTCTTTTAATAACAATTAGCAGGGAACAGGCAAACAATGTAAAAACATAACAGCTTCTTACCAGCCACAACTTAGTAAAAATTTGGCCCTGACTGCAGAAGGAATAATAAGATGGGATCACAGTGAAAAAGCAAATACCAGGGGAATAATAATAATAACAATAAAGTTAATAATGCAGCTTTGTACCTTATGCAGAAGAATACACTGATCTTTGTTGAATTAATGTTACATTTTCAAGGACTCACATAACAATTATATGTCAGGAACTTTCATACTTGTTTTTCTTTTACCCTAAAATCGTCAATGATCAGCTTCTTTATTCAAAGAAAAGAAAGCACATGTCAGCATTTCTTTGTTTTCAAATTGTCAGTTTGTCACTTTTTGTTTAAATATTTCATCTTTGAACTAAATTCACAAAACTGAGCAATTCAGCTTGTTTGCTGAGAGTCATTTAGCGCAATCAATATGCTGTTTGTAACTTGAATACAACTTTTTAACTGCATCAAGGTACAAAGTATCTATTATCTATTATACTTCATGAAAAGGAAATACTTGTTTATTTGCACTTCAGGACACATTTATTGGAATGGAGGTTTAAAAAATTGTTCAACTGAAAAACTGATTTAAAAAATAAAGCAATTTCTTTGGACCTATTGGAATGTTTTAAAGGCAAGTTTTGCACTAATCTCACAGCCCCATGGCTCCTGAAACAAGAATGATTTCTACTTACCCAGCCCTAAATTCCCATTGCTGTCACGGTGTAATACCTGATTTAGTATTAGTCTATCAAGTTTTGTTTCTGAATAAGACATTAAATCAATATTACTGTCAAAACTAGGCTACTGATAACTTCTCTATTAGTAAGTCCTCTCATCCTGAACATCACCACTGCATCCATCACATAATTCACCACAAATCATGAAGAACAGCATTAGAACAATTCAAAATGAGCATTTAATTCTACATAATATTTTTAATACTGAAACACACCAGTATTTTTTGAATTAATGGCATAATTTGTCACCTATGGATGTGTTATGCTCATTTTGCAAAGTTAGAAATAAGGTATGTATGGAAGATCTGCTGAGGCAAAGCTGTGCCACTGTCACTGTTGATGTCCAGGTTGTAAACCCAGTCATACAGTGCCACTATTTCACTGTCCTCTGTCTCCAATACTCATTATTGCCAATAAGCACAGTTATGAAATCATACAAGGGGTAACTTGCAAGAGCATTCTCCTGCTTAACATCAGCCTTAGGAATCCATTACTATGCTTTGTATTTTACAAAAAGCATATCCATCTCAGAAAGGTGACATTTATTTACTTGAATATATCTCAGCAGCAAAACAGTCCCTACTCCACTTAGGATTAGTAGCTACAGATATAATCAAAGTGACATACACAGCTGAAGTAGGAGGGAGGAGAGGGGAAAAGCCATTTGATTGTACTCATGTCTGAGTTAGAAGGAAAAACCCCTCTAAGTGCACCTTTTCATAATTATTGCCAGTACATGGCACTTACTTCAAAGCTGTTAAAGGACTAAGGCAAACAAAGCAAGCCCCACCTGTTCACTGTTCCTAGCAGTACAGTGAACATGAAACTGCAAGCCGGATACTGGGACTAGGTTGTTGTAAAAGAACTGTAGTTTGGATTTTTAAAAATTAAGCAGATGCACAATAAGAGGACCCTACCTAGCTCTGCATTGCCTTTTTAGAAGCTATTAATTCCTTATATTAACTTCTTTCTCCAATGCTTAATTCCTCTCCCCTCCCAAGTATGATAAGGATTTCCCTAATGTTTTAATCTTAGTACTGCTAGATCTTATATGGTTGCAAAAATGTTTAACTATTGCTATTTCAAGTAGGCATCAAGGCAATTTATTATCTAGAAAGACACATTTGCCAAAACAGTTTGGCACTTTTCCTATCTAGTCAATGTTTGAATAAATATTCATCAGCTACAATGCCTCTGGTGAACCACTGGGCTGTCATCTCATATTTGATCAGAACAGTCTAATTCAATTTTCTATTTCCATAGATTATCATTAAAAGCATACATTTCAAATATTCTTACTGGAACTTCAGCCATCTATATATTTTCTCTCATAGTAACAATTCATGTTTGTTCCATCAGTGAGGAAATACCTGAAGGCCATTGGTCTGAGCAAATTACACCCCTCCACCTCCTCTATTTCAAGTTAAATCCACTTCCCTGGAATAGCTAAAGAAACCCCAGCAATGTATTGTTACTCCTCAGTTCTTAAAGCCTCCAGTGATCGATTCCCTACCTAGAGCCTGCTCCAATGCCAAAAATCCTCCCTTATGGTTACAAAAGGTTATTGCTTTTTCCATCTACTTATGGATAGACACAGTTCCCTTCTTGTTGGAGTATTATCTTACAGTAGTTGCCTATTACTTTCTGTGGAAAATGACTTACTTTGCTTTATCTGCTTGTTTGCCTTCATTTTGAGGCTCTGGTAATATTGCATCTTTTGCAAAAATACATCAGGATTGTTTAATCTTCTGATCTTACTGGGCTGTACAGCATCTATTTTTAATTGATGGCCTTTTTTAGTCCAAATCATACTTTTAAGTGGAAAACTTTCTTTGATAGGCATTGGCAGAGGTTCATCCTTCATGCCTCTCAGATTTTCTGAGCAAACAATGTCACACCAACCATGCTGTATCAATGAGGAGATGATCCCAGTGTACTGTTTCTGAAAACCAGTTTATCTTCAGAAAGAAAGGACAAAGCAAAGAGACCAAGGCAACCCCCAATGTAAGAGAATGAAGCATAAAGGACTAAAGACATAAATGTATTTCAGGCAAAACAACTTTATGAAGAGAAAAATCTTATTCAAATTAATCTGTAGGTTAAAAGAAAGAAAAATAAATTCTTTACATTTAAGCAAACTACAGATCTGGTGTAAAAAGTGATCAGATCCTCTATTTTATTTTCCTTTGTGCAATATCTCAATGTGTGCATAGGCCCAGCAAAATCAAAAGCTTATTTGAGTAAAATGTTAGCATGTAACTTTGTGTTATATACACATCCATATTTTCACTTTAAAAGGTCATTAATTGGGAATAGGTTTAGAACCAAATTCTAATGAACCTTCAGCACTAGACACATGCTTGGTGATGGCATCATGCCAAGATACACAACTGAGAATACTGATGTTGCCCATTTTCCCTTATGATGGAAAAGTCCTCACCTAATATCCAGTGATATAGCATTAGAATGATTTGAATATTTTTAGATTCAGGTTTCCTTCCCTCTGAGTCTACTTCTACATCTTCAAGACAACACAGCACTTCAAGAACTGTGTTATCATAGTCTCTAATGTCCCAGATTTCTACTAAATGTAGAATTAGAAGCATATGAATAACCAAGTTTAACACATGGCTTACAACAAAATAGTAGCTCAAGATTTAAATGACTAAGTATTTATAGAAATTTTCTCCTTCAAAGAGCTCTGCATGATGCATATGTTTACATGTCCCATCCGCCTCATCTTCAAATTCCTTGAAGACCTAAAATAACTTGGTCACCATCTTTCAGCCCCACACTGATGGTAGATTAACTGCTGAGCAATTTGCTCTTATTTCGGGGCACTCAGATATTTTGACTACTTTGCTACAGCGAACAACTCAATGGCACAGTGAGAACCCAAGACTCCAGCTCATACATATTAATTTGCTTATTTAACCATCTTCTAATTGCTGACTTCAAAACTACTTTGAAGAACAGTAGTGGGAAGAAGCACAATATTAATATCCCTCTATTCCAATACTTCTTTTAACACTTGAACAAAATGCAGCTGATTCATCAAGAATTTTTGAAAAAGAATCTTAAAACTATTGCAACCTCTGTCAACAAGACAAAACTGGATTATTTGGCATATATGACTGTTGTGTTTGATGCCAATTAGACCAGAATTTGCCCTGTATTCCTCCTACAGTGAAATAACATGTGGCATAAAAAAAAAAAAAAAAAAATTCAACCAGTGACAGACAGAGCTGGATGCAGAAACTGAAATGATGCAAATCAGTTTTCTTCCCATGACATCTCAGTATAAACAGATTTCCCCTGCCCCCCCACCTTTTCACACAGACACAGTCTATGAATTGTCACAAAGGCAAGAGGATTCAATAAAAAAAGAAATAGGATATGGTACCCAAAAGAACAGGAAAAAAACAGCTCAAAATAAACTGATGAAGGCACATCTCGGATGGAGTTTGACTCATATTTACTACTAAACAGGCTTGGCTTTGCCATGAAAGCACAGAAGTGACATTTCACAGCACACTATCTGAAAATAAACTGTATTTCCAAAAGGTCTACACACCAAAGAAACAGGGAAATAAGTCCATGACTCTTCAGGTTTTTTGGTAGGTCACTGTACATACTAAAGACATAATTGCTGTGTTTCTCACAAGTTATCAACAATAGTTCTGCAGGCTGGAATACTGAGCAAAACTGATGACATCTGAATTCCCAACCACTGAGGAGAGGTAATGGTTGGTACAGTTTAAGAGCAACAGCAAGGAAAAAAAATACCTGGTACCATTATTGCTACAAAAACAGGTAAAGTGACCGCAATAATTTCCCTTAATTACCACAACTAATAAAAAAAAAAATCCCTGTTGAGGCAGTGGCATCATCAGTAGAACCTAGAAGATAATTTTTTTCTAGGGAAAAAAGTTCTTAAAATGACTTTTATTAAATATTATTGAAGTACTGATGTTTCTCAATATCAATATTAAACAGAAAAAGATGTCTGAGGTTATAATTTCTGGATTAATATACAACACAGATAAAATGGCCAATCTACAATCACTCCTCATGCATCTAAAGTTTCAGAATCTCACTTCTTTCTGTTTCAGAAGAAAAAAAACCTGAGGTGAGAGAACCACATAACGGTCCCAATTCCCTCCCCAATGGAGGGAATTTGTCTCTCCCATCAGAAACTCAACAGCCACATCCCCAGATGCTGCTGTAACTGAATAGAACCTTACATGAACTAGAAACTATACTAAATTCTCCTTCAAACCTAGAAAAAAATTAAAAATTACAGTAACACATCAGTAGATTTAAGAGCTGTACTTACCTTCAGAATAGCCCTGGCCCATCGTGCTCTTGCAAAATTACCTCCATCACCCTGATCTGTATTGCTCCTAGAGAAAGGATGGGGGGGAAAAAGTAGTTAGAACAGCAAAAAATGTGAAAATAAATAATTAAAATATCTCTGATAAATCTATGGGCAAGGGGATCAAAGTCAGGTAGCTCCATAATTCTTTTTCTCTGTATATACTATTCTCTGTATACTAGAATATATTAGTTCTGTGGAAGTTATTCTTAATATGAAGTTATGAAAGCTTATCCTGGCAATTAGCATAAGAGTAACTCACATAAAGTTGATACACAGGGAAAAAACAAGCAGACACTAAACAGTAACTACAGCAAAACACATGGAAGTACTTTCATATGCTGGTTTTCTCTGCTGTAACAAAATACTAAACTGCATTCTGAAACAATTAAGATACATTCAAGCAGAAAAAGACTAGCTCAAAATATCACCTTTGGATTACAGGGGTTCTCTCAAATCTAAAGGGCTTGCTGGCTTGAAAAGACATGATCCCTGTTCCTCATGTTGTTATCAGGGTATAAAAGGCCATGGGCAAAGTAATATATTTCCTATTATTGTGGCTCGTAAGCCAGGATTAGGTCTGACATCAAATGGCAGGAGGAGAGGGGGAAAACAACAACAGCAAAAAACCCAAAGCATCAAGAGAGGGGAAAAAAAAAAAAAAAGGAAACTTTAGAATATCCTCCATAAGGGCATATCCTTGTGAGACACTGGCACCAAGTCGTTGCAAACTGAATTAAAGGAGTTACTGAGAAACCACATGACACACAAACACCG
The DNA here is from genome assembly GCA_035583235.1 of Hafferia zeledoni. Lineage (NCBI taxonomy): Eukaryota > Metazoa > Chordata > Aves > Passeriformes > Thamnophilidae > Hafferia > Hafferia zeledoni. The sequence goes on along the minus strand of JAWWEV010000018.1, from coordinate 13,040,185 downwards.
CTCAGCGGGGGGGGGGGGCG